>JARQOD010000005.1:114468927-114629450 GCA_033576555.1 Oophaga sylvatica
TGAGTGAGGTTGCCAAGGCCCAGAGCTGCCACCAGATTTCGGCCATTGTCACACACTACCAAGCCTGGCTGGAGATTAGCTGACAAAAACCACACGTCGCTCTCCTGCTTGATGGCATCCCAGAGCTCCTGCGCTGGTGGGCTTCGATTCCCATGGGAATTAATTTCAGGACGGCCTGTTGACGTTTGGCCACGGCTGTGCTCATATCGGTCACAACAGGTAAGCGTTCACGGGTCCATGTGGAGGTAGACCGTGACGGCTCGTGCAGCGATGATTCTGAGGAACTGGAGTAGGAGGAGGAATCAATGTGCACAGACTGGATTCCTGCAATCCTTGGAGTTGGCAGAACACGTACAGCGCCACTGGCAAGATCTGTACCCGGCTCCACAACATTGACCCAATGGGCAGTGAGGGAAAGGTATCGTCCCTGGCCATGGGTACTGGTCCACGCATCGGTGGTCAGGTGGACCCTGCTACTGACGGCGTTTAGTAGCGCATGTTTAATGTTTCCCTCGACATGTTTTTGCAGAGCAGGGACAGCTTGCCTGCTGAAATAAAATCGGCTTGGCACATTATATTGTGGGACTGCCAATGCCATAAAGTTCCTGAAACTGTCAGTCTCCACCAGCCTGAATGACAGCATTTCAAGGGACAGGAGTTTTGCAAGGCCAGCATTCAGAGCCTGTGCTCGTGGATGGTTTGCCGAGTATGGCCGTCTTTTATCCCATGCCTGTGTTACCGATGGCTGTTTTTTGTTCTGGGAGTGTGACGATGACTGTGAACTTGCTGCAGTGGGTGGAATAACAGTTTGTCTATGGACAACAGTGACCGAGGTTCTTCCATGGAGATCCTGTGAGGAAGCCGAACCAGGTGTGTGAGAGCTGGAGGTATAGGCTCGAACATGACCTAAAGATGTAGGTGCTGCTGTAGGTTGGCCTACATCTCCAGTGTGTCTTTGTAACTCAGCTACGTGCTTTGTCCGTACATGTTTCCACATATTTGTGGTATTCAGGTTCCTGATATTTTTACCTCTTTTAACTTTTTGCTTACACAGCTTGCATTGAACATAGCAAATATCAGATACAAGTCTGTCAAAAAAGGACCACGCAGTGCAAGACATGGGAGCGCCAATTTTGACATTTTTAAGAGAACTGCTCCCAACAGGTGCCAAACTGGAGGCTACAGGCAAGCGAGTCTGCAGCCTACCTCTCCCTCCTCTTTGTACCGTTGGGACAATCTCTTCCTCAGAGCTGCTCCCACCACCTTCCTGTTGCTCACGCCATGTTGGGTCTCGGACTTCATCATCTCCACTACCCTCTTCCAACACCTGCTGCTGTTGGATGGTCTGGGCAGCACCATGCTCCACAAAACCTGGCACCTGAGTCTCATCATCATCATAAGATGCGTTCTGCGGTGTGCTGTCCATCGGCACTGGCTCACCCGCCTCTTCAGATTGAGAGAGACACAGCTGTTGCGCATCACTGCATACTCCCTCTTCTTCAAATTGCAGAATGCTGCTTGCCTGTGCCCGTGTTTGCGAGCAAACAGATTCTGAGAACAGAAGCAGAGACTCAGCTGGCTCCAGTACAGAACTCTCTGACTGCCTGGGCAATTTGACAGGCGGTGAACAGACAGATGGTTGCTCAACAGTGTTGTGTTCCTGAGAGGAGGTGGAAGGAATTGAAGTCGATGCATTGGCTGCCATCCAACCAACAACGGCTTCAATTTGTTCTTCCCGCAGCAGGGGGGCACGCCGAGCTCCTACCAAAGTGCGCATAAAGGAACGCTCACGGGGAAAACTGGTGGATGCTGTGTCACTGAGGGCGGCAGCAGCCACAGAATCCCCACGTCCTCTCCCTGCTGAAACTCCACGGCCACGACCACGTGCCTTACTCACTGACTTCTTCATCTTGGTAGATTGATAAAGAAAGTCAGAAAAGTTATAAGGCCTAAGTGTGGTTATTACACAGAGACTGAAGTGAACACTGAAACACAACTGTTCACAATCTGTGAAAGGCTACTCCTTTGTCTACTTCTATAGTGTTTGCAACCAATGTATTGGATACGGATGGAAGCGCGTCACACTAATAGATTATATTTTAAATGGAATGGAGCAGAACCAATTGGAGATAAATGAAAAGGATGAGGCACTGAGACACGCTCAGCAGAGTACAAGCAGCAGTGCTTGAACAAGTAACTGGAGCGTGATGTGCACTCAAAAAATAAAAAACACAGACTGAAGTGAACACTGAAACACAACTGTTCACAATCTGTGAAAGGCTACTCCTTTGTCTACTTCTATAGTGTTTGCAACCAATGTATTGGATACGGATGGAAGCGCGTCACACTAATAGATTATATTTTAAATGGAATGGAGCAGAACCAATTGGAGATAAATGAAAAGGATGAGGCACTGAGACACGCTCAGCAGAGTACAAGCAGCAGTGCTTGAACAAGTAACTGGAGCGTGATGTGCACTCAAAAAATAAAAAACACAGACTGAAGTGAACACTGAAACACAACTGTTCACAATCTGTGAAAGGCTACTCCTTTGTCTACTTCTATAGTGTTTGCAACCAATGTATTGGATACGGATGGAAGCGCGTCACACTAATAGATTATATTTTAAATGGAATGGAGCAGAACCAATTGGAGATAAATGAAAAGGATGAGGCACTGAGACACGCTCAGCAGAGTACAAGCAGCAGTGCTTGAACAAGTAACTGGAGCGTGATGTGCACTCAAAAAATAAAAAACACAGACTGAAGTGAACACTGAAACACAACTGTTCACAATCTGTGAAAGGCTACTCCTTTGTCTACTTCTATAGTGTTTGCAACCAATGTATTGGATACGGATGGAAGCGCGTCACACTAATAGTTAAATTGCATGGAGCAGCAAGAATTACACTGAAGAAAAAAAAAAAGAGTCTGTGAGTGACACGTGCAGATGCCTACAGACAGCGTTGCATGCAGAGCAAACTGCAGCGTCACCTGCACTCACACACACCTTGCAGAGCTGTTAAAACAACACTGCAGGCAAAAGGAAGCTTTACACAGCGTTTGGTGCTAGCCTGCCTACAGCACAGTACACTAAATCGCAATCTCTAACTGTCCCTCAGAGTCAGCACAGCAGCGTTCTGTCCCTTACTGAATTCACAGCACAGTGACGCTAAAATGGCGGCGGCGCCTTTTATAGTGCATTCTGACATCATTTCATCAT
This sequence comes from Oophaga sylvatica, assembly GCA_033576555.1. Lineage (NCBI taxonomy): Eukaryota > Metazoa > Chordata > Amphibia > Anura > Dendrobatidae > Oophaga > Oophaga sylvatica. Next base: position 114,472,150 of record JARQOD010000005.1, read on the forward strand.
CCAATCACAGACATGCCATTAGTTAACATGACCGCAGCAGTACAGGATGTGCCCACACTTCTTAGGATTCCTCATTGGCTGACTAAAATCACATTGCCTCGCAAAGAATTATGGGAACTTCCGATTCCGGTATTCGATAAGACGAAAATATCGAAACGAAGTATCGAAAGGTCGATACAGCTAATATCGGCCGATATCCGATATTTGCAGTATCGTATCGCTCAACACTAGTTATGATCCTTGTTTGTTTCACACCTAATTCCTGTGGGACCAGAACTTCTGTCCTTAAATTACCAGGGTTTTTCTTTATAGGTTCATTGATACCTGTCAGTTTTTGTTCCTGATCGGTTCCTTTGACATTGGTTTAGTTTTAATGGTATCCCTGCGAAATTTCTTTATTTTTACATCTACTAGATCATTTTCAAATACTTTGAGTTTCCTAGTAATGTCATCATTCACCAGATTGAAAAAATGTAAACTTTTAAACCTTTCAAGTTCAAATAATTTTTTTTCACATATCATTGCGGCTTTACTGGCTAGCTCAGAGCGCTTTTCCACTAACAAACTCATGAGACTATAAGAACAATCATTTAAAATATTATTCCACTTGTTGGTAAAATTACTGTCATCTAAAAAAGTACTATTAAAATGAATCTTCAGACCATTTGGAACTATTTTTTGATCAATACAAATACCTAGAAATTCTGCATCGATCTGATGTCTTATTTCCATCTTCATATGTTTTTCAAAGTCCAAAAAAAGACCAGTGATGGTCTTTTTTGTCTCAATATCAATCACAGGTTCAGTACAGGAATTGTCCAACCTTATATTGGTCATGTTCTTAATGGATGATAACAGCTCCTTTCTCCTCTCAGTTCTGTTGTTATAATACTCCATTCTCACTGCAGGCTGCTCGCTCCCCTTAGCTGTCTGGGTGTCTGTCTTCAACCGATTAGGAAAAGCTCCTTTCGGTGACAATTAGAGTTGAGCGATACTTTCCGATATCCAAAAGTATCGGAATCGGAATGGTATCGCCGATACACAAAAAATATCGGCGATACCCGATACCGATACCGGAAATACAATGTAAGTCTATGGGAACAAAATATCGGAATTAAAAAAAACCCATTCTTGCCTTGTTGGTTAATTGTACATGAAGGAAAACAACAAAGAGTAATGTAGAATTTATTGGGGGAGGTTGAGGAGACATTAAAGGCATAGATGTTTAACACAATGCAATGGAATAGCATTAATATTTCTTTTTTTGAAATACGTTTGGATTGACGAAGAAATTGACAATGTTGTTAACCTTTTTTCTATTTTGTCAAATATGTCTGTTTCACAACTTCCATGCTCTTCACCTTTTTAACTTTTCACACACTTTCTCCTTCATAATCTTCAGCAGCATCATCTTTCTCATCAAATTATTCTTCATCTTCACCTTCTTAATCTTCTAAAACTTCTTGCTATTCATCTTTTTGTTAACATTACTTATATTGTTCTTATTAAACAGTTATTATTCTTCATATTCTACTTCTTCATCTTCTTCCTATTCATCCTTTTCATCATATTCTTATTTGTGACAGACATTCCTGTACTTGTAATCTGTAAAACTCTGAATTTTCATCCTTCCGTTCTTGCTGTCACGAAAGATTTTAATTACAACAGTATTTGTCCGCGTTCAGTTTAGCCTGCAGCAGCATCAGGCATTTTCCAGGGGCACCACGAGGAGGAACGGACTCACCCCCATACACTGCTTAGTCTTCTTCTGCTTAGAATTTAGAGCATATATTTTGCTCTTCATTTTGGTCTTATACTTAATGTTCTTCTGCTTTTTGATCTTCTGCTTATTGTTCTTCTGTCTCTTGTTCTGTATCTTGTAGTTTGTCTTAACCTTCTTTGTCCTGTTGGTGATGGTACAAAAGCCAATGGAAGTAACGAGGACCAGCTGACTGTGCTGGAACCCGGAGGGTCAGCAGAAGGAAAAGAGCCAATGGCACAACCGAGGACCAGCTGACGTTACTGGGACACGGTTACTAAGCAGGATGTACCTGTGCTCCAAAGCACTACCAAGGACCAGCAGACGTTGCTGGAACTCGGATACCGACATGGAGGCACCTAGGCCAAAGGCACTGCGGAGAACCAGCTGACGGTACTGGAACCCGGACGGGTAGAAGAAGGTACAAGAGCCAATGCAAGTGACGAGGACCAGCTGACTGTGCTGGAACCCGGACGGGTCAGCAGAAGGAAAAGAGCCAATGGCACAACCGAGGACCAGCTGACGTTACTGGACACGGTTACTAAGCAGGAGGTACCTGTGCTCCAAAGCACTACCAAGGACCAGCAGACGTTGCTGGAACTCGGATACCGACATGGAGGCACCTAGGCCAAAGGCACTGCGGAGAACCAGCTGACGGTACTGGAACCCGGACGGGTAGAAGAAGGTACAAGAGCCAATGCAAGTGACGAGGACCAGCTGACTGTGCTGGAACACGGAGGGTCAGCAGAAGGAAAAGAGCCAATGGCACAACCGAGGACCAGCTGACGTTACTGGGACACGGTTACTAAGCAAGAGGTACCTGTGCTCCAAAGCACTACCAAGGACCAGCAGACGTTGCTGGAACTCGGATACCGACATGGAGGCACCTAGGCCAAAGGCACTGCGGAGAACCAGCAGACGGTACTGGAACCCGGACGGGTAGAAGAAGGTACAAGAGCCAATGCAAGTGACGAGGACCAGCTGACTGTGCTGGAACACGGAGGGTCAGCAGAAGGAAAAGAGCCAATGGCACAACCGAGGACCAGCTGACGTTACTGGGACACGGTTACTAAGCAGGAGGTACCTGTGCTCCAAAGCACTACCAAGGACCAGCAGACGTTGCTGGAACTCGGATACCGACATGGAGGCACCTAGGCCAAAGGCACTGCGGAGAACCAGCTGACGGTACTGGAACCCGGATGGGTAGAAGAAGGTACAAGAGCCAATGCAAGTGACGAGGACCAGCTGACTGTGCTGGAACCCGGAGGGTCAGCAGAAGGAAAAGAGCCAATGGCACAACCGAGGACCAGCTGACGTTACTGGGACACGGTTACTAAGCAGGAGGTACCTGTGCTCCAAAGCACTACCAAGGACCAGCAGACGTTGCTGGAACTCGGATACCGACATGGAGGCACCTAGGCCAAAGGCACTGCGGAGAACCAGCTGACGGTACTGGAACCCGGACGGGTAGAAGAAGGTACCCATGGAAATTAAAGTTGAGGCAGCAGGACTGTTTGCCGTTCACACAGCAGGGGAACAGCTGACATTACTGAACCCCAGTAACACAGGAGCAAGTGTAGACTGTGCTAACAGCACTTCCAAGAAACAACTGGCGGTGTTGTAGCCCAGGGATGAGAAGAGAACATGGTGGAGGCAGCAGGACTGTTTGCCGTTCACACAGCAGGGGAACAGCTGACATTACTGAACCCCAGTAACACGGGAGCAAGTGTAGACTGTGCTAACAGCACTTCCGAGAAACAACTGGCGGTGTTGGAGCCCAGGGTCAAGGAGGATGTTTAAATACTAGATCAAGTATTTTCCTTGTTACGTGTCAATTAAAAATGTCTATACTCCAAACAAGAGAAATATAACCTTTAGTACCATAAGATGATGATTTTACTTTAAAAAATATATGTAAATTAATAATTGTCAAACATAAACGCATACATTAACATGTTGAAAAGCAATGCAAACCACAATAAAAATTGGTTAAATAATCTGCTATACGGTTTTAAATAAAAGCATACAAGTACATATCAGAATCCATTAATGATGGATAAGTAACAGTATGTACACCATTTTCATTTGCTGAATAATATCACTAAAAAGTTTTTAAAAATATCTAAAATTTCCATCATGTAATACTGATAATATGTGCCAATCATTTATATTAACAAAAAAAACCTTTAAAAAGTGCATAGTGAAAACAGCTATTTATGCCTGACTGTGGACTTGCAAGCATGACAACGGATAGATAAGGTATATATAGATGAGACTGCATAGCCACAGATGGTGAATGGCGATGTAATACTGTACCTCAATAAAGTGTGCGTTACTACTACATCCTTTTTTTTATATAGCTTTATAAAAGGGTACGTGCATGTATGCTTGCGCCTTTGTTTGGACGCACAGACTGGCTTCCTGCTGTGACGCGTTGGGTATTGGAGCGTCTGTGCGTCTTATGACGCAGACTAACATTCACGGTGCGCATCGTTCATCATCGCAAGCGTACCGACAACACAAAGGCGTTGTCATGACTGCTTTACTCAGTAAACATGCACCTATGATGAAACATACACGCATGTGCCCTATTACATAACAAGCTACAAGAAAAATGCGTGTGAGGTGTGACACAGCTGTTTTGTTAAGGTACAGTATTATATCGACATTGTACAGGTGTCGCTATTCAGTCTGATAAATAGATATCATTCACCTATTCTATCAGTTGTCGTTCTTTCAGCACCACTTACAGGTATATATTTTGCTATTGTGACTATGCACTATTGACTTTACCAAGGTAATGCATGATTTTTGTTAGCGATTATCATGTTTACATGAAGGACCTTTATGATATGGGCTGTTAACTTTCTAATCAAATATGTATTTTTTAAAATGACACAAATATAAGTAATGTTGAAGAGGACTATTCCTACATGCATTGTTTGCACAATATTACAGGTGTACATCACGTCCCTTAATCAACATTGTATATTATATTTACTTGTATGCTTTTATTTCAAAGGCAAGAACACTGAAGTATAACCTTCGCACTGCAGCAGTTGTCAAAGTTCAACCCACATTATGCACTTCCAACATTGCAGTATTTGAGTCATCATGATGTGAGTTGGATTTGTCTAAGCTATGGAGTGACAAGGTTGACCATCAGTATCCTATAGCATAAGTAGGCTTTTGTGTTTGCATTTGTTTTCGACATGTGCATATCTGTAATAATATGTCACAATTATTTTGTTACAGATTTGTGACAAAGACAAATCATTTTATGGTTTGAAAGTTGACGTTTCAAATGTTTACAGCTTAGAAATCATGGTGTAGCCTCATATCTATGTGTAGCACTAGACACTTTGAGATGTCATGTTTTTTCACCATGATTAGGTAGCTAGCAGTAATTTTTGCCGGACACACAGCAGGGGAACAGCAGGCGTTACTGAACCCCACAAACACATCAGCGATTGTTTTCATCTGTGCATCTAACACTTCTGAGCAGCAACTGGCGCTGTTGAAGCCCAGGGTCAAGGAGGGTGTAGGCAGAGGCCTAGTATGAGACGTTTGAAGTTGAAGTTGTAGTTAGCAGCAGTAATTTTTGCCAGACACACAGCAGGGAACAGCAGGCGTTACTGAACCCCACAAACACATCAGCGATTGTTTTCATCTGTGCATCTAACACTTCTGAGCAGCAACTGGCGCTGTTGAAGCCCAGGGTCAAGGAGGGTGTAGGCACAAAATATTGAGTTATTGCCTTGTTACGTGGCCATTGCAAATGTATGTACTTCAAACAAGAATAAATGAAGTTTTACTACGACAATAAAATGATGAATTTCAATTACAAGAATAGAAAAATATTTATACTTGACAGTCCTCTGTGGTTGATAACGTTTAATGGCTAACTGAAAATATGGTAACAAATTCAAAGCTTTCGAGACTACTCAGGTGTCTTCATCAGGCTAAGAGTAAAGCCAAAAATGAAGAATCACATATTTCTACACACAACAGGACACAGGAATAGCTAAGACAAGTGAGGGAGGGACAAGTGAGGGGAGACCGGCAACAAAAAGGAGAACAAGGATGAATTATCAGCGCCACACAATCACAGATAAATTAATGAATTTACCTGTGGCAAAAGACTTTTGTATGCCCGGTCATAGCATCATGGATATGGAATTACTGGTATTAAAATATAACTTCAAATATGAGAAACGTACAAAGGTTTCAGAATATAAGCTCATCATGACCTTTGACACTGTTAGTGATGGAATGAATAGATCACATGGATTTATGTCATTCTATATCAATTAAGGAATCTGCGTCTATGCCCTTCCAGGGTCATGAAAACCCAAAAAAAGACGCCAATGAGAGGGCAATCAAACTTTCTATCCTTATCTAGGAACTGTTCCAATATTTATGTTCATCCCTGTGAGATAATGACAGTTCTGATACACGTCACTTACTTGTCTTACCTATTGCACTATTCCTGTGTCCTGTTGTGTATAGAAATATGTGATGCTTAATTTTTTTATTTAGTCTTTGCCTGATGAAGAGACGTGAGTAGCCTTGAAAGCTTGCAATTTGTTTCCATCTTTTCAGTTATCCATTAAAAGGTATCAACCACTGCTGACTCTGAAGTCTAAATATTTTTCTATCTACTGGCTAACACGGTACAAAGATACACATGTTTTCTAATTTCAAGAAGGAAAAATAAAGAAAATACAAATATAAACGCATATATGCACATGCCAAAAATAAATGGAACAACACAACACCCAAAAAATTGGTAACAAAATATAGTGTTGTAAATTTAAGAATAAAAGTCCATTTTTTTTTTTATGAATAATGCTTAAAGAACGCTATGTTAAACCATAACATAGTGAAGACAATGGATTTTGTAATAGTCACTCATCATCATCATCGCAAATTTTATGTGACAGTCACAGACATTTCAATAATTTAAGTTCATAAAATCGTAACTTTCTATAGCATGTATGACATGTCCAGCATGGACTCATCAATGTGATTGATGACACAATAATGTACGATAAAAAATAACCATTTAAAAAAACATTAGGCATTGTTTGTCACAATTTAAGTGTGTGCCTGCAAGTGTAGGTGAAACAAAGGCTACGGATAGCAAAGGTATATTCTATGTCTGTATCAGACAGTGGACAGCCTCTGATGGGTAATGCCGATGTTATACTGTACGTCAATAAAGTCTGCGGCTGAAATCATGCATTTTTTGCTTGTAGAGTGTTGAAGAGGGTAAAAGAATGTCTGGTTGCGCAAAGCTTTATCCGTCAACACTACCTTCCTACTGTCACGCGTAGGGTAGGGTAGCGTGTGGCAATTAGCTGACTATCAAATGTGAGGTTAGGCTGCGTTATTGCGCACTAGGGACGCAAAAAAAAATACAGCAGTAATAATTAAATGTGTAATACTCCACCTATGACAAACAAAAAAATTACGTTCCCTCTTTAACAATGTACAAGACTAACAAGCCTAATGGTTGACGCTGACTTAATTGAGATACAGTATTACATCAACATTGTCCATGAGTAACTATGCACTGTGATACCTATATACCAGTATTAATTTATATCTCTTGTGGTTGTTTCAACAGCACTTGCAGGTATAACTACCTATTGTCAGTATGCATGATGCACTTTCTAGATGTAATAATTTATTATTGGACATTATTACCATGTTTACATGCTGGCCATTTCATATATGTGTGTTTGAAGTTACAGTTGGCATCAGTATGTGTATTTTATAATGTCTGTCATAAATAAAACTCGTGATGATGATGATGAGGATTTAATGATTCGTACATCCATTGACTGCATTATCTTACAGGTACAGATAAAGTTCCTTAAAAAGCATTAATTCATAAGTCTGAAATGTACTTTTATGCATTAATTTCAAAATGTGAAGAGTAGACTATGTTTTATTTTTTGTTACCATTTCTAATAGACATGTGCAGATATGCGCTGTGATGACAAATTATTATTTGTCCATATTTGTCATAAAAATTTATCATTCTAGGCCTGCAAAACTTCACAATTTCATGTTTTCAGCATAACAAGCAGGGTGACGGCTCTTCCCTATTTGGAGCATGTTGGTCATGTGTTTTTCTGTCCATGTGTCGGGAACAGGAGACTTCTTGCCGTTCACACAGCAGGGGAACAGCTGGCGTTACTGAACCCCACTAACAGTAGAGCTTGTGTTTTGTTCTGTGGACACGACACTTCTGAGCAGCAACTGGCAGTGTTGGAGCCCAGGGAGTAGAGTTCAGGTGGTAGAAAGATGAACATAACAGGAGACATGGATAACGTTGCGAACCAGTTATTTAATCTGAAAACGGACATACAAATTCTGGCGAGATCCATGCCTTGTTCACTTTCAGAAAAGTAAGCCGGTCTACATTATCGGAGGATAGTCGCATGCGACGGTCTGTTAGTACACCACCTGCAGCACTAAAGACGCGCTCCGATAATACACTGGCAGCAGGGCAAGCCAGCACCTCCAATGCATACTGGCTAAGCTCTGGCCATGTATCCAGCTTAGAGACCCAAAACTTGAATGGGGAAGAGCCATCTGGGAGAACACTGAGAGGCAAAGCCAAGTAGTCTGTCACCATCTGACGGATACGTTGCCTCCCGCTGACTGGAGCCCTCTCGGATGGTGTAGACATTTGTGGCGCTGCCACAAAACTTTGCCACATTTTTAACATACTGGTCTTTCCCTGTGCAGAGGCACTGCGTGTGCTCCCTCTTGTTGCAGAGCTCTCTACACTGCCTCGACGCACAGAGCTGCTTTGTAAAGCAGTAGCAGCAGCAGTGCTCTCGGCAGTAAGGTAGAACATTAGGGATTGCACCAGTGTGTCTTGGTACTCCCGCATTTTACGCTCCCGGTTCAACGGTGTGATGAGGCTTTTGACGTTGTCCCGGTAGCGAGGGTCTAGGAGGGTGTACACCCAATAATCAGACGTCGTGAGAATGTGGGCAATGCGGCGGTCGTTTCTTAGGCACTGCAGCATGAAATCAACCATGTGCTGCAGACTCCCAACTGGCAAAGAAACGCTGTCCTCTGCAAGAGGCGTTATCTCTGCCTGCTCTGCATCACCCCACCCTCGCTCTACATACTGACTAGAGCGTTGTGTACCTCCCTCTGGAGCGATGTCTTCCTCCTCCATTGACTCCTCCTCCTCATCCTCCTCACAAAGTGAGCCCTGCCCAGCCCTTTGTGAGGAACCACGTTGCGCTGACTTTCCAGAAGGTGATGGAATTTGTGACTCCTCATCCTCCACCTCTTCCAAAACCTCATCCCTTATTGCTTGCAGTGTTTTTTGAAGCAGGCAGATAAGGGGGACAGTCAGGCTGACTAGTGCATCATCTGCACTCGCCATCCGCGTTGACTCATCAAACGCACGCAAAACGTGGCACATGTCCTTCATACTGGCCCACTCATTAATGGTGAAGTGTGGACGGCGCAAATTGCGTGTTGATTGCGCCTGATGCAGCTGATACTCCATAACTGCTGGCTGCTGCTCACACAACCGCTCCAACATATGTAACGTTGAATTCCACCTGGTGGATACGTCACATATGATGCGATGTTCAGGAAGGCGCAATCTGCGTTGCAGAGCTGCAATGCGCGATCTGGCCATGCTGGAACGTCGCAAGTGAGCGCACTCTAGGCGGACCTTGTGCAGCAGTGCATCAAGATCCGGATAGTCCCTCAAAAAACTCTGCACGACCAAGTTGAGCACATGTGCCAGACATGGTATGTGAGTGAGTTTGCCAAGGCCCAGAGCTGCCACCAGATTTCGGCCATTGTCACACACTACCAAGCCTGGCTGGAGATTCGCTGGCAAAAACCACACGTCGCTCTCCTGCTTGATGGCATTCCAGACCTCCTGCGCTGTGTGGCTTCGATTCCCCATGGGAATTAATTTCAGAACGGCCTGTTGCCGTTTGGCCACGGCTGTGCTCATATCGGTCGCATCAGGTAAGCGTCCACGGGTCCATGTGGAGGTAGACCGTGACGGCTCCTGCAGCGATGATTCTGAGGAACTGGAGTAGGAGGAGGAGTCAATGTGGACAGACTTGATTCCGGCAATCCTTGGAGTTGGCAGAACACGTACAGCGCCACTCGCAAGATCTGTACCCGGCTCCACAACATTCACCCAATGGGCAGTGAGTGAAAGGTATCGTCCCTGGCCATGGGTACTGGTCCACGCATCGGTGGTCAGGTGGACCTTGCTACTGACGGCGTTTAGTAGCGCATGTTTAATTTTTGCCTCAACATGCTTTTGCAGACCAGGGACGGCTTGCCTGCTGAAATAAAATCGGCTGGGCACATTGTATTGTGGGACTGCCAATGCCATTAATTCACGGAAACTGTCAGTCTCCACCAGTCTGAATGACAGCATTTCAAGGGACAGGAGTTTTGCAATGCCAGCATTCAGAGCCTGTGCTCGTGGATGGTTTGCCGAGTATGGCCGTCTTTTATCCCATGCCTGTGCTACCGATGGCTGTTTTGTGGCCTGGGTGTGTGAGGATGACAGGGAACTTGCAGCTGTGGGTGGAATAACACTGTGTCTCTGGACAACAGTGACAGAGGTTCTTCCATGGCGATCCTTTGAGGAAGCCGAACCAGCTGTGTGTGAACTGGAGGAAGAGGCTCCAACACGAGCTGAAGATGTAGGTGCTGCTGTAGGTTGGCCTACATCTCCAGTGTGTCTTTGTAACTCAACAAAGTGCTTTGACCGCACATGTTTCCACATATTTGTTGTATTAAGGTTACTGACACTTTTACCTCTTTTAATTTTTTGATTACACAGCTTGCATTTGACATAGCAAATATCATCTGCAACTGTATCAAAAAAGGACCACGCAGAGCAAGTCCTGGGAGCGCCCGGTTTGGCTGTTGGAAGAGAACTGCTCCGAACGGGTGCCAAACTGGAGGCTACAGGCAAGCGAGTCTGCAGCCTACCTCTCCCTACTGTTTGGACCGTTGGGGCAATCTCTTCCTCAGAGCTGCTCCCACCACCTTCCTGTTCCTCACGCCATGTTGGGTCTTGGACCTCATCATCTCCACCACTACCCTCTTCCAACACCTGCTGTTGTTGGGTGGTCTGGCCAGCACCATGCTCAACAGAAACTGGCAACTGAGTCTCATCATCATCAGATGCGTTCTGCGGTGTGCTGACCATCGGCACTGGCTCACCCGCCTCTTCAGATTCAGAGAGACACAGCTGTTGCGCATCACTGCATACTGCCTCTTCTTCACATTCCAGAATGCTGCTTGGCTGGGCCCCTGTTTGCAAGCCAACAGATTCTGAGAACAGAAGCAGAGACTCAGCTGGCTCCTGTACAGAGCTCTCTGACTGCCTGGGCAATTTGGCAGGCGGTGAAGAGACTGATGGTTGTTCAACAGTGCTGTGGTCCTGAGAGGAGGTGGAAGCTATTGAAGTCGATGCATTGGCTGCCATCCAACCAACAACGGCTTCAATTTGTTCTTCACGCAGCAGGGGGTACGCTGAGCTCCTACAAAAGTGCGCATAAAGGAACGCTCACGGGGAAAACTGGTGGATGCTGTGTCACTGGGTGCGGCAGCAGCCACAGAATCCCCACGTCCTCTCCCTGCTGCAAATCCACGGCCTCGACCACGACCACGTGCCTTACTCACTGACTTCTTCATCTTGGTAGATTGATAAAGAAAGTCAGAAAAGTTATAAGGCCTAAGTGTGGTTATTCCTCACAGACTACAGTGAACCCTGCAGACAACTGTTCAGTATCTGTGAAAGGCCCCTTTGTGTACTTCTATAGTGTTTGCAACCAATGTATTGTATACGGATGGAAGCGCGTCACACTAATAGATTAGATTTTTTTCCACTAAAATGGAGCAGCACCAATTAGAGAAAAATGTGAAGGATGAGGCAGTGACACACGCTCAGCAGACTACAACCGGCAGTGGTTGAAGAACAAACTGGAGCGTAATCTGCACTCACAAAATGAAAAGCTCACAGACTACAGTGAACACTGAAACACAACTGTTCAGTAGCTGTTAAAGGCCAGTTTGTGTACTTCTATAGTGTTTGCAACCAATGTATTGTATACGGATGGAAGCGCGTCACACTAATAGATTAGATTTTTTTCCACTAAAATGGAGCAGCACCAATTAGAGAAAAATGTGAAGGATGAGGCAGTGACACACGCTCAGCAGACTACAACCGGCAGTGGTTGAAGAACAAACTGGAGCGTAATCTGCACTCACAAAATGAAAAGCTCACAGACTACAGTGAACACTGAAACACAACTGTTCAGTAGCTGTTAAAGGCCCCTTTGTGTACTTCTATAGTGTTTGCAACCAATGTATTGTATACGGATGGAAGCGCGTCACACTAATAGATTAGATTTTTTTCCACTAAAATGGAGCAGCACCAATTAGAGAAAAATGTGAAGGATGAGGCAGTGACACACGCTCAGCAGACTACAACCGGCAGTGGTTGAAGAACAAACTGGAGCGTAATCTGCACTCAAAAAATGAAAAGCTCACAGACTACAGTGAACACTGAAACACAACTGTTCAGTAGCTGTTAAAGGCCCCTTTGTGTACTTCTATAGTGTTTGCAACCAATGTATTGTATACGGATGGAAGCGCGTCACACTAATAGATTAGATTTTTTTCCACTAAAATGGAGCAGCACCAATTAGAGAAAAATGTGAAGGATGAGGCAGTGACACACGCTCAGCAGACTACAACCGGCAGTGGTTGAAGAACAAACTGGAGCGTAATCTGCACTCACAAAATGAAAAGCTCACAGACTACAGTGAACACTGAAACACAACTGTTCAGTAGCTGTTAAAGGCCCCTTTGTGTACTTCTATAGTGTTTGCAACCAATGTATTGTATACGGATGGAAGCGCGTCACACTAATAGATTGGATTTTTTTCCACTAAAATGGAGCAGCACCAATTAGAGAAAAATGTGAAGGATGAGGCAGTGACACACGCTCAGCAGACTACAACCGGCAGTGGTTGAAGAACTAACTGGAGCGTAATCTGCACTCACAAAATTAAAAGCTCACAGACTACAGTAAACCCTGCAGACAACTGTTCAGTAGCTGTGAAAGGCTCCTTTCTGTACTTCTATACTGTTTGCAACCAATGTATTATATACGGATGGAAGCACGTCACACTAATAGATTTGATTTTTTTCTAATATAATGGAGCTGCACCAATTCCACAAAATAAAATAAAAAAAAAAAAGAGTCAGTGACACCTGCAGATGCCTACAAACAGCGGTGGATGCAGAGCAAACTGCAGCGTCACCTGCACTGTCACACACACACCTTGCACAGAGCTGTTAAAACAACACTGGCAAAATGAAGCTTTACACAGCGGTTGGTAAACTAGCCTGCCTCAAGCACAGTAGTACACAAAATCGCAATATCTAACTGTCCCTCAGAGTGAGCAGAGTAGCGTTCTGTCCCTAACTGAGTTCACAGCACAGTGACGCTAAAATGGCTGCGGCGCCTTTTATAGTGCATTCTGACATCATTTCAGCAGCCAATCACAGCCATGCCATTAGTTAACATGACCGCAGCATTACAGGATGTGCCCACACTTCATAAGATTCCTCATTGGCTGACTAACATCACATTGCCTCTCAAAGAATTATGGGAACTTCCGATTCCGGTATACGATATTGAAAAAGTATCGGAATTAAGTATCGGAATTCCGATAACGCGAATATCGGCCGATACCCGATACTTGCGGTATCGGAATGCTCAACACTAGTGACAATATACAAAAAAAAAAAAAAAAAAAAAACCCTGTTTGGGAGAGAAGAATAGACAAATCGCGGCGCCCTAAGTGCGTAAAAACAATATTATAGTCTTTAGAGTGTGCACAATTTTATGCACTCACCTGATAGAAGACTAATATGGCTTTAGATTGTGTATCCTCAAAAATCCTTCTGGGATACTTTTCAATAGACAGGGCTTGCAGCTTGTCTCGGGTGGATCCAAGTGAAAGAGCCAGATTCAGGCTCACACAGGATGAGTAAATCAAGAAAGGCACATCCAGCCCATGAATGGCAGCGCTTCCCAGGACTCACATCCAAAGATGATATTTCATATTTTTTTATTTAATAAGTTAAAATGGAGCAGATACAACACGTTTCGGATACAGTATATATCCTTCATCAGGTATCATAAAAACACAGTACAAATCCTAATAATATAAAATTCAGTAACACTTATATATAGTGGCAAACCTTTTATCCCAGTCTCAGACACTTGATTTAGGGAGTGGACCAAGTTCAGGAGCACACCCACCAACTTTGACAGCATAGATGCAAGAAGAAAAAAAAAAAAAAAAAAAAAAAAAGCATTCAAACTCTCTCTATGATATCATTCAATCCATTTGGATATAATGTTCCCAGACGATATATCCAAAACGTTTCTTTCCGGTTTAAAAGAGCATTCCTATTTGCAACACCAAAGGGTATCTGTTCCACTGGAGTTACTTTTATGTTGAAAATTTTGTTATGTTTAATTAGCAGATGCCTTGAGAGACTATGTTTTGAAAAATTGTGCACACTCTAAAGACTATAATATTGTTTTTACGCACTTAGGGCGCCGCGATTTGTCTATTCTTCTCTCCCAAACAGGGTTTTTTTTTTTTTTTTTTTTGTATATTGTCACCGAAAGGAGCTTTTCCTAATCGGTTGAAGACAGACACCCCAGACAGCTAAGGGGAGCGAGCAGCCTGCAGTGAGAATGGAGTATTATAACAACAGAACTGAGAGGAGAAAGGAGCTGTTATCATCCATTAAGAACATGACCAATATAAGGTTGGACAATTCCTGTACTGAACCTGTGATTGATATTGAGACAAAAAAGACCATCACTGGTCTTTTTTTGGACTTTGAAAAACATATGAAGATGGAAATAAGACATCAGATCGATGCAGAATTTCTAGGTATTTGTATTGATCAAAAAATAGTTCCAAATGGTCTGAAGATTCATTTTAATAGTACTTTTTTAGATGACAGTAATTTTACCAACAAGTGGAATAATATTTTAAATGATTGTTCTTATAGTCTCATGAGTTTGTTAGTGGAAAAGCGCTCTGAGCTAGCCAGTAAAGCCGCAATGATATGTGAAAAAAAATTATTTGAACTTGAAAGGTTTAAAAGTTTACATTTTTTCAATCTGGTGAATGATGACATTACTAGGAAACTCAAAGTATTTGAAAATGATCTAGTAGATGTAAAAATAAAGAAATTTCGCAGGGATAACCATTAAAACTAAACCAATGTCAAAGGAACCGATCAGGAACAAAAACCTGACAGGTATCAATGAACCTATAAAGAAAAACCCTGGTAATTTAAGGACAGAAGTTCTGGTCCCACAGGAATTAGGTGTGAAACAAACAAGGATCATAACCAATTCAAATATAAAAAATATACATGATGTTGAAAGAACTATCTCTCAAATTAAATTACCTCTAAATACGTCCACCCCCGAGAATATTCACACTATACTCAATAGAAATGTACAAAAGAAAAAAACTCCACTCATAGAAAAAAACATTCCATTAGAGCCCAGGATCATTGTAATGAAAAATGCTCCATTACCTCTCCCCAATCCAGGACTTCCCCCACTGGAAATTCCAACTATTCCCCATAGCTTGGAAATTTCCAATGTTGAATTTGATCTAAATGAATTAACCATCCATGATACTACAGAATCCTCATCTATATTCACCACAGTAATACAAGCGCCTACACCATCCCCATCCTCAGTAATATCCAACATCTCTTTTTTAGAGATAGGTCCCACACGTCCAAGTGCTTCAGAAATAATTTTACCACCACTAATCAGCTCCTCACAAACAGCCAAAATTTTAAGCCCAATACAAAAGAATCATATCACAAATTACTTCGCACCAGCTGTAACATCAAGGTCCAAAAAAAGAAAAGTAGAACAAGAGGAAAAAGAGGTAAAGGATCTAATAGATATCTGAGAATAGATAAAAAAACAAGGAACCCAGAAACCAATAAACAACCAAATCTGCCTCTGGTTAAAATATTTAATTTATCATCCCACATTTTATCCCCTCCAGAAATGGAAATTTTAAGTAAGGGACTAAATTTCTGCCCTGCTCAAGACATGAATGCATTTGATCTTTTTCTCGATTTAAATGCATATACTCGCAAACTTACTCTTAAAAGACATTTCTTGTTGACTGAAAAAAATGAGGACATTGGGGATCTCAAAAAAATACTGATCCCATTAGAGACAAATAAAGAAAGTGAATTTATCCACAAGGAGGTACACCCAAAATCTCTATTTAATCCTCATCAACACAGAGGACCAAATATAGACACTTTTTTTTCATTAGTATCTGAAGAATTTAGGAAATGGGAAAATAATGGTAATAAAAATAAAATCGAAAAGCATGGAATTGGGAAAAATAAGATAAAAAAGGAGAATAACATCTCTAAAAGAGAAAAAGTGGCATTGGAGGATTTAAGACAAAATACAGATATAGTAATAAGGCAAGCTGATAAAGGGGGAGGAGTGGTTGTGCAAAACAGATCTGACTATATTGAGGAAGCTTTGAACATATTGTCTGATATGAGATATTACAAAATTCTAAAAGAAGATCCTACACAATCCTTTGTCCGGGACTATCACCATATGATCAAGGAATCCTATGAGAGGAATATTCTTAATAAAACAGAAAAAAGGTTTTTAACAAATACAGCGCCAACCATGGCATTATTTTATCATTTACCAAAATTGCATAAGAACCCTGAAAAACCACCTGGCAGACCGATAATATCAGGAATAGGGTCTTTGACTTGTCATCTTTCTCATTATATTGACTTGTTTTTACAAGATTTAGTAAAGTCTCTTCCTTCATATTTGAGAGACTCCACACAATTAATCGAGGAATTGAGGGATATTGAATGGGAAGACAACTATTCCTTTATCTCGTTGGATGTAAATTCATTATATTCCAACATAGATCATGAAATGGGGGTAAATGCGGTGGGTTTTTATTTAGCAAAGACAGAGATGCTCCCTGAACAAAGAGACTTTCTGTTAAAGGGTCTCAAATTCATTCTTGAACACAATGTGTTCATTTTTGAAGGCGTACTGTACTTACAGTTGCTAGGCGTATATTCATGGTTACTGAGGTGTTATTTAAAGAGGAGAACCTTATGCTGCACCATATAGTAGATATATATAGCACACTTGAGCAGCCTTTTTTTCTCTCCCGAGACTATTAGTAAGAAATTCCTTATTTAACCATTTGCATGAATACCCTCATTAGGCTTTATTTATATCTTTATTGCATATGTTCCCCGCTTTTTTGTAGGGGTGCTGCAGCCTGATTAGAGGTATGGGAAACCTTTTGCCAGCCATGAAACTGCTTTTTTCCTGCAAGCATTATTTAGTTTTTGCCATATTGGCTCACATTTTGAACAGGGCAAATGTTTGATATAGGCATTAGTTCTGCTATATATAATATATTAGGCACTCTTTTCTAGCTTGCACAACTTATAAACCACTTGGTTTTTTATATATGTATATATGAGCTAGGCGTATATTCATGGTTACTGAGGTGTTATTTAAAGAGGAGAACTTTATGCTGCATCATATAGTAGATATATATAGCACACTTGAGCAGCCATTTTCTCTCCCGAGATTATTAGTAAGGAATTCCTTATTTAACCATTTGCATGAATACCCTCATTAGGCTTTATTTATATCTTTATTGCATATGTTCCCCGCTTTTTTGTATATGTATGAATATTTTAAATTCATTTTTAATAATTGTTTAATAAAAATTATTTTTATATTGAAAAACCTCATTTTTCCTTTTTTGAAGTATATTTGTGGAGGTATAATTTTGTAGGCTTATACATATGAATAAACTGTCTGTCCACTGCAGAGGACTTCAAAGACCCCTAAAATTCACAGTAAAATAAATGGAATTAAAAGTGGTTATCCAGGTTCACAATATTAATGAGTAAGCTATCAATTTTAGACACAGGCAGGGATTCATGAGAGTAGAAATATGGAGGCAAGGAGACCCTCAACAGACTACTAGCTGTGTATCAACATATCAACACTAGTGATGAGCAAGCATTAAAATGCTCATGTGCTCGTTGTTCAGGTTGAGCAGATTGGAATACTCGGGTTAATCGGACAGAACAACGTGCCCAATGGGAGACCAGAGTATTTTTGCCGCAATCCCCCTGGGGTCCTTTAAAGGTCTAAAAACATCTGGAAATGACGGAAACACTGCTCAAATGACACGGGGACACTATGGGAATCACCCCTGGAAGCATTCCTGACTCCTAGTTCATAGCTGTAAGCAATGTCAGAGTTTCATGCCATTTTTTCCGATGCACCAAAAAAACATAACAAAACGAAACCGAAACTGATTTTGCTGGGAAATAAGTAAAGGCACATCCTTTCCATGTTAATGACTTGTATATAAGGCAAAATAATTAACTCCAGACCAAAATGTTCCTCCACCACTTGGGATATGTTCCGACGCAGCGGTTTAGAAGCGTTTTTGCTACTTTAATATTGATTTTAACCAAAACAAATGTATTCACTGTGAAATGTCATTGTAATATTTTAGGCTACTTTCACACTTGCGTTTTATCGCGCAGCGCATCGTGCGCTATCGGTCGCATGCGCAATGTTCCCCTATCATTAACATGATGGGCGCAGGGTCTTGCGCTTGCACGCGCTCATCAGCGTTTGGCGTGCGCAGCAAATTTTCCAGGTGTGCACCCAGACACGCTAGATGCTACATGTTGCATTTTTTTCCGGCCCACCACTTTAAAAATACGTGTGCGCACATGTGCGCACGCTATGCGCATAAAAATAACATTGCAGTCTATGGGGCTGCTGGCGGGCGCGTGGCTGTGCGCTCGTCAGCGCTAGTGCGCGCACGTGATTTTTGAGTTAACAATGTCTAGACACTTGTCTAAAACACCCCCTACACAAGAAACATTGTTTGTGAGGGGTGGAGATAAAGGAAGGTGTCTTCAGTGCCAGACAGACCCCTACTCAGACTGCCTGGAGACACTGCTGATACAGCCTGGAAGATACAGCCTGGACCCCTACTACACTGCCTGGAGACTTCAGCCTGAACAACAGCCTGGACCCCTACTAGACTGCCTGCACATACTGCCTGGACCCATACTAGACAGCCTTGAAGACACAGCCAAGACAGCACAAAGTTCAAGAATGTGAGTATTCTTAACCAAATGACTGCCTGTCCTTTCCAATGTAATATGTACTAAAGCTTTGTATTTTTTTATTGCAGCATGTCTTCCTCTGGATCAAACTATTTGCCATCCCGGCAAGAACTGTCCCAATCAGAGCGTGATGTGAGTATCTTCCTGCTTTTGGGTAAGTATAGCTACTGAGTTTCCAAATGTCTAAAATTTTTGTTCCTTTTTCAGACATCAGCGTCGGACACGGTCATTGAAGAGTCAGAACAGCAGGAGCAGTCACAGCCAAGACAAGTCCCGGTGTCGAGACGGAATGTAAGTATATAGCCTTTGAATGTCTCTTTTTTTTTGGTCTCTTTTTATTTATGCAATATATACAAGATTGTAATATTTATTTTTGTTTTTTCTAGGTTCCACAACAGGACAAGGACCTCTATGTGGACAACGAGGCCCTCATCTGCCAGGTCATGAGCATGTCCCGTTGTGGGACAGCCGTGATCCGCAGTACAAGGACAATGTGGTGGCCTGCGGCTATGGAACGAGGTGGCCACAGCGTTGATGGATGGCTGGGACAGCGCCTCTCCAAACCTCAAAAAGGCGTTTAGTAAGTATTTCCATGCTCTGTAATGCCACCGTTACTCTTGTTCCAGATGGTACTGATGGGTTTGTTGGTAGATATATTCTACCTGCAAACCCAACAGTGTCATCTGGTTCAACAGTGACTGTCCTGTGTTTGGTATTGCTATGCTGTGTATTGTATAGCTTTATTTATGCTGCATTCACTCATGTTCCAGATGCCACTGATGGGTAGATATATTCAACCTGCAAACCAACAGTGTCATCTGGTTCAACAGTGACTGCCCTGTGTATTGTATTTCTTTTTTATGCTGCATTGACTCTTGTTCCAGATGGCACTGATGGGTTTGCTGGTAGATATATTCTACCTGCAAACCCAACAGTGTCATCTGGTTCAACAGTGACTGCCCTGTGTATTGTATTGCTTTTTATAGCTTCATTGACTGTTTGCCATTTCAACTCAGGTGTGTGTGTTGAGACACATTTTGCCCTGAGTGCATTGTATAATATTATTTTTTATTTTTTTCCAACAGTGAACAAAGTCCGCACACGTTGGCGCTCGATGAAGGACTGCTTCAACACTGATGTTCGTGCAGAGGGACAGGTTCGCAGTGGTTCAGCAGCAAGGACCAGAAGAAAATATCGCTACTATCGCGAGTTGGCGTTCCTGAGACCGGTCCTTGCCAGCAGAGCGTAAGTTTTCCAAATTTTTTTTTTTTTTTTAAATCCGTGCTTTTCTATTCCACAGTTGATGCTTCTTGTAAATGCATGATAGTAATGTTTTTATTTTCATTCCACAGCACCTGGAGCAGCACCATGCAGCCAATCCCTGAAGTGGTCCTTCCTCGGACGACCTTGGACCCGTCCCAGCCGTTCGACAGCCAGGAAGCAACTAGCAGGTCAGCAACATGGACAGCTGGTGAACAGGAAGCTGGTCAGTCAGGTGTTCCCCTGTCCCAGGTCTCTGCCACTGGTTATGCGGGCACTTCCCGCCAGCGGCAGAGGGCCTTGGACAGGAATGTCTTGCCCGAGTTCATGCACTTGAGCGAGGCCTTTCATGGCAGTATGAAGTCGCTGTCAGGCACAGTGGAAAGCGGTTTTTTCACTAATGGAACGGGGTTTTACCCACATGGATCACCGCTTCCACTGTGTCGACCAGCGGCTTGATAGGCTGGAGGCCGACCTCAACAGACCAGAGCACCATTTTTTCAGTAAAATTGAACGGGCATGGCAGAACACCTTAGTCCTGAGCAACAGCTGAGTGTGTTGCAGGCCTGCAACACTGCTTACTTGCAGGCTATGCAGCAGTCAGTGGTTGCATATCCAACTGTGCCATCACTGATTCGCTACACATCACTACCGACTTCTGCTGCATACCACTGCACGGCCACCAGCATTCCGAGTCACCACTACACCACCACAAGTCCGAGTACTGCTGGACACTCCACTGTCGCCACCACCATGGCAAGCGCTGCTCCTGTCTGGAGCACCACCACCACAGACACTGTTCCCCAGTCTTGGACTCCCGCCACCGCAGTATCTGCTTGGGCCAGTGCCCCCACTTCTCCTTCTAGGGGCACAGCCACCACTACACAACATTTTCGGAGCACAGCCACCACTTCTCCTTCTAGGAGCACTGCCACCACTCCGCACCATTTTCGGAGCACAGCCACCACTTCTCCTTATAGGAGCACTGCCACCACTCCGCACCATTTTCGGAGCACAGCCACCACTTCTCCTGCTAGGAGTACCACCACCACTATCCATCATTTTAGGAGCACAACCACCACTTCTCCTGCTAGGAGCACCGCCACCACTATCCACCATTTTAGGAGCACAGACACCACTTCTCCTTCTAGGAGTACTGCCACCACTCAGCACCAGTTTAGGAGCACAGACGCCACTTCTCCTTCTTGGAGTACCGCCACCACTCTGCAGCAGTTTAGGAGCAGAGAGCCACTTCTCCTTTAGGATACCCCACCACACACTTGGCCACCATCTCTCTTGGAGTACCCCACCACTTGCCTTTAGAGCACGACCCCGACCACTTGTCCTCCTCAGAGCACCACCACCACTTGTCCTCCTCAGAGCACCGCCACCACTTCTCCTCCAAGTACCGCCACCACAGAGCATGAGACGGGTGACCGACATTCGTTTTTATGTTTAAAGGCCACAGTCCACAAGCTCAAGGCGGTCACACAGAAGTCGGTCCATGCAGGGGACTCCTGCCCCCAAGAAGAGAAAGAAGACTTTGTCCATCCCCCCTCTCCTCCTAATGTGTCTCAACCTGCCTCTACTTCCATGTCTGATCTTCCTTCCTCCACTACATTCGCCGCCCCTTCCCCTCGAACACCTTCCTCGCTTTCCAGCCGTTCGTCATCTCTGCACACCCCCAGAGTATCCCAATCTCCCCCAAAATGTCCTTCTCAATAAAAATGGTCTTTTTTCTTTTGTTGTAACACTTTGCATTTTTGCCTACACATAACTGCAGGAATGACACATGTTTGTGTCATTCCTGGAGATATGTGTAGTCAAAAACACAAATATATGACGTGTATTTTCGCCACCAGTCTCTTCTGTCTGCTAATATTGCACACACTGAATAGAGGATGGTGTTGAGTGCAAGGCATATCTATTTTACTTACCAGGTATCATAGAAAGTTTAAATGAGTATGGTATGTTTTTACCATCATTTCACTTTGTGATACAAGGCCAGGGATTCTAGATATACCTTGTAATTAATCACATCCTTTATTCAGTGTGTGTGTTGAATAAACGGAGGAGATGATGGTGAAAATACACGTTATATGTACAATCTCCTGGCCTTGTATCATTACTATCACAGCTGGGCAGGTGAATACACATGAGTTTTAACCTGCAGCGTCGCTTCAGTCTGCATCTATTTCAAGAATACTGTAGCGATGCTGCAGTTTATAACTCATATGTGTACTCACAGGTGTGATACATTCTGAAGTGAGGATGCGTTATTTGGGGCATCACCACTTCAGCATGACACCAGGCCTGGGGATTGAAGAAGATGTATAAACTTTATTATCTCTCCAGTGCATTCAAAATCAAGCCACTGTGATGATACTACAAATAATATTTATAGTCACCTGGTCAGGTATAATAAAGAGTGACAGATGCTAGTGCATCCACAAATCAGTATTTGTAACATCAGGCCAGGTGACACAAATATTAGTTGTTTTATCTCCACCGTCGCTGCAATTTGAACCCAAACTGGAGAGATGATAAAGGTCATACAACTTGTGTGTGTGTGTGTGTGTGTGTATGTATAGTCACCTGGTCAGGATTACTAGTAAATTCATGATGCACAAAAAACACAGCATCATGAATTCACTGGTAAACCTGGCCAGTTGATTATTGAGTGTAAAAACACAGACTGCACTCCGTACAGGTATAAACACAGGTATTTTATTAACATACAGACAAGAACACTTTTTTTACACCATTTGTTCTTGCCATTCCCCACGTCCTACATCTGACATAAAGTAGGCTGCAAATTGGTCCCTCATTTGGCCAACTTCAACAGAAGACCTGAGAGTCTGCTGAGTGAATTCAGGCAATAGGTTAGGAGCTGCATCATCAAGTTCAAAGTTTGGGTGCTCTTTAGACATAACAAAATTATGTAGCACCACACAGGCCTTCACCACTTCATCCACTGTTTTCAGTTTCAGATGAATGGCTGTGCCCAGAATACGCCATCTAGAAACAAGTATACCGAAAGCACACTCTACAGTTCTTCTGGCCCTGGTCAGCCTGTAATTAAAAATTTTTTTGTTGTGGTCCAAGTCCCGGCTGGAGTAGGGTTTGAGCAGGTGTTGGCACATCTGGAATGCCTCATCCCCAACCATGACAAATGGCTGTGGCGGACCTTCGGTGTGGGGAAGAGGCCTGTGGCATGGGGATATTGAACTGGTTACCATACAACCTCCGGCCCATGTCCGAGTTCTTAAAAGCCTGTGAGTCATTTCCACTGCCAAATGCCCACTGCAACAAACATACAGTCTGCATCAGCAATGGCCATGAGAACTGTAGAGAAGTACTTTTTGTAGTTGTAGTACTCCGAGCCTGTTCTTTTGGGTTTGATGATCCGGATGTGTTTCCCATCAACTGCTCCCAAACAGTTGGGGAAATTGCAGGTTGTCCAGAATTTTTCAGCTATTTCTAGCCACTTTTCTGTTGTGGGCAGGGGCATAAATTCTGGACAGAGAACATTCCACAATGCCCCGCAGGTGTCCACAACAATTCCTGACAAGGTGGAGATACCAATCCGGTACTGGAAGTGAAGTGAAGAGAGGCTCTCTCCAGTAGCAAGGAATCTGAGAAAGAAAAAAAAAAATATTATTGTATTTGTTTTTTTAAAACATTTAACTAAGAGAAAAAAAAATACATGGCATACAAATAATTCTGCAGGTCTTTGTTTACTAGATGGCAGAACAATAATTCTGGCAGCTTTGGAATAGTACATGGCAGAACAAATAAAATGATGCAGGAATTGGTTTAGCAATATTACGTACCGTAATGTCACCAATGGAGCTGTGTGTCCTGTCTCCGTATGAAGTTTTGGACCCGACCAAGTAAATCCCTGAAGGTTTCTTGTGACATCCGGGTATAGTCAGTAAATTTCTCGGGGTTTGCCTGCAGCTCGCTATAGAGGGTGTGGTACACTCCACGGCTCTCCTGGAGTTCAACAATGTACCTACAAACGCCGCCGCTGCCGACTTCACTGTCTATCTCTCTCCCTTTCTTCATGGCAAGCAACTGCATAAGCCTGAGCCATCGCAATGTCCAGATGCAAGTTGAAGTGGAAACTCTTCCAGCGCAGATCCATGTTCTCAAAGGCAAATGCAAGCGAATGTGAAGAATGGCTGTAAACAGGCTCTACATAAAGATTTCCCATAACACACGCCCACTGTTGTCCCATTGGTGGAGTCTGTTGCAAGAATTTTTCAAGGATTTTCCTCCTGTGAAATGCTCCGAAAAAACGCAAACGCATGCAAAAACCCCTTGAAATAGCATACAAACGCATCCAAGCGCTGCTTATTTTGTCGTAATGCGCACGCTTATGCGACTAAATATCGCATCGTTTACAAGCGTTTGCACGCTTTTTTTAATCCGTTTTATGTGCGCTCGATATGCAGCGCAAAAAAATGCAAGTGTGAAAGTAGCCTAACAAGCCTAGCTGGCCATGTGGTGTGTGACACATAAGCAGACCCATCTTATTTCATTTATGAAGGAGGGACTCTTAAAGTCACAGAGCCTATTTTTACTGATGCATCAGGCGGCATTAATCTGCTTAAAGGGCCATTATTAAACAGTGGGTCTCCAAAACTGTTGTAGCCTATGCTGTGAGTGGATGGTCTGCCAAGAATTACGACGCATCCCAATACCCCTTTCATAAGATGTTCAGGAAAGCCTCCATAAAAATGTTGCATTGAATGCAAGGCCTGCCCTGCTACCAATACATATGCACCCCAATAAGCTTTTGAACTCACATGCTGGATGGGCCCCGTAAAATCCACTTTACAATATTCATTTTGTACTCCCATTCTCTTTTGTTTACACAGTGACAGCAATGTCTGCCCTGATGCATAACCATATGCACCCCATTACGCCTTGGAACCCACATACTGGATAGGCCATGTTACAGAACCCCCCAGCACCGCAAATATGATATGCATGTATGATAGGTGCAATGTGAGATGCATTTTCCCTAATGCATCAGCCAACTAGCTGCGACCCCTGGGCAGAGGTAAATGAGATATCCCACTCTGACCTCACCCCACCTTTGTAAATCCCACGGTAAATGATCGGGGCCGCAAGCCACCTGCAGCTATTGTAATGTACGTCTGGCGTCTTAATTGGACCCTGTTATCTACTGACCCGCCACATATTGATGGTCCTGTCCTCTGTATGTATATATATTCTGAGACCTGTGAGTAAAAGGTTGTCACACTGGTGATACGTTGAGAAGCAGTGACAAAGCCTTTCGAGCTAGCGTCCTTCATTCAGATGCCAGGAAAAGCAGAGTGGACCTCCTGAAACATGGGGTGGTAATGTAAGAGGTAATACAGCAAAGTAGACCCCGTTACAGGCCCCGTAAAATCCACGTCACCATATTCCTTTTGTACTCCTAAACTCTTTTGTTTACACAGTGACAGCAATGTCTGCCGTTCTGCAAAGTCATATGCACACCATTACACCTTGGAACCCACATACTGTATGGGCCCTGTAAAATATTCATTTTGTACTCCCATACTCTTTTTTTAAACATTGGAAGCAAGGCCAGCCCTGCTGCATAGCCATATGCAGCCCATTACACCTTGTACCCACATACAGGATGGGCCCCGTAAAATCCACATCACCATATTCCTTTTGTACTCCCGTCCTCTTTTGTTTACACAGTGACAGCAATGTCTGCCCTGCTGCATAGCCATATACACCCCATTACGCTTTGGAACCCAAATACTGGATGGGTCCCTAAAATCCACATCACCATATTCCTTTTGTACTTTTGTACTCTTTTGTTTACACAGTGACAGCAATGTCTGCCCTGCTGCAAAGTCATATGCACCCCATTATGCATTGGAACCCACATACTGGATGGGCCCTGTAAAATCCATTCACCATATTTATTTTGTACTCCCGTACTCTTTTTTTTAAACATTGGAAGCAAGGCCAGCCCTGCTGCATAGCCATATGCAGTCCATTACAACTTGGAACCCACACACTTCACTATATTCATTTTGTACTCCTGTACTCTAATCTACACATTGACAACAATGTCTGCCCTGCTGCAAAGTAATATGCACCCCATTACGCCTTTTAACCCACATGCTGTATGGGCCCATGAAAATCCACTTCACAATATTTATTTTGTACATCCAGAAGTCGCCAATGATAGGCATGTGATGAATAATGGAGCTACGGTGCAAGATTTTAAACATATCAAAGTAAACGGCATTTGCACGCCAAAAAATTAATTACACCTCCATGCAAAAGGTTTGTTTTTTGAAGATCTTTTTTTTTATTCCAAATGTTAGTGTATCAGATAAAGAAAATAATGTAGCTTCACTGAAATCGTCTTCTGATGGCAAAGAAAAGCATTCAGTGAACTGTGAAACTGTAGTCAAAAATCGTACATTGCAAGATGGTGGATGTTACACAAGGCATGGTTCCAAAACATTTTCAAATGTCAGAAAAGTGCGTTCTTCCCCTACCAAATACATTTCTCAATGTTCCAATAAAAAAAATCACATAGAAAATCACACATAGTGAAGGAGAACTACAAGGAAAAAAAGGAATGAATCAGCATCTCTTCCACCAAAACTTGGTAATACTTCAGAGTTGTGGCTGATAAAAATCTTACCAATTAGTCCAAAAGCGAGTGAAACAGATTACTTTAAATCCTTGCAAGACTATAAAGTTTACTAATGTGACACAAAATTGTGTATGTTTTCAGTTAGGCTTTTGAGAATAACCAACAATGCTGTCTGAATGACGTGATTGGACACAGGAGAAAAAAAAAAAAAAAAGAAATGTACCATGAAACCTCAAGCTGTCAAACCCTTTCTTGGTTTTCAAATGGTAATGGATTCCCGACAATATGTTGAGAGCAGGATGCACTACATTGAAGGACAATTAACTTTTCATATTTTTTTAATGGTATGATGGTTCCCTCTTAGCAGAATTATTTAATGAATAATTTGGCTATTTTATTTGCCAAGTTTTTAACACTAAGTTTCAGATACAGCTTTAAATATGGCTAATACTTGCAATATAACGCTTTTTTATTTCAAAGTACAAAAGTAAAGGAATAGTATGATTGAATAGTATGAGTGCGTACACTTTTGTATATTTTATTATGCAAAGGTTAAGTACATATAGGGATTAAATACATGTAATGATTAAGTATATATAAAGATTAACTACATACAGTATACTTACATCATCACCAAGAGGCTTTTAAACATCATCCGTCTGGAATATCAGAGAAGCAACACCAAGACAGAGAACCCCTGGGAGATTCAATACACTGCATGGATGTCCCTAAATATGCAGGTATGAACACACTGTACAGGTACCGCTGTTTTTGCATCTGTCTTAGTCATGTTTCTCTGGTCTTATATAATGATTTACACTATGTAATAACTCAAGTTTCACCCAGCCCTTCAAGTGGCCAACTTTCAAGGTCGGGTGAAACTGAGATATGATGGAGTCGTCAGACGAGGGGCCATAAACCCTTAAGGTACTGCCACACTAAACAATCCCGCTAGCGATAGCGATAAAGACACATACTAATGCGATCGCTAGCGGGATTGTTTCTATATCGCTAAGTGCGGCTTAACTTAGCGATATAGTTAACGACGCTATCGTGGTTAGCGATCTTCTTAACGACTTTAGCGGTACAAAAGTACCGCTAAATCGCTAAGAAAAGGTGCCACACTTAGCGATATATACTTACCTGCGGGGCGCCGACGATCTAAATAGGGTCCGGAACGATGTCAGCGACGAGCGAGATCACAGCAGGGGCCTCGTCGCTGACAGATGCCGCACACAACAACATCGCTAACGGGATCGCTAAATAGTGACGTTTTTTAGCGATCCCGTTAGCGATGTTGTTTAGTGTGGCATACCCTTTAGAATATAAAAGCCACAAGGATTTAGATAAAACCACCACAGACAGAGGTTAAGTAAACTGAAAAGTTTTACAATCACAAACCACAAACATATGGAAGCTTAGAACTGTTTGTGAAGTCAATAAACAAACAGTTCTCCAGATTGTGTCAGGATGGGCATTTTCTTTCACATCTGTAAATCTTTTACCAGAAATGCAGCTATGTAGTTGTCTGAATGCATTCTGTATATTTCAATATGGATTTAATAGAGCTATTTGTATATTTGCACTACACTATTAACAGCATTCATATCTATATTCAACCATTCTTGAAAAACTTAAGCTTAACCCATAGACTACTCTGGATAATCATGGCAATCTTCTTGACCAGTATATATAGGTAAGTAATGTTAAAACTAGCTGCTACTATGTATTCTGGAAATAAAAGAGAAAACTGCAAGAATGTTAAGATGTTCTAAAACATAACTGTGACTATGCTCAATATTCCATAACTATTCCGTTCTGCTGTGTAATAAATATTGGAGAACACAATTGATGATCTGACATCCTTTCCAAAAATTTCTTTACAGATAAAAAGAGCATATATTATTATTCATGATTATTATCCTAGAAAGAAAGAAGGAACATGCAGTCTCCCTCATACAAGTTGTCTCAGTCAAAAATGATAACATTACGTACTCTGCATCTACAAGCATTCAGCTGTCACTTTTTGCTATTAAACACTTCCCATTTGATGCAGCCAAAGTAATGGCTTTCAATACGAGAAAACATATTGTGTCAAAAGATATATTTCTATTGAGATACTGAGTCAAATTAACAGCATTGCTTTATCAAAGTTATATGCAGTATATTGTGTCCAATGTGATCAACCAGTCAACAAAAAACAGAGCTTTACAAGTGAGGTTTTTAAAGCACGCAAATTTTATGAAGTATTTGCAAAACAGGATGAGGTTTACACATGCGGGGATGCCTTGGTAACAAATATACTCTTGTCATCACAAACACACTTGCCCTAAATTGTAGTGCCTATAACAGCACAGAAGACATAGCTCCTGGTCATCTATTGGCTGCTAAGGAGGAGACAGTGATGAAGGCCTCAGTAACAAGTAGGCCAAATATAAAGGACCGGATATCCTACACTAGTAATGCCCATAAACACAGTGCATTGGCTGACAAACATTTCCCCATGGTGGGGAACTTTGTTAGAAAAATTTTAATGCAATCATGGACACTTGCCCAACATTGTATTTCCATAAACATCACAGACCATGTTTACCCTGGTCATGTCGTCGCAGAAAAGAGATAGACATTGAAAAGGGTTCAGTACCAAATGTGCTCAAGGTATAGGACCGGGTCTCTTAGAGTTACAATGCCCATACATGTAGTGCATGGGCTGTCAACATTTTCCCAATAAGGGGTATACATTTTTAAAAACTTTACTCTGGCATCATACACACCTTTGAATGCGCATGGTGATGAATAGAGATGAGCGGTGTTCGAATCGAACTGTTCGCCAATCTCAAATTCGAGCTGTTTTGGGCGGTGTTCGAGCTGTTCGAAGAACCCGAACGATTTGGAAAAAATCCGGCTGTTCGAGGTTATGTTCGATAACTGTTCGTACACCAAAATCGTAACTGGATTTTTTCACAGTAATGCTGATAATCACTGTTAATACACAGTTTGAGTGTACAGCGGGGCAGGGGAGGGGCATGGGATGGATCTCTGCAGAAATAATGAAGATCTCCATTTTTTTTTCTCTTTCCCGCATTTCCAGTGGGAGATGCAGTCTGTCAGCCTATCAGCAGCGCACACACGGAGCGAATTGCTTTTTTTTTACACAAGCAAGGGCATGTGTCATTGGCTGTGTATGTCACACGTCTTTGCCCTATAAGATGTCAGGGACACCGCACTGCACTTGCTCACTGAGCCAGTGCGTGTGTCCTGAGTGAACAAACTGTGCCCAAAGATACCTGTATAGTAGAGCCACAGCAGAGAAGACGTGTGTTTCTGAGGACACAGGACCTTCCGCAGCATGTAACTGCCAAGGGGCGGAGCCAGCCACACGTCTCTCAGAGGTAGCAGTATCAGGTAGAGAATGTTTCAGGCCGAAGGACCTGCAGGCACGTGACTGCCTAGGGGCGTGGCCTAAGCTCCAGAGATCTAGGAGGTAAAGGAAAACTCCTAGAAGGGTAACTACGAAATAAAGTTACCAAGGGCATAGACAGAATGGATGGTCAGGATAGCCAGGTCATACACATAGAGGGCGTCGAAGTACAAAAGGAGCAGGCAGAGAATAACCAGAACACAGCCAAGGGTCATACACAGACGGAGCAACGCAGTACAAAAGGGACAGGCAAAACTCGTAACAGGGACACAGCCAATCAGAACCAGACAGACAAAACGAAGCACAGGCACAACGCACTGGCACAAGCACAGGGTCAGACACACTCAGTCAAAGGTCAGAGTATAAACGACAAAGGCTGGCTTCACAGTGAGGCTATAAAAAGCCTCCCAGGACCCAGAAAGAGGCCAACCAAGTTAACCCCGCGACTACCTGATCCAAGAACCCAGTAAACCATGACATAAGACTCAGCCATTTTCCCCCGTCGCCACCATTTTCTCACTGCTGAAGCTGAGTGTTAGACGGCACTGCTGCTGCTGTGAGCGTTATATTGTGCACCAGCGAATTGGAAGCGAAATTTCTTTTAAATCGACAGAAAGGTGTAGGCAGTAGGGAGTGGGACTAGTTTGTAATTGCAGCCCTTTTGAGGGCTAGGTTACAGAAGTTCCTAGCACTTTTAGCAGGCAGGTCTGTGCTCTTTAATAGACAGATAGGTCAACTTGGGAGTAGTGACTATTTGTAATTGCAGCCCTTTTGAGGGCTAGGTTACATCAGTTCCTATCACTTTTTGCCAGCTACACCAGCGCTCAAATAACTATGAATTTTTAGCTGCATCTTGCCTGTAAAATAATTTTGGGCATAGTAGCAGTGTGTGGTACTCATACTATTAGGCCATCTATACAAAGCTCCACCAGCTTTCAAATTACTAATAATTTTTAGCTGCATCTTGCCTGGACAATAATTTTGGGCATAGTAGCAGTGTGTGGTACTCATTCTATTAGGCCATCTATACTAAGCTCCACCAGCATTCAAATTACTACAAATTTTTAGCTGCATCTTGCCTGGACACTAATTTTGGGCATAGTAGCAGTGTGTGGTACTCATTCTATTAGGCCATCTATACAAAGCACCACCAGCGTCCAAATTACTACGAATTTTTAGCTGCATCTTGCCTGGACAATAATTTTGGGCATAGTAGTAGTGTGTGGTACTCATTCTATTACGCCATCTATACTAAGCTCCACCAGCGTTGAAATTACTGCGAATTTTTAGCTGCATCTTGCCTGGAAAATAATTTTGGGCCTGTAGCAGTGTTTGGTACTCATTCTATTAGGCCATCTATACTAAGCTCCACCAGTGTTGAAAATACTGTGAATTTTTAGCTGCATCTTGCCTGGACAATAATTGTGGGCATAGTAGCAGTGTGTGGTACTCATTCTATTAGGCCATCTATACAAAGCTCCACCAGCATTCAAATTTCTAAGAATTTTTAGCTGTATCTTGCCTGGACAATAATTGTGGGCATAGTAGCAGTGTGTGGAACTCATTCTATTAGGCCATCTATACTAAGCTCCACCAGCGTTGAAATTACTACAAATTTTTAGCTGCATCTTGCCTGGACAATAATTTTGGGCATAGTAGCAGTGTGTGGTACTCATTCTATTAGGCCATCTATACTAAGCTCCACCACCTGTGTATCTAATAAAAATGTTTTAATGCTTCTTATCCAGCAATCCTTTTGGGCTAGTACCACAAATTGGCCACTCAGCTCTGCTGGTTTCCATCCATCGTTTTTTGTGCAAACAACTCCAGAGTTGTCAATTAGTTAACCACCAAAATGAGTGGCAAAAGGCCTGCTGCTGGTGGAAAGGGGAATAGGCGTGTTGGGAAGGGAAAACAAGGTTGTGTTCGTGGGGTAGCTGTTAAAGCAACAGTAACATCTGCAGAAGAAAGACCATCTTCCAGCCAAACTAAGATGTCTACTTATTTTAGTGGACAATGTGATATGATCCCTTTCTTACGGCCCGCCCATCGCTACAAATTCCAGATGAGGCACAAAAACATCAGGTGCTTCAACAGATATAAAGTTTTCCTTTAAGTCGGCTCTCCTCCACCTCAACTTCAACATCACAAAAAGTCCAGTCCTCAGAGGTGTCACCCCAATCGCACTTGCTTCCTCACAGCTCCCAAGTCTCCAGCTGCCCGTCTGAGTATGGGGTAGAACAAATGGTTGAGTCTGCAGAGCTGTTTACTCATACTATAGCCTGGAAATCAGAGGTCGTCTCCATAGCTTATGTGAATCCAGACGAAGAAATGATCTGCACTGATGCCCAGAATCTTTATGAGTTGGATCCAGGACCAGATGAAGAAGGTTCTGAGCATAATGTAGACCCTCGTTCCCAAACTGTAACTCCTGTGGGTGGAGACAATGAGGAAGACGATGATGAGACTCAAATACCTGATTTAAGCGACAACTTGAGTTTTTTGTCAGGGCAGGAAGAGTTTGGCTCTGAGGACGACGGGTGTGAGAACACACAAGGTGATGATGATGACGAGGTTGCAGATCCCACTTACTGTCAACCCACAGTCAGCCAGTCGCTGAGGTCAGCAGAGGAGGTGGAGGAGGATTCTAGTGACGATGAGGTCAGGTTGCGCCTTCCTGGACAGAGACGTAGTACTGGAAGCACGTCACCAACTGCATCCTCAAACACAACTCTGCCTCTGACCACAAGTCGTGGTGGCTCTTGAGGTCTCATGGGTTCTAAGCCTTGCATAGCCTGGGCATTTTTTCAGATCGATAAGGATGACCTAACACGTGTTATCTGTAACATTTGTGACCAAAAGCTAAGTAGAGGCCAAAAAATCCATAGTTTGAGTACTTCATGCATGAACCGTCACATGGATATGAAGCATAAGTTGCAGTGGCAAGCTCACTGTGCTACAATGCAGCCTAGCGGGCTGGGCCAACCACCATCTGCCCCATCTTGTGCATCCACGGCCTCTTCATCCTCTGTGACTGGGGGACAGCAGTCACACCTGTTTTGAGACACAGACCTGCCACCTCTTTACCCGCAACAGCCACTCTGATTGGCAGATCATCATTTCATTTGGAAGTGGAAACACCAGCTGGTGTTGAGTGCTCCCCGACTTCGAGAGCACCACCTTTGGTTCCAGGCAACCTAACTTTTGCGCCTGCATCTTCCTCACAGACCGTCAGTTGTCCGGGGACACCCTACTCAACCCCGTCTATGCACAACAGCCAGCCCTCGGTCCCTCAGATGTGGACAAGTAAAAGACTATATCCTCCTAGCCATGAGAAAGCTAAGAGGTTGAATTTCACCATCTGCAAGCTCTTGGCTACAGAAATGCTGCCTTTCCGCCTGGTGGACACAGATGATTTTCGAGACCTTAAGTCCGTTGCAGTGCCCCAGTACCAGATCCCAGTCGGCACTACTTCTCAAAGAAAGGTGTGCCTGAGCTCCACCAGCATGTCGCACACAACATCACCGCTTCTTTGAGAAACTCAGTGTGTGACAGGGTGCATTTCATCACAGACACTTGGACGAGTAGGCATGGACAGGGGCGTTACATGTTGCTGACTGGGCACTGGCTAACTATGGTGACAGCAGGACAAGGGGCTGCTGTCCAAGTCTTGCCGTCCCCACGAGTTGTGCGTCAATCCTCTTTATCTCGAAGTTCCTTCACTGCTCTGCCTCCTCATCCTCCTCTCGGTCCTCCACCTGCACCCAAAGCCTGTCAGGTCATGTCACCGGCTTTCTAACTGCGCAGAAGGGATCCTGCACACCTCCTTGAAATGCTGGCAGCAGGGCTCAACGTCATCAGGCGGTTTTTACGTTGAAATGTCTGTGAAATGCGAGTCACACAGCTGAGGAGTTGTCGTCAGCTCTGGAGAACCAGTTTCATGAATGGTTGTCTCCACTGGACCTGCAACCAGGGAAGGCCGTGTGCAACCATGCAGCAAACCTGGGTGCGGCCCTTCACCGGGGGCAATGTAACACACGCGCCTTATGTGGCTCACATGTTGAACCAAGTTGTCCAGCAATTTTTAGCCCACTATCCCGGACTACATGGCCTTCTGCAGAGGGCACGGTCGCTGTGTGCTTACTTCAGCCATTTGCATCCCGCAGCTCAGCGACTTACATCTCTACAGAAGTCGTTGGGCCTGCCACTTCACCGGCTAAAATGCGATGTGCCAACATGGTGGAATTCAACTCTGCACATGTTGCAGCGACTGTGGCAGCACCGACAAGCCCTGGTGCAATACGTTCTTACTTAAAGCCTGGGCCAACGAGATCCAGAGGTGGGGCAAATCATGCTGGAGGAGTGGTCTCAGATAAGGGTGGTTGTAGCAGATTGATAAAAATTAACTTTTATTTCTATAGTTAAAAAAACCAAAGTGCCAAAAAGGTGCCAAACAAAAAAAAAAAAACCCGAAAGGTGTATAATGGTGTCCCTATGATGTTCTCCTATCCTTTTCTTGAGCTCCCTTCTGGTCTTGCCTACGTATTGTATGCCGCATCTGCAGGTGATATTGTATATGACCCCGGTGGATTTGCAATTTATACACCTTTTGGTTTTTTTTTTTTTGTTTGGCACCTTTTTGGCACTTTGGTTTTTTTAACTATAGAAATAAAAGTTAATTTTTATCAATCTGCTACAACCACACTAATTTGAATTGATTTACCAGCCTCTGCTTATTCAAAGTGGTCTCAGATAAGGGACCTATGCACCCTTCTGCACAGTTTTGAAATGGCGACGAAGATGTTTAGTGCTGACGATGCCATTATCAGCATGACTATTCTGGTGATTTACATGCTGGAGCACATGTTAAACATAATTCGGAGTCAGGTGGTGGAACAAGAGGAGGTGGAGGAAGTAGAGGAGGAGGAGTTGTATGCGTAAGGGCTAACATCTGCAAGGTCCAGACGGTCGGCAGCACCAAGGAGGCAGGCATGTGAGGGTGGGGGAGTGGGAATAACCAGGGCGCATGGTAGCAGCCAAACTAGTGAGGAAGGTGCAGGATCCCAGGAAGAAGAGGAGGACAAACTGGCGATTGGCATGGAAGACTCATCAGATGAGGGAGACCTTGATCACATTTCTGTTGTGCGAGGTTGGGGGGAGAGGGCAGAGGAAGGAAGCATGATTCTTACCTTGCCACCAACACAGCAGGGACTTGGTGCTCCTGGATGCACAAGACACATGAGTGCCTTCATGCTGCACTACCTGCAACATGACCCTCGAATTGTCAGAATTCAAAATAATCCTGACTACTGGTAGCCACACTCTTAGATCCCCGGTACAAAAGTAAATTTGCCGAAATAATTCCTGCCATAGAAAGGGATTCACGCATGCAGGAGTATCAGCAGAGACTGTTGCATAATCTTACATGTGCTTTTCCACAAAACACCAGTGGTGCACGTAGTGAATCTCACAGTTCTAACTTGCCAACCGTGGGAGTGTCGAGTCTTCAGCACTCAAACCGTAACAGAAACACAGTATCTGCTGGTGTTAACAGCAATTTTGTGGAATCCTTTCACCAATTTTTTAGCCCATCCTTTGCAAGGCCACAGGAGACAAGAAGTCAGACACATAGTCAACGCTTAGGGGCGATGGTACAGGAGTATATCTCCAACTGAACATTGAAGCCATGACTGTCACTGGACCCTTGCTCTTTTTGGGCTTCCAATCTGGATAAATGGCCGGAGCTCGCCACTCACGCCTTGGAGATCTTGTCATGCCCCGCAGCCAGCGTTCTCTCTGAACGTGTGTTCAGCGCTGCTGGTGGTGTGCTGACAGGTAAGTGCACGCGGCTGTCCACTGACAATGTAGACAGACTCACATTCATAAAGATGAACAAATCATGGATCCGCAAGGACTTTTCTACCCCTGTGTCATCCTGGGGAGAGTAAAAGCTTGAGGATTTGTTAAAATCACCTCACCAACTGTTTTAAGCAACTCTGGGGCAATTGATGCCACTTAAGTGTTGTCCGTGCCCCAAATTTTTGGAAAAAATGGAGACTCTTTTTGGAGTCCCCTTGCTGTGTTTTACGTGATGTTGGCATCGTCAATTAGAGGTGGGTTGGGTCCTCCCCCCCTTTTAACGGTAAGAAACTACATACACTATGGCTTGGGGTAACACAGATGGTTGAGTCTGAAGAGCTGTTTACTCATACTATAGCCTGGGAATCAGAGGTCTGCTCCAAAGCTTCAGTGTCTGCTAGTCAGCGGAGTAGCCACCGGCTGCAGATCTAATTAAATTTTTTTTTTTTTTCAAATTCAATTTTTTTTTATCATTGTGGTGAAAAAGTACAAGAAAATACAATATACATAGTAAAAGGGGTAGTATAATTATAAATCTATGCATAACGACAGTACATTGGGGGTACAGGAGGGTTTTCCATCAATATCCAGATCAAGCATGTATTTTTCCATATGAAAGATAGAGAGAGAGGGAGCGGACCACGGCAGACCACCAATCAATAGAGTGCGATTATGATCATTGTTGTGCCGACATCACGGATAACTTTAGTTGGGGGCTAGATGGTAGGTGTCAGAGTTTTGCAAATCAATCCAATTCATCCAAATCACACAGTATCTATCAACATCAGCCGGTGAGATGGCAAATCAGATGCTCCATCCTATTAAGGTGGGAGATCTGCGCAAATCATTCCTCCACAGTGGGTGGGTCTCTGCTTTTCCAGTGTCGTGGAATGACATTCTTAGCCGCCTGTATTAGGTAGCCTATTAATGACCTTTTATAACTACGTTTACTTATTGGTAACATTGATAAAAGGAGGGCTTCTGGCGTATTAGGTAAAGTCAAACCAGTTATTTTCTCAATCATGGGAACCACCTTTGCCCAAAATGCATTTATTATAGGGCATGCCCACCATATGTGTGACATTGTCCCTTCCCCCTTCTCACATCTCCAACATCTATCTGAGACCACTGGATACCATCTATGAAAGACTGCTGGTACCCGGTACCATCTAGAGATAATTTTGAAGGAGGTTTCCTGAGCTTTGGATCCTATTGAGGTTTTATGTGTTAGGAAGAAACATTTATCCCATTGTGAGTCACAGAAGGACTTCCCCAGTTCCCTTTTTACCATGCACCGCAGAATCCTGGTCTATTGTCAGTTACCTGGGCAATGAGGAGATTATACAGTAGGGAGATGGAGTGTGTAGGGGGTGACAATGATAGGCTCAATTATTCAAAGTTTGTGAGATATCTATGATGTGTGCACTTCTTCACAGTTGAGTGTTGTAACTGGCTATATTCAAAATTTGCCTTCAGGGAAGTGGCTCTTCCCTGTAACAAGTCATTGAGGGGGAGCAGCAAAGTATTGGAGATGACATGAGAAAATAATATTGGATGGGATTTATTTGAACCAAGAAATCTATTTGCAGATAGTCCTGGTGGGAAATCTGGATTATCTGAAATCGGGAGCAAGGGGCCCTGGGGGTCGATTGAGGATAAGCTTTTTTTTGGGATCACAAAGTCAAAGCAGTGGCTTAAGTACTATATGACATGAGGCCAAGAGAGGGGACAATTAAATGGGCGCACCATGGGAGAGTGTTAAGAGCTTTAGGACAAATGGATTGAGCTATTTTGACCCACAATTTCCCTCCGAATGATGGAAGAAGTCCAGGATTCTAGCGTGTACTGCTGCCATGTAATACCTTCTACAATCCGGAAGGCTAAGGCCCCCCTTTTGTTTGTGTCTGATCAGAAAGTCCCCCCGAATGCGTGGACGCCCACTTGCCCAGATAAATCTTCAAAAGCTACTGCGTAGTCTTTTCCAAAAATTTGAGGGAATTACCACGGGAATGGTTTGGAAGAGGTAGAAGAGTTTAGGTAGGACGTTCATTTTTAGTATATTTATTCTGCCGAACCAGGAAAAATCCTTCACTGTCCAAGAAGTAAGATCTCTATGGAGTTGTTCAATAAAGGGCCCAAAATTAAGAAAAAATAGATGGGAGAGGTCTCTATGAATACGAATTCCTATGTATTTGATACCCTGTGAGGGCCAGGCAAAGGGAAAGTTGGACTGGATGGAATCCTGTATGGATTTGGGGAGGGAAACGTCGAGGGCCTCAGACTTCGCTGCATTGATTTTAAAATTTGACCATATACCAAAGTGATCTATTTCAGCCATAACAGCAGTGATGGATATATGTGGTTGAGTGATATATGCTAGGACATCATTCATCAGCAAATGCAGAGCATTTGTACTCGGTTCCTCCCACCTCAATCCCCCTAATATTGGGGTTATCGTGAATTGTTGACAGCAGGTGCTCCATCACTAGGATATATAAGAGAGGGGACAGAGGACATCCCTGCCTTGTCCCATTGGTGAATATGAAAGGTGATGATAATGTTCCATTTATCTTCAGCCTAGCTGACGGATTGCGATACAGGGCCATGATTTTGGCTATAAAAGGGTCCCCTACCCCAAGCTTTTTAAGAGAATAATATATGGCATGCCAGGAGACTCTGTGGAATGCTTTCTCAGCATCCAACGAGAGTATCTAATTACAAATTTTTAACTGCATCTAGCCCAAGCAATACTTTGGGCCTAGTAGCAGTGTCTGCTAGTCAGCGGATTAACCCAGCTGTTAAGCAAGCTACACCACCTGTAGTTTGGACACTTAATTTTTTCAAAGGAAATGCTTCGGGCCCCGGGACACTCAGTGAAGAGCATCGGGGAAGCACCCCAAGGCACAGGGGCTGGGACTGGCGGTAGGACGCCTTGCGGTGAACCGCCAAGCTCGATCCTTATAAAAGCTTTTTAACTGCAGCAGCTTTACTGGACGCTACTGGAGCTGGAATTACCACGGCTACTGGCATGAGACTTGCCCTCCAATAGATCCTTGTAAAAGGATTTAAAGTGTACTCATTCAAATTAGAGAGACAATTTAAATTAAAAAGACTAGACCTGCCTCCACCGCAGGGGGGGCTCGCTCGACCCACCAGCGGACAGGCACCAGTATTGGGAGAGGGGAGCTGGCCGTCAGGGTCCACCGCAGCTCTGGCACAAACCCGGCGACACGCAGGTTGCACGGGCAGGAACGGACTGGCCGTGTCGGCTTCACACTTTTTTGGTTTTACAAGGGCATGACATGCCTATATCTGTGTCTCTCCCTCCATTTACTCCACCTCTTTTGTTTTTGCTTGACTATATGTACTTGTCCCTTTTCCATGTGTTAGTTGTGCCTTCTGAGCAGTTTGTCAGCTTTTGGACACCTTTAAAGTGTTTTCTATGTGTTTCTGTGTGTTTGTTTGCCTGCCATTGGTTTTAATGGTGTTCGACGGTGTTCGACGAACAGTTCGTCGAACATACGGGTGTTCGTCGAACCAAACCGAACTCGAACACTATGGGGGTGGCTCAACACTACTGAGGACAGGGAGGAGGAGTATGAGGAGGAGTACACCATAGTGAGTCGTACTGTTGGCGAGGAAATGGAAGGCATGCCTGTTAGTAGTCTGGCACGCATGGTTGACTTTTTGTCACTCTACGTTTCCCATGACCCTCGCATTAGAACAATGTTTGGTGACACTTTTAGACCCACGCTAGAAGGAAAATTTTCAAGCTCTTATTCCAGAGTCAGACAAGACTCTAAAAATGGTGCATTACCATAGGGCCCTTGTATGGCAATTATTGAAAAAATTACCATGTGAGAACTCTGGCAGCAGACGTCAGAGTTTGTTGTACAGCCAAGGAGTCCAAGCGAGAGAGCGAGAGAGACAGAAGTACGTTCCAGGTCTGGCAGGGGAACAATGGCAAAGTCCTTGGGAAAATTTTCTCAGACCCTCCCATCGTGCCGCCACGGAGGCAAGGGGTGCTGTCACAAGAAGTTCAATGTTTGGTGAGGGAGTACCTTGCAGATCGTACAAATGTCCTCCGGGATTCATCTGTGTCTTTTAATTATTGGGTATCCAAGCAGGACACGTGGCATGAACTGGCTATCTACGCCATTGAGGTCCTGGCCAGCCCTGCTTCTAGCATTCTGTCAGAGCGGGTTTTTAGTGCTGCTGGGGGAATTATAACGGATAAGCGCATCCGCCTGTCAACTGACAATGCTGACAGGCTGACTCTTATCAAAATGAACAAAGGCTGGATTGGCCAAGACTTCTGTACACCTTCAAATGAAAACACAGAAATAGAACCTTAACTGAATTCTCTTTTTTGGAGAGGTGTAGTCTCAGGCACTTCTTCACAACCACACATGGGTATCCGCTTCCTGAGTTGGTCTGTTTGCTGTTAGCCTCCTCCTTATCATCACCATCCACAAGCAATAGAACAACAGGCGGAAGGGATTGTGTGATGCAAAAGTCACTATATTTTTGGCAATGGTATTATATAATATTTCCATTTGTATCACTAACTATGAGCTGTTGATAGGGCCTATCATATCTAGTCAAACACATTCTGGCTTCATATCTATGAACCTGTGTTCACCCCCCTTTGTTTATTTTTTATTTTTGTTAATTTAACTATGATTTCTCATTGTGTCTCCTCATTGTCCACGGCTACATGACCAGGATGAACGTGTTTTGCACCATTATAGGCTATAGAATTTTGGCCAAGGGGGGCTGTGGTGGCCATAATAATTGATTTATTTGAAAAGATACCTGTCATTGGTGAAATTCTTGTCAGCCTATGCCCTCCATTACACGTGTCCAAGACCCACAGTCCTATATTTAGGCCTACTTCTTAACTCGGTTTACTGCAATGTTTCTTCCTTATCTCAGACTACATGACCTGGGTGAATGTGTTCTGTAGCATTACAGGCTGTTAATTTTTCACCAAGCTGAGGCTGTGATGGCCATGGTTTAGTTATTCAAAAGGTACCCCCCATTACTGAATTGCTTGTCAGCCTATGCACTCCATGACAAGTCTGAGACCCACACCCCTACATTTGGGCCTACTTAACTCCATTTCCTGCAATGCTTCTTCCTTATCTCAGATTACATGACCTGGGTGAATGTGTTCTGTAGCATTATAGGCTGTTGCTTTTTGGCTAAGGTGGGGCTGTGATGGCCATTGTTTAGTTATTCAAAAAGGTACCCACATTACTGAAATGCTTGTCAGCCTATGCACTCCACTACAAGTCTCAGAGAACCACACCCCTACATTGGGCCTACTTCTTAACTCAGTTTCCTGCAATGTCTCTTCCAAACCTGCTTCTACATGACCAGGGTGAACGTGTTCTGTACTATATATAGGCCTTAGAATTTTTGCCAAGGTGGGGCTGTGGTGGCCATAGTTTAGTTATTCAAAAAGGTACCCCCATTACTGAAATGCTTGTCAGCCTTTGCACTCCATTTCAAGTCTCAGAGACCAACACCCCAACATTGTGCTTACTTCTTAATTCGGTTTCCTTCAATGTCTTTTCCTTACCTGTCTCTACATGACCAGGGTGAATGTATTCTGTACCATTAGAGGTCATAGAATTTTGGCCAAGGGGGGCTGTGATGGCAATACTTTATTTATTTAAAAAGGTACCACCCCATTGGTGAAATGCTTGTCAGCCTATGCACTCCATTTCAAGTCTCAAGGCCCCGTCTCACATAGCGAGATCGCTAGCGAGATCGCTGCTAAACAGCGACCTCAGCAGCGATCTCGCTATGTCTGACACGTACCAGTGATCAGGCCCCTGCTGTGAATCGCTGGTCGTGTCAGAAATGCCTGGACTTTTTTTTGATCGCTGGTCCTCCCGCTGGCCAGCACGCATCACTGCGTGTGGCAGGCAGGAGACCAGCAATCAGCTGGTAACCAAGGTACACATCGGGTTTCCAGGCGCGGGGCTGTGCCTGGAAACACGACGTGTACGTTAGATACCAGCGTGCTGCTGCAGGGGAGCTGGTAACCAAGGTACACATTGGATTTCCAGGCACCGCGCAGCACCTGGAAACCCGACGTGTACCTTGATTACCAGCTCTCTGTATCAGCGGGCTGGTATCCAACGTACACTGCGGGTAACTAAGCGACGTTACTCGCAGTGTCGCTGTCCTGATCGCTGCCTGAGCTACCTGTTTGGCAGCTCAGCAGCGATCATGTAGCGACACACCAGCGATCCTGATCGTTGTCGGGATCGCTGGTGTGTCGCTATGTCAGACGGGGCCCTCAGAGACCTACACCCCTACATTTGGGCCTACTTCTTAACTCCGTGTCCTGCAATGTTTCTTCCTTATGTCAGACTGCATGACCTGGGTGAATGTGTTCTGTACCATTATAGGCCGTAGAATTTTGGCCTACGGGGGCTGTGATGGCCATAGTTTATTTATTCAAAAAGGTAGCCCCCCATTACTGAATTGCTTGTCAGCCTATGCAGTCCATGACAAGTCTGAGACCCACATCCCTCATTTGGGCCTACTTCTTAACTCCGTTTCCTGCAATGTTTGTTCCTTATCTCACACTACATGACCTGGGTGAACGTGTTCTGTAGCATTATAGGCCGTTGTTTTTTGGCCAAAGTGGGGCTGTGATGGCCTTTGTTTAGTTATTGAAAAAGGTACCACCCATTACTGAAATGCTTGTCAAGCCCATGCACTTCATTACAAGTCACAGAGACCCACACCCCTATATTTGGGCCTACTTCTTAACTCTGTTTACTGCAATGTCTAATCCTTATCTCAGACTACATGACCTGGGTGAACGTGTTCTGTAGCATTATAGACCGTTGATTTTTGGCCAAGGGGTGCTGTGATGGCAATACTTTATTTGTTTAAAATGGTACCCCCATTGGTGAAATTCTTGTCAGCCTATGCACTCCGTTTCAAGTCTCACTGACGCACACCCCTACATTTGGGCCTACTTAACTCGGTTCCTGCAATATTTCTTCCTTATCTCACACTACATGACCATGGTGAACCTGTTCTGTACTATATATAGGCCCTTTAATTTTGGCCAAGCGGGCTGTGATGGTATAGTTTATTTATTCAAAAAGGTACCCCCCCATTGGTGAAATGCTTGTCAGCCTATGTGGATCACCCGCCAGGGCAGTGGGATACTTGGTACTTGGCCGATGTCTTAAAGGGATGTGTCACGGCAGCAGTGACCCGGTCCATGGCCCTGGGCGTCCAATAAAAGGGGAATATTTTACAGGGGATGGTAGAGTTTGTAGTAAAGTGTTCATGACGCCACCTGTGGTTTCTGGTCAGAGGTGACCAGCGCTGCAGTGCAGATCCTCTGAGACTGGTGGTGATGCAGCAGAGTTGGAATAGCTTCCCACAGGTGAAGCTTGTTGTCTCAGGGCAGAAAGAGGTTGTAGAAAGTAGTGGTGCTGGGAGATGTAGCAGTGCTGAGTGAGTGTTGCAGGAATAACTTGAGAGGACACAGTCAGATGCAGTTTCAAAGGCTTTACTCACAGTTCTGGCTGCAGCACAGATGCCCCCTTGGTACAGTGTCCTCCAGGTGAGGGGCTCAGCAAACTCCTAGGTAGTTTGGGATTCACCTTTCCAGGACTCCTTTCTATATGTGTTCCTTTCACTGGCCGTCTCACTGTGCTGATTCCCACTCCTTTCTTCCTTCCCAGCACACCACAAACAGTTTCCCAGATCGGCTGCTGCGAATCCTGTCGGATAACGTTCTCTCTTGACTCTTGTGTTTCCTTGATTCTATATAGCTGCCACTCCAGAGAAGATGAATGAGCTTGTTGTCTGTGACCCCTAAAGTTGCCACAGCAGTCGACTTGCTAGCTGAGTCATAAAGTTTTCCACTACGCTAGGGGCCGAGTCCCTTCTGCGACCTAGTCCCTCCACACTTGGATCGGGCCCCATGGATGGATCACTCACTATCCATGCCCCTAGGATCCCTTCTATCCTTACAGAAGCTTCCTTCCTCGCTTCTCCTTCTCT
Source organism: Oophaga sylvatica (assembly GCA_033576555.1). Classification (NCBI taxonomy): domain Eukaryota; kingdom Metazoa; phylum Chordata; class Amphibia; order Anura; family Dendrobatidae; genus Oophaga; species Oophaga sylvatica. The sequence continues at coordinate 114,516,436 of JARQOD010000005.1, forward strand.
CTCGTTCTCTGTCTGGGGACAGCTGCTCTCAGCTAAACGTCCCCTCCCAGACTCTCTGCAGCTCCCCCTGACAGGGAGCTGCCTGTCAGCAGGTCTGCTTCCTTTCACATTCTCCTCAAGTCTGCCTCTGCAGGCTCTCTGATGCTCCCTGCTCTGTAAGCTTCACTTCCCATCCTTCTTACTAGCTCCACTCACCCATTTACTCTTTACTACCCAGCCTGGGATGAGAACATCCTCCCTCAGGGTACATCCAGGGTGCCCAGCTGCAATAGTTTGTGTTGGGTGCAGGTGTTAGAGTCCTGGGTGGTGCTCCCTCCTTACCTGAGAGTGGAGTATCACACCTCTGGGTGAGGTGCAATACCTCTGTGGCGACTTAACCCTCAGGGGCGCCAAATATGCACTCCATGACAAGTCTGAGACCCACATCCCTACATTTGGGCCTACTTCTTAACTCAGTTTCCTGCAATGTTTCTTCCTTATCTCAGATTACATGTCCTGGGTGAATGTGTTCTGTAGCATTATAGGCAGTTGATTTGTGGCCAAGGTGGGGCTGTGATGGCCATAGTTTATTTAATCAAAAAGGTACCCCCCCATTACTGAAATGCTTGACAGCCTAAGCACTCCATGACAAGTCTGAGATCCATACTCCTACATTTGTGCCTACTACTTAACTCTATTTCCTGCAATGTCTCTTCCTTACCTACCACTAGATGACCAGGGTGATTGTGTTCTATACCATTATGTCCGTTGATTTTTGGCAAAGGGGGGCTGTGATGGCAATACCTTATTTATTTGAAAACATACCTCCCATCCAGGGCCGGCGTCAGCACCCGGCACACCTGGGCAAGTGCCGGGGCCCTGAGCAGGCGGGGGGCCCACTCGCCGTCGGGCACCCCGGCGCCTGTTAGCGGTGCCAGCGCCGCCACTGGGCCCCCCCGCTTGCTCAGGGCCCCGGCAGCAGCCGGCGTAATACTTACCTCTGGGCCCCGTGCCTCCGCTGCCGCAGCTCCGGTCTCCAGGAGGCGCCTGCGCTTCCTCTCACAGCAGCGCCGCTGAATGACGTCATCATTCAGCGGCCGGCTGTGGCAGAGAGCGCGCGGACGCCGGACAGGTGAGATGTGATGTGTATGTGTCTGTGTCTGTGTGTGTGTGTGTGAGTGTTTGTGTGTGTGTGTGTGTCTGTGTGTATCAGTGTGTGTGTATGTAGTGCGGTGCTTTGTGTATGTGTGTGTGTATGTATGTATGTGAGAGAGTGCTTGTGTGCTGCGGTGCTGTCTGTGTGATGGTGGTGGGGGGAGGGCAGTGATGATGATGATGGGGAGGCATTGATGATGATGGGGAGACGATGATGATAATGGGCAGGCATTGATGATGATGGGAGGCAATCATGATGATGGGGAGGTGATGATGATGATGGGCCGGCATTTATGATAATGGGCAGGCATTGATGATGATGGGGAGGCCATGATGATGATGGGCAGGCATTGATGATAATGGGGAGGCCATGGTGATGATGGGGAGGCAATGATGATGATGGTGAGACATTGATGATAATGGGAAGGCATTGATGATGATGGGGAGGCATTGATGATGATGGGCAGGCATTGATGATAATGGGCAGGCATTGATGATGATGTGGAGGCCATGATGATGATGGACAGGCATTGATGATAATGGGGAGGCCATGATGATGATGGGGAGGCGATGATGATGATGGGGAGGTGATGATGATGATGGGGAGGCAATGATGATGATAAAGGGGAGTCTTTCCACAGCGCCCTTTCCTGAGCCGTAACAGTGCAGAACGCAGCACAGCGCAGAGGAGAGTTCCATATTTTGTATGGAGCATTATATGGGGACCAGTATCCTGTATGGAGCATTACATGGGGACCAGTATCCTGTATGGAGCATTATATTGGGTCCAGTATTTTGTATGGAGCATTATATGGGGGATGGGGGGGTGACATCCTGCATGGGGTATTATATGGGTGATGAGGGGGAGACTATGTGGTGCCCATAATATTGTATGAAGGACTGTACTGTCCAGTCTGTACTGTGCGCTGCGAGGATTTGGCGGTTTTTGAGCTATTGTACAATTTACAATAGATATCACTCATGTAATGGAAGAAGTGAAATGTTTGGCACTGTACTATACCTATATTTCTCTGCCGTATCTATGCATCATGAATCGTGGTCTGTGTTAAAGGGGCCCACTGAGGCTCTTTCGCCCAGGGCCCATAAAAACCTGGAGCCGGCCCTGCTCCCATCGGTAAAATGCTTGTCAGCCTATGCCCTCCATTACAAGTCTCAGAGATCCACAGACCTACATTTTGGCCTACTTCTTAACTCTGTTTTCTGCAATCTCTCTTCCTTATCTCAGACTACATGACCAGGGTGAACGTGTTCTGTACCATTATAGTCTGTAGAATTTTGGCCAAGGGGACTGTGATGGCAATACGTTATTTATTTCAAAAGGTACCCCCCATTACTGAAATTATTGTCAGCCTATGCACTCCATTACAAGTCTCAGAGACCCACACCTTTACATTTGGGCCTTCTTTTTAACTCCATTTCCTGCAATGTTTCTTCCTTATCTCACACTATATGACCTGGGTGAATGTGTTCTGTAGCATTATAGGCAGTTGTTTTTTGGCCAAGGTGGGGCTGTGATGGCCATTGTTTAGTTATTCAAAATGGTACCCCCCATTACTGAAATGCTTGTCAGCCTAAGCACTCCATTACAAGTCACAGAGACCCACACCCCTACCTTTGGGCCTACTTCTTAACTGTGTTACCTGCAATGTCTAATCCTTATCTCAGACTACATGATCTGGGTGAATGTGTTCTGTAACATTAAAGGCTGTTGATTTTTGGCCAATGGGGGCTGTGATGGCAATACTTTATTTATTTCAAAAGAAACCCACCATTGGTGAAATACTTGTCAGCCTTTACACTCCATTACAAGTCTCACTGACCCACATCCCTACATTTGGGCCTACTTCTTAACTCGGTTTCCTGTAATGTTTCTTCCTTATCTCACACTACATGACAATGGTGAACCTGTTCTGTACTATATATAGGCCGTTGAATTTTGGCCAAGGGGGGCTGTGATGGCAAAACTTTATTTATTTAAAAAGGTACCCCCATTGGTGAATCCACATCCTTCTTGGAAAAGACTTGATAACATTTATATTTTAATATGCTTTGTGAACAATACAAACATTAACCAATGGAAAAATATGAAAACTATCTGTAGAAAAGTTTAATAGGTCTGTGATAAGAAAAAAATTTAGATTCTTAAAACTGTAGGCATAAATGTTCTTGAAAACATGAACAAAGTTTTCTATATACCTAGTCTAAAACCTTAACAATTTTGTTAGAAACCTATTGCCACGTTGCTTTTAGAAAGCATAAGTGTTACTGCCCGATGGACCATACAAGGTCGAAGGATCAAACATGGCAGCTGGATCATTGCCAAAAGAAACAGGAGCCTGAAAAGTGGGTGCCATTGGACATGATGGCCAAACAGGGGCTGCTGCTGGTATGGGGTTTGGCTGGTTAGTTGGGGGCATAAACTTAAAATTGTTGTTTTGGTCAGCAATTTTCTGCAGGTTATTTGACAGATAAGTCAGAATATTTATCAGTTTTGCAATGCCCACTTCTCCCATACCAGGTTTCTCCTGCACTAAAGGTGGGTGTCCTTGTTCCGCCATCAAATTCTCCTCCCTTTCAACATCTTCAAATATAGATGTGAATATGTCATCAGGAATATCCTGATTCTGCTCTCTCTGAATTTTGGGGACCTTTCTGGGACATGAAGACCAGAATGGATGGTTTTGAAAAAGTAGAGGCAGTAAAGGATGACGATGTTCATCCTCAAGACCTGGCCCCCCTAAGGGGCGAAGTTTGGCAGGTATTGGCTGGCATGCTGGAAGTGGAATTATAAAGGCCTCCATGTTGTTGGCATTAATATTTGCATATGTCAGTTTGCGGTTGAAGTAGGAACAGAGCCGACTGTAGAACACCGCATCACTGCAGGTCTGGGGGCAGAAACGCAGCAGGCACATTTCCTTGGTACATGCAGGCCAGATGAGATCCACATATTCCCAGACTGATTCCTGAGAGATGACGCTTTTAATTGTGATCTTCTTTGGTAATTTCTGAAAAAGGTGCGCACTATATCACGAAATTTGCATGGCTGTCACTTTGAACGTCTTAATAGAAAACATCTGAATCAAGCCTTTCTATATTGCAGTTTCAGATGAGGAGGCGTTCTCACTTTTTATGCCTAAGACATCATTTTCCAAGCAATCAATGGTCTCTGCTGCCTCTGAGGATTGTAGCTTCTGTCCATAACTCTTCCTTGGCATTTGTGATTGGTGATTTTATTTTTGCCCATTGGCCCATATTATTCATATCTGAAGGTATGATTTTTCCCATGAAAATGATGCAATTGAGGTCCAGAAGGTGAGATTTGTGATGAGCTGTTGTATCTGTTGTGATCTCATTTATGTTATTAATATCTGAACTCAGTGAATCATTGGTTTTCCAAGGTGCATGACACAGATCCTCCAAGGTAAACATTACATCTGGTGATGTATCGATTTCAATCAACCCCTTGTGTGTGAGCTTTATCATGTCCTATTTTTAAATTATTTCCTCCTCTGCTTTCTGAATCATCTCCATTGTGTGCTGCCTCTCATGGTCACTTAGCTCCTGGCGAGACATTTCGTATCTTATACTAGTATCACATGTAGGGATCCGCTCTGGTAGGCAGTGGCCGGGCCGCAGTATTGAGGCAACACACAGGCTTTCAGTTCAAAGTTCAGTGGTTTAATGATGTTTTAAAGTCCAGATAATAAACAAAACAGAACATAAAAAATAATCCAGCATGGAGAACCACTGTTCCCAGACTCACCCTTGTTGGGACGGGCTTAACTAAGCGGCTGTAGGCCAGCAGGGACCGCCCGGTGCCATTCCCTGGGTGGTCTGGAATTTGCTTCCTGGTGCTCACTGACGCAGTGTACCAAAAATCAGACTTCCAGGCTGACTCCAGCCAAGCTCCTTCTCTTCCACACCCACACACTACAACAGATCCTTATTAAATAGTCCTAGACCACACCCTCAGGTGAGGAACACATCTCCTGAGCTGCTCACGTAACTATGACCTCATCACAGGTCCTTGTGATCAGGGAAAATCCTGACCAAACTTTAGTCTGCTGAGAGAAATATATCTCCCATCCAGCAAGAGCCCCTTTGGTGTATCACATACCTCCCCCCTTTGCTCAACCTTAGGAGGGTGGACACATGACATACAGTTAACTCTTGACAGGGCATCTGCGTTCCCCTGTAGTTTGCCTGCCCGATGTTCCACTGAAAATTTAAAATTTTGCAGTGACAGAAACCACCTGGTGACTCGTGCATTCCTCTCTTTGGCTTGACTCATCCAGGTCAGCGGGGAATGATCAGTCACCAAACGAAACGTCCTCCCCAGCAAATTGTAGCGCAATGACTCCAGTGCCCATTTGATGGCCAGGCACTCTCTCTCTACAATGCTGTATCTGGTTTCAGCTGGAGTAAGCTTTCGACTCAGGAAACTAATTGGATGCTCCTCCCCGTTAACCTCCTGAGACAGCACGGCACCCAGACCTATATCTGATGCATCAGTATGTACAATGAATTCTTTTTTGAAATTGGATGTGATCAGAACGGGTGACCCACACAGGGCTCCATTTAATTTTACAAAAGCTTCTTCAATCTGATCATTTCATTACAGACTTCCTCCCCTTCAGGCAGTTAGTTAACGGCGCCAACAAGGTTGCAAAATTGGGAATAAACCACCTGTAATATCCCACTAACCCCAAAAACCCTTTCACTTGTTTTGTGGTGAGGGGACGGGGCCAGTTTTGGATTGCTTCCACTTTGTTTATTTGGGGTTTGAGAACTCCTCTTCCAATTACGTACCCCAGGTACCGAGCTTCCTCCTACCCTATGGAACACTTCTTTGGGTTGGTCGTTAGCCCTCCTTGTTGCAGAGAATCAATCACCGCCTGTACCTTAGGTAAGTGAATTTCCCTGTCTGCACTGTACACAACAATATCGTCCAGATAGGTCGCAGCATATCGGCATGAGGACGGAGAACAACGTCCATTAACCTCTGGAATGTCGCTGGAGCGCCATGCAACCCGAAGGGTAGGACTATATACTGGAACAGCCCCTCGGGGGTTACAAAAGCCGTTTTCTCTCTCGCTGCTTTTGTTAGGGGTACCTGCCAATATCCTTTTGTGAGGTCAATGACTGAAAAATACCAGGCCTGCCCAAACCGCTCTATTAACTCATCGACCCGGGCATGGTGTAGGCGTCAAATGTAGAAATTTCACTCAGTTTTCTAAAGTCATTACAGAATCTTAATGTCCCATCTGGCTTTGGTATTAGGACTATTGGGCTGGCCCACTCACTCTGGGACTCTTCAATGACCCCTAACTGCAGCATCTTTTTTACCTCTCCCGAGATGGCTTGTCGCCGGGCCTGAGGCACCCGATACGGCTTTAGTCGGACTTTGGCCTGCGGCTCAGTGACAATGTCATGTTGGATTAGGGAGGTATGACCAGGGAGCTCCGAAAAATCATCGGTATTTCGGCTAACAAACTCTCAGACCTCCTGAACTTGTCTAGGAGACAAAGTGTCTGCTATTTTGACAGCGGAGAGGACTTCTCTTGCCTCAGCCTGAGGCAAGGGAGCCTTCTCTACCGGAAATGCAGGCCATGGACAATACTCACCTAGGTGGTCTCTGTCTTTCCATGATTTGAGCAGATTCACATGGTATACTTGTTCTGGCTTTCTCCGTCCTGGTTGGTGTACCTTATAGTTTACTGGACCCATCTTCTCCATAATCTCATAGAGCCCCTGCCACCTTGCAAGGAACTTACTATCCACTATAGGCACAAGTACCAACACCCGTGAGAACATACCAATGAGTTCTTTTGCGATGAGTTTGGCTGATGTGTCTCGCAGGGGGATGGCCTCAGGATACCTGGTAGCGTAATCTACAACTACGAGGATGTGTTGGTGACCCCTTGCTGATTTATTAACCGGCCCCACCAGATCCATGGCTATTCTCTCAAACGGTACTTCTATAATTGGTAATGGCACCAAGGGACTCCGAAAGTGAGACTGAGGGCTGGTTACCAGGCACACTGGGCAGGAGTTACAATACCGTTTAACTTCTTCATAGATCCCTAAACAACAAAACTGTTGTAGAATTCGGTCTAGGGTTTTCTTTTGGCCCAAATGTCCCCCCCAGTACATGTGCATGCGCTAGGTCCATTACTAGCCTGCGATATGCCTGAGGTACCAGCAATTGCTCTAATATTTCCCCACGTTTTCTCGACCTGATACAGCAAATCTTGGTTCAGCTCAAAGCGGGGAAATACTGTAGCTGCCCCGGGTTGTTGAGGTTCCCCATTGGCAACCAGTACATTTTCCCGGGCTCGAGCCAACGTAGAGTCCCGGAGTTGCACCGTACCAAAATTGTCACCAGCCACATTTAAGTCTGACAATTCCGGTCCCGGTGGCAAGTCTTCCACCTCCCCAGCTAACACTTCTATAGGAGAGGTTTTCCCCTCCACCACCGAAGGAAAAGTTACTCCTACCGCCAGCACATCTTCCTCTGGGCCACCAGGTTCATGCCCGATTTCTGGAGAATGCAACCTGGATGCCACTGGTGCCGGCGACTGTTCTGTGGAGGGGTAATTACAGGCCAAAGCACAGAAAATAACGGAAAATCTCTTACAATTATTTATGTCATAATGCAAGTTAACCACCACCCCCACCTCATGGCACCGCCTCCCCGCTGGCATGTTTATCATCACCAGAGTGGTAGGATAATGTTTTAGGTCCCCATGTATACACCACACACCAATTTTGCGACCATTATAGTCGCTGATTTGGACGTGGCTGGCTCGTATTAGGGTCACAAGACTCCCTGAGTCCAGTAGAGCCTTAGCAGGGGTACCCTCCACCTCCACTTTACACAAATAGTTCATACTGGGTCCCTCTGGGTTGCCCACTGCACACATGGTTCGGCATAGCGAGACTGATAGTACCCAAAGTTTGTGTCCATGGGCTCAACCAGGTGGGGGCAATCAGCTCTCACATGTCCTGGTTCTTGGCACCGCCAGCAGATTATGGGGCCCCTTTCGTCTCCAGACCCGTCCTGGGCGGCCTTCCGGGTCTCTGCTCGCCGAGCCACGGGTGAAGGTTTAAGGAATTTACTCAATACTTTCCGTGGAGTCTCTCCCTATATCTTCTTGGTAGCCCCATATCTCTCAATGAGGTCTACCATCTGGAGGCCATCAGTATGGGCTGCCTGTCCAACCCATGTTTGAAGGGTGTGGGGCAAAGTTCACCAAAATTTATCAGTAACTATACGATTGTGCATAGCGCTGGGTGACAACACCTCCGGCTGCAACCACTTTTCTACCAGGTGTACCAAATCATAATACTGGGACCGAGCCAGCTCGGAAGGGGAAAACTCCCACTGGTGTATCAGCTGGGCCCGGACCAAGACATTTACCCCAAGACATGCAAGTATCTCACCCTTGACGATCTCGTAGTCCTTCTGCTGCTCGGGGTTTTGGTCCCTATAGGCTTTCACGGGTCCTGGAGCCAGAAACGGAGCCACGATTTCGGCCCACTGGTCCCGGGGTAGTCTCTCCCTCTCAGCCACGCCTTCAAACATATCCAGGTACACCTCGACGTCATCTGATTTCTCCATTTTGGAATAGCTGTACGCACCGCTTTCCGGACATCCTGGAGTCCCTGGGCAGCTCCTGCTGTCTGCGGCGCTGTAATGTGCTGCATCAGTAGACTATTGGTTTCCTGTTGCTACTGATTAAATATTTTCTTCTGCTGCATAGCCTGCTGCTGCTGTCGCATCACCTCCACAAGCAACTTTACCTTGCTCTCCATCTCCGGACAGTTCTCCACCGGGTTTTGCGTCACTTTTTTCACCCAGGACATCGACTGTCATGCAGAGAAAAAACAGCCTGACCTCACTGCGTGTGCCCTCATTTAAGCCACCAAATGTAGGGATCCGCTCTGGTAGGCAGTGGCCGGGCCGCAGTAATGAGGCAACACACAGGCTTCCAGTTCAAAGTTCAGTGGTTTAATGATGTTTTAAAGTCCAGATAGCATAAACAAAACAGAACATAAAAAATACTCCAGCTTGGAGAACCACTGTTCTCAGACTCACCTGTTATGTTTAGGTAGCTGAGGAGAAAAAGCAAAAACAGTAATACACCAGAGAGGCTGGAACCTATTGGATTGCAGTAACCTGAACTAACCACTCAACTAGAGGTAGATGTGGAGTGTTCCTACTTGATCCAAGACGCCTCGTCACAGCCTGAGAGATAACTACTCCTAAAGGCAGAAAGAGGAAAGCTATCTGCCCTGGAGCAGATCCCCAAAGAAAATAGGAAGCCCCCAAACATGTAATGGCGGTTAGACAAGAAGAAGCACGGACACAGACAGAAAATAGAATGAGCAAACGCTGGGGCCCAATCTGTCTAGACAGAAAAGTATACGAAAGGATTCTCACTGCAATCCAAAAAAAACCCTTAAAAAATACCAACTCTTCTGATTGCAAAAACACCTGAGATCACACGATCTCTACCACCTAAATCAGATATCTGGTGTAACAAAACTAAGACGCAGCCACTGAAAAAACAGGAAAAAGCAAATGAACAAATAACAGTGGCCTCAGATAAACTGAGAGGAGCACAGGCCCCCAGGAGGGGACCCAGCTGACCTCCACAGAAGTGCAGGGAACTATGCAAAAAGCAAGCACAAAAATAAAAGCAGGAAATATCTTATCTGAAAGCAGAAGATGCAGGCAAGACTCAGCAAACTTCCAAATGAACCAGGAACCACAATTGAGACAAGAACAATTGATCACCGGCGACCTTCATGGGAGGGAATCTCCCTTATATCAGTCCAGTCCGTGATCCCAGATTGCCATTCCTCGCTGTGAGGTTCAGTACTGTCTGCAACCACCAGAGGGAGCCTCTGCTCAGAAACCATCTCCAGCACATTCATAACACTCACCCTTGTTGGGACGAGCTTAACTAAGCGGCTGCAGGCCAGCAGGAACCGCCAGGTGCCATTCCCCGGGTGGTCTGGAATTTGCTTCCTGGTGCTCACTAACACAGTGTACTAAAAATCACACTTCCAGGCTGACTCCAGCCAAGCTCCTTCTCTTTCACACCCACACACTACAACAGATCCTTATTAAATAGGCCTAGACCACACCCTCAGGTGAGGCACACGTCACCTGAGCTGCTCACGTGACTATGACCTCATCACTGGTCCTTGTGATCAGGGAAAATCCTGACCAAACTTTAGTCTGCTGAGAGAAATATATCTCCCATCCAGCAAGAGCCCCTTTGGTGTATCACACATGATACAAGCCAAATATGTCATCTTCAACATTTTCAGCCAGTTTTTTCAATGTTTCCTCAGGCAACTAAAGATTCTTTGTCTTCTTAACCAAGTGAGACAGAAGTGGTGCTTGGTCTTGTAGGCAACAAGCTTGTCATCAGGACTTTATACAATGCCTGTACTGTGCTTCCGTGAACAGTTATAGGGACTTTGCTGAAAACAGGATAAGAGAATCATGTGGATCTTCTATATCAAATGTCTGCTTTTTGGACTTTTTCCCAGTTTCACCTTTGAATTTGTTGGAGGAACAGATTCCAACGGATTGTCAGTTGACCTTTCAGAGTGAACCTATATTTTTTACCTTTCGAACATGTTTGTCTTTTCCGCAAATCACAACATCATCATTATCGGACACATCTTGTACTATTATCTGAAGGTACAATTCTGGCTGGTCAGAAGGTCTCTCTAACTTATCCAGCATCTCCACCTTCTTGGAATTTTCATTCCCGGATCCCACAAGAATGCAAGGATTCATCTTCTCTATTTCTTACATCAAAGCCTGCATTCAAAACCAAGCGTATTCTCTTTAATAAGCCGCTTTTATCCCTAGTGGATGCACTGACATCTTGAGAATTTGTGGTGTGACCATGGAATGTTTTGACTCCCATGTGGAAGGAGATTTGGAAACTCTTGGCACTTCAGGATCAGGAAAAGATGCAGGATCTGGAGGGATTTCCAGCATGAATTTCTCCAACAAGCCCAGTGGACTGTGACAATCATGATCATCTGGCTCTGATGTGTTCACACTAAGCCGTGTATCCATGTTGTATATATATGTCTTGGTACAGCAGTAAGAGGCGCTTATGTGGTCTGCCCATATACTAGAACAGGAACCCCAACAGTGCCGACCGGCCCGGTACTAATGTCCCCTTCCTCGTGTTGACTCCTCGGCATAGGTCGGTTTCGTTGCATTCCTTCATAACATTTATGTACCTTAAAGAGCTCAATTGAAAAGCTCCTTTTTTTGTTGCCTGGTTGCTCACATTGGACACAATACACTTCAAATAAATTTGATAAAGCAATGCTTATATGTAGGCTCAGTATTTCATTACAAATTTTTCTTTGTCCATTATATTTGTTTATCTCCTTGAGAGCCATATGTTATGTTTAGGTAGCTGAGGAGGCAGGAGCAAAAAACCGCATAGGCAGCCTAACACCAGAGAGGTTGGAAACTAATAGGTTGCAGACCCCTAAAAAAACCGCACAACTAAAAGAAGCCGTGGGACCTTCCTGCGGTGCCCTAGACGCCTCGTCACAGCCGGAGAGATAGCTATCCCTGAAGATGGAAAGAGGAAAGCTAACTGCCCCAGAGTAGACCCAAAAAGAATAGGAAGCCCCCAGACATATAATGGCGGTTAGACAAGATGAAAATACGAACACAGACAAAAAATAGATTGCGCAAACGCTGGGGCCCAAAACTGTCTAGATAGGACAGCACAGGAGAGAATACTGTCTGCAACCCAGAAAAACCCTAGGAAAAACTCCAACACTTCTGAATCGAAAAATACTGAGACTACACAGTCTCGACCACCTATATCAGATCTCTGGTGTGGACACGTAACAACCCAGCAGTAAAATATCACAAGAACTGAGCAAATGAACAAATACAAAAAACGAACGGAGACCAGCCAAAGCCCCCCAAAGGGGACCCGGCTTAAGACAAAAAGCAATGCAGCAAAAAGCAAGGAATTCAAACCACAGTAAAAAAAAACTGAAAAAGACTTATCTGAATACAAGCAGGAGGCAGCAGAAAAGCAAGCTGAATTCCAACCTATACCAGGAAGAAAAATTGATCACCGGTGAGGATCATGGGAGGTCAGCTCACTTATATCAGGCCAGTCAGTACTAGCTGACAACCACTCATCAACTGCAGGTGTGGAACTCTTGGTGTTCAACATAGGTTCAATACCCTCAGCAACCACCAGAGGGAGCTTCAGCTCTGAAGTCATCTTCAATATGTTCACAACAGTACCCCCCCTTGAGGAGGTGTCACCGAACCCTCACTTGTGCCACCAGGACGATCAGGATGAGCTCGGTGATAGGCACGGACCAGTCTTTCAGCATGAATGTCAGAAGAAAACACCCAAGAATTGTCCTCCTGACTATAGCCTTTCCACTTCACAAAGTACTAGGGTCTCCTCCTGGCCAAACGAGAATCCAATATCTTCTCAACCACATACTCCAAATTGCCTTCAACCAAAACAGGATCAGGAGGCGCAGCCATAGGAACAACTGGCTCGACAAATCTCTTCAATAAAGATTTGTGAAATACGTTGTGAATCTTGAATGTTCCTGGAAGAAGCAAACAGAAGGAAACGGGATTAATAATCTCCACGATCTTATAAGGTCCAATGAACCTTGGCTTAAATTTTGGAGATGCAACCTTCATAGGGATATTTTTTGAGGACAACCAAACCAAGTCACCCACTTTAAATCGAGGACCATCAGTCTTATGTCGGTTGGCAAACTGCTGGGCCTTCTCCTAAGAGAGGGATGACTTATCCACTACTTGATCCCAAATCTGCTGCATTCTCTCCACAATAGTTAACACCAGGACAGACAGAAGCCTCCACCTGCCCTGAAGAAAATCGAGGATGAAACCCGAAATTGCAGAAAAATGGAGACATCAAGGAGGCAGAACTGCTCTATTATTCAAAGCAAACTCAGCCAAGGGCAAAAAGGAGACCCAGTCATCTTGATCAGCAGATTCAAAACATCTCAAATAAGTCTTCAAGGTCTGGTTTGTTCTCTCAGTCTGTCCATTGGTCTGAGGGTGGAACGCAGAGGAAAAAGACAGCTGAACTCCCAGTTTGGAACAAAATTTCCTCCAAAATCTGGACACAAAATGGACTTCTCTGTCAGACACAATGTTCTCAGGAATGCAGATCAACCAAACCACCTGTTGAAAAAATAAGGGCACCAACTCAGAGGAGGATGTCAACTTAGGTAGTGGCACAAGATGTATCATCTTGGAAAACCTATCACAGATCACCCAAATAACGGTTATTCTCTGAGAGACAGAGAGGTCGGAAATAAAAGCCACAGAGATATGGGTCAATGGCCTCTTGGGCACAGGCAATGGCATTAACAAACCACTAGAGCGAGAGCAAGGTTTGGACCGAGAACAAGTTCCACAGGACTGAACAAAGTCCCTGACGTCACGAGACAAAGTGGGCCACCAAAAGGACCGACTCACCAAGTCTCTGGTACCAAAAATACCAGGATGGCCAACCAACGTGGAGCAATGAATCTCAGACATCACATTCTTCCTCCACTAGTCTGGGACAAACAATTTCCCAGCAGGGCAACGTTCAGGTTTATCCTCCTGAAATTTCTCCAAAGCCAGTCTCAAATTGGGCGAGATAGCGGAAAGAATCACACCCTCCTTCAGAATAACAGCAGGCTGTTACCTCAGGAGAATCCAGGAAGAAACTCCTCGAGAGGGCATCCGCCTTAATATTCTTAGTGCCCGGAGAAAAGAGACCACAAAATTAAAACGTGTGAAAAACAAGGCCCACCTGGTATGTCTAGAATTAAGTCGCTTGGCTGATTCGAGATAAACCAGGTTCTTATGATCCGTGAGGACCACCACCTGATGCATGGCTCCTTCCAGCCAATGTCTCCACTCCTCAAAAGCCCACTTCATGGCCAATAACTCCCGATTACCCACATCATAGTTACGTTCCGCTGAGGAAAATTTTCGAGAGAAAAAGGCACAAGGGTTACTCTTAGAGGTCTCCGGATCCCTTTGGGACAAAACAGCTCCTGCACCAATCTCAGAAGCGTCAACCTCCACCTGAAATGGTAGAGAAACATCAGGTTGGTGCAGAACAGGAGCAGAAGTAAATCTCCGCTTAAGCTCCTGAAACACAGAAACTGCCTCAGGAGACCAATTCACTACATCAGAACCCATCTTGGTCAAATCAGTCACTGGTTTCAAATACCAGAGAAATTAGCTATTAATTTACGATAAAAATTAGCAAAACCCAAAAATCTCTGAAAAGCCTTCAATGTAGTGGGTTGAATTCAATCGCAAATGGCCTGAACTTTGACTGGGTCCATTTCAATAACAGAAGGAGACAAAATGAATCCCAGAAATGAAACCTTCTGTACGCTGTTATGTTTCGGTAGCTGAGGAGTGCAGGTAAAAAAGGCAATACACCAGAGCAGTTGGAATCTATGAGATTGCAGTACCCTGACTAACCACCACAACTAGAGGCAGCCGTAGAGCGTTCCTACGATGGTCCTAGACGCCTCGTCACAGCCTGAGAAACTAACTACACCTAAAGATAGAAAGAGGAAAGCTATTTGCCCCGGAGCAGATCCCCAAAGAACAAAGAAAGCCCCCAAACATGTAATGGCGGTTAGACAAGAAGAAATACTGACACAGACAGAAAATAGTATGAGCAAACGTTGGGGCCCAAACTACCTAAATAGAAAAGGATAGGAAGGGCACTTACTGCAATCCCAAAAAAGAAACAATGTCATATACAACAGTATGAGTATAGTACTACCGAAGCTAAATTGCTTCATCCCAAATTTGGCCCCATGGCCCATAAGTAAAGATGAGCTACTCCAAAGAGTTAACATTATATACCAAAAGAAAGAAGTATAGACTCCATCATTTATAAAACTACAAAAAACTTTATTAATAGGAAATATAATGCCAACAATAATGGCACACAATACAGAGTAAAAATGGAGGCAATAAACTGCGGGTATAGATGCAGGGGTTGCACAGACTGGTTAGTAATCAGGGTAAAACAGAACATATAATTATAGCACTGGAGTTGTGCAAATGGGGAATGCATATCACATATAACAATAATTGGTATTAAAGACCCCTAGGATCAATATTATCCAGGTATAGTGCCATATGCGCCCTATAATTTATCACAAGTTCGTACCCATGTCTTACCCATATCAGACGGTTAGACTGTGCGTCCCCCGCGACCCCCTGACGCGCGTTTCGCGGCAGTGCTTTCTCAAAAGGGGATGCTAATTGCCATAACCCCAGGGTTTATATATGCTAGCCATAATTAAGATATTGCTGGTGTGTAGCGGCGCACATGCGTCTGACATCACACGCCGAGTAATTACCACCTCCTTCCCTCCGGCCGTCGCTGCTCCATGCGCATGTGGGCGAAATCTCGCCTCATGACGTCATTGTTATGCGCCTGCAGCGTCATCGACAGCCGGAAAGAAGATAGAGGCGGCGCGTGAGTACGGCGCATGCGCGCACCACAGCGGCCATCTTTTTGGAGACCAACTAGGTGGACATTTTGTGAGAGTGTGCTACAGAAAAAAACAGTGAAACAAATCAAAAAGTGACAATATAACAATTAAATGCAACGGTAAGATTAACCAATGCACATATAATATACTGTGACATGAAGAGAAAAAATAATAATATCTACATCTGATTATTACAATGGAGCCTGTAAAGTGCAATTTATAGTGACTTATGTGACATATAAATATTTTCTTTAATCTTGAATGGTGAACCGATTCTGTGTCCCATTGTCCAACCAGCATAAATCTCAGCAGGAAAGCATCACTTTCTAGAGAATCTCCATAATAACAATACACCGACATTAATGAACTGAAAAAAAAACTGAAGAAATGACAAATATTAAAATAAAGAATAAAAACGTGGTGGATAAATTCACATATTATTAATGCAAAAGGACGTTTACAAAGCATAGCGCACGAGACTGCGGTGGATACATATCTACTCAATTTTACAAAAATGGCACAAAAGTCAATTTTTCGTTAAGGCCCCTAGGTGCAACCGTGTCAAGAGTGACCATCCATCTACATTCACGTTGAGCCAAAATACGATTAAGATTGCCACCCCTGACACCCCCACGAACTTTGTCAATACCCCTAATTTTGAGTCCACTGGGATCAGATCCATGACACAAACGAAAATGTTGAGGCAACGTTTTTAATTCCCCAACATCTACAGCTTCCCTAAGCGGCCACGATATCCCGTACGTGCTCACGTGTCCTAATTTTTAATTCCCTCGATGTGAGACCCACATATATGAGGGGGCAAGGGCATGTGGCGTAATAGACCACATGTGTGGTACTACATGAAATGTAATCTCTGATCGTATACTCCTTGCTCCCATCAGATTTTTTGAAGGTCCCACACCTGAGAATATTAGGGCACGCGACACACGAGCCGCATGGGAAACAGCCCACTCGTGGGTTGGATATATGGAAAAAAGGTTGTGGTTTCGCCACATAATGGCTTTTGACCAAATAATCCTTGAGGTTCCTACCTCTTCGTTGTGTCAATGCAGGGAATTGGGTCAAATTGGCCGCTAGAACAGCATCCGTCTGCAATACGGGCCAATGTTTGTTTAATATGTCTCGAATCTGATCCCAGCGACAATTAGAAGTAGAGACAAATCTTAGTTCATTAGATTGTTTCAAATTTTTCCTCCCTGTTGTGACCAAAAGATCCTCTCTCCTTGTCCGCTTAGCACGTATATAACCAGCCTTTATGGAGCGATTACTATAACCCCTATCTCTGAAGCGCTCCCCAAGGATGACGGACTGTTGCTCGAAGCGGGTCATAGTGGAACAAGTTCGTCTATTTCTCAAAAATTGCCCAACTGGGTGTAATGTATGTGGTACAGTTCATATAGCGTCTTGTGCTTGGGTGCGATGAAAATACTTGAGACACAGGTTGATAAAGAAAGTCTTGTATTGCTTCATACAAATTGGCAAAAATAAACACACAGGTTGCAAACACAGAAGCAGGAGACACAGCAGGCCAGAGTTATCTAAGTTCATCAATAACTCTCCACAACAGATTCAGATCTTCTTCTATGTTACCGCAAGTCCATGCAAACGTGAGGCTTTCAAGAGCAGAGTTCAGAGTCCACAAGTGCTTCAGAGTTTCTCAGTAGAAATGGCTGGAGTACAAGGTCCAAGGCTTCAGGAGTCAGAACACAGGTTCACTGCAGGCTAGATTCTGAAGCACTGATTGCTCAGGTGTGGCTGTTTAAGAAGCAAACGGAGAGAATCAGGGCGGGAACATGCAAGCTGGAAAACTCCATTTTAACTGAGGGCAAGATAGCTGCAGCAAAACAGAAAGCAAAATGGCCGACGAACAAACTGAGTTTCAGAAACAGATACACAGAACCTTACATTACTCCCCCCTTAGGGGCAACCTCCGGATGACCTCAGACCAGGCTTGTGTGGGTACCTCTGATGAAACTGACGGAGCAAGCGAGGAGCATTAACGTTATTGACTGGCTCCCATGAGTTGTCCTCCACTGGGTAGCCCTGCCATTTAATCAGATATTGTAACTGATTTCTATACAACCTGGAATCTAAAATCCTTTCCACCACAAATTCTTCCTGACCATCGACTAGCACTGGGTCAGGGCAAGGAGAAGAACGTCCAGGAAACGTATTGGGTGTCGCAGCCTTTAGTAGGGATACATGAAAGACAGGGTGGATTCTCATAGTTCTGGGCAATTGAAGACGACAAGCAACGGCACTTATAATCTTACTGATTTTATAGGGTCCAATGTACTTATGTCCCAACTTAGACGATGGAATCCTTAACTTAAGATTTCTGGTTGACAGCCAGACCAGGTCTCCTACCTTAAAAGCTGGTGCAGGTTTACGAAATTTATCTGCTGCCTTCTTGTACCTTTCCTGAGCCGATTCCAGATTCTCCTTTAGAAGATCCATATTCTTCTGTAAAGTCGTGACTCTTTCAGCCACTGCTGGCAAAGGCGTCTCTATGGGAAATCGTGGTAGAATGTTAGGATGATAACCTAAATTAGAGTAAAAAGGAGACTGTTTAGTGGAGGCACTCTGAGAGTTGTTGTAAGAGAACTCAGCCAATGGAAGTAGATCCACCCAATCATCCTGTAGGTGGCAGATAAAGCAGCGGAGATACTGCTCCAGGGTTTGATTGGTTCGTTCGGTTTGTCCATTAGTCTGGGGATGAAAAGCAGAAGAAAGGTTTACTTTAATGTCCAATGCTGCACAGAAATTTTGCCAAAACCTAGAAGTGAATTGCACCCCTCGATCCGAAATAACCTCATCCGGTACTCCATGTAAACGAAACACATCTTTAATCATCAAATCTGATGTCTGTTTTGCAGTGGGTAAGCCGACACAAGGGATAAAATGAGCTGCCTTTGTTAAACGATCAACCACCACTAGAATAGTGTTCTTCCCTTGAGAGGTTGGTAATTCCACAATGAAGTCCATAGAAATGGATCCCACGGGCGGGACGGGGTGGAAAGAGGCTGTAACAGACCAGTTGGTGAAGAGCGAGGTGTTTTGCATCTTGCACAAACCTCACACGAAGTGACATAGTCCAAAACATCCTTCCTACAAGTGGGCCACCAAAAGAAACGAGAAAGAAATTCCTGTGTCTTTAGAATTCCTCTATGCCCGGCTATTTTGGAATCGTGAATGAGTTGCAATACTCTCAATCTGACTGTTTCAGGTATATACAGACGTTGTCCCAGAATCCACACACCATTCTTAAAGACAAGACTTACGTCCCTTGGGGGTTGAGCCAAAAAAGAATCCGCATGGTATGCTTCCTTGATGTCTTTAATTAGGTCTTGATGATGAATCACTCCTAGGAATCTAGAGTCAGGAAGAATAGTCTTAGGAGGAGTAATTGGACGTGTCTCTGCTGAGTAAATCCTAGAGAGTGCATCAGCCTTTCCATTGCGCGATCCTGGTCTATAAGAAATAATAAAATTAAATTGGTTTAAGAAAAGATTCCAGCGAGCCTGGCGAGGAGTCAGGCACTTAGCCGACCTGATAAACTCAAGATTACGATGATCTGTCAGAACGACTATTTGCTGTGCAGCTCCTTGAAGAAGGTGTCTCCATTCTTTGAAGGCGGCAATAATGGCCAACAACTCTCTATTGCCCACATCGTAGTTCTTCTCAGCCGAAGACAACTGCTGGGAAAAGAAGGCACAGGGATGCAAGACATTCTTCTCACCTGTTCTCTGAGAGAGTATAGCTCCCACGGCACAGTCTGAAGCATCCACCTCTATTATGAAGGCAAGCTCTGGGTTGGGATGTACTAGGATAGGTGCAGTGGTAAATTTATCTTTTAGACGGGAAAATGCTTCCTGGGCTTGGGGAGTCCAGGAGAACTTAGACTCTTTCCGGGTAAGTTGGGTGATAGGTGACACTACCTCAGAGAAATTTCTAATGAAACGTCTATAGAAGTTTGCAAACCCGATGAAGCGCTGTACCTCCTTCACATTTCTAGGACTTGGCCAATCATTGATGGCTTGGGTTTTACTTCCATCCATACTAATTCCTTGTGTAGACAGTACATACCCCAGAAATTGAATTTCGGTCTTATGGAATTCACACTTTTCAAGCTTGATGTAAAGATGATTTTGTCTTAGACATTCCAAGACCATTCTCACATGTCCATGATGTTCCTCTGTGGAGTTAGAAAAAATTAAAATATCATCCAAATAAATTACCACGAATGTATCTAGGAGATCCCTGAAGATGTCATTCACCAAGTGTTGGAAAGTGGCTGGGGCGGTACTCAGACCAAAAGGCATAACCAGATATTCAAAGTGTCCATAGCGTGACCTGAATGCAGTCTTCCATTCATCCCCAGGTCTAATACGGACTAAGTTATAGGCCCCACGAAGATCTAGTTTAGAAAAAATTTTAGCATGTCGCACTCTCTCCAATAACTCAGGGATTAAAGGCAATGGATAACGGTTTCTAATAGTAACCTTATTAAGTTCCCTATAGTCTACGCATGGTCTCAGGGATCCATCTTTCTTCTTTACAAAGAATATGGGTGCCCCTGCAGGAGATGAAGAGGGGCGTATGAAGCCCTTGGCTAGATTTTCGTCTATGTACTCTTTTAAAGCCTTCAGCTCGGGCCCCGCCAGGGGGTAGATCTTACCAAAAGGTATCTCTGCTCCAGGCAATAATTCAATTGGACAATCATATGGACGGTGAGGAGGAAGCTGGTCAGCGTTCTTCTTGTCACATAAATCCACATAGTCCTGGTATACAGCTGGTAATTCAGGGACTGACATGGTTCCTTTAGGAACAGAGCAAGCTGAAATTTTTTGACTCATCTGTTTCTCTGGAAAGTGTAATTCCTTGGTCTCCCAGTTAATGGTAGGATTCTGAGCCTGCAGCCATGGTAGCCCTAGAATAATGGGAAAGTGAGGAGAAGAGATAAGCATAAAGGACAGTTTCTCTTGATGATCTTTACCCATAAGAACCTTTAAAGGCTCTGTTTCCTGATCCACTGGTCCAGAGGTCAGCAGGGAGCCATCCACAGTTTCCATCTGTACTGGAGCAGCCTTCTTCACTGAACGTATTCCCTGTTTTAGAGCAAAGGAGACATCCATAAAATTTCCACTTGCACCTGAGTCGATCATGGCAGAGCTAGACACCCAGGCTGAGTCAACCCAGAGTTTGATGGAAAGAAAACAGTGAGAATTGTTTTTCTTACAACTCAGCTGGGACACCGCTGAGGAAACTTGAAAGATGGCAGCATTTACACAGTCAACGTCCTCAGAGGTAACGGAGTTTAAGTCCGAGAAATCAAGATCTGTTGCTGCAGCTCTCTCTGGAGCCTGAGGCTCGGACCTGACAGTTCCCCTCTCGCAACACTCACAATGAATGAGTGCTGCAGTAGTCTTGCGAGAACGGCTGGGACAGTTAATAATAAAGTGCCCTGACTTACCACAATAAAAACATAGATTCTCCTTAAAACGATGTTCCTTGCGTGCATCACTAACCCGTCGTAGTAAAGAGTCTACCTGCATGGGTTCAGGTTCAGGTTCCCGTGTAATCCTATTCAAAGGTTCCTTAGCTGGAGAGGAAGGTAGGAAAAGGTTAGTACGATTGCTTTCGAACCATCTCTCTTGCCTGCGTTCAGTTAAACGAGTATCAATACGGATGCAGTAGTTAATAAAGTCACCTAACGCAGTGGGAGGGTCGGCACGAGCAAGTTCATCCTTAATTAGTGGGGATAACCCCTTTCGAAAAATAGATTTTTTGGCGGAATTGTCCCAGGTGGTATCAAGGGCCCATCTCCTGAAATCCAAGGCATATTCAGCTACTGAGTGCTTACCTTGGCGCAAAGCTAACATGGCTGCTTCAGCTGTTGCACCTCGATTGGGGTCATCAAACACCTGCCCCATGGCTGAAATAAAATCATCAAGGTGATTCAAACAATCATCCTCAGTCTCAATCAGAGGGTTTGCCCATATCAAAGCCTTGTTGGTAAGCAACATAATTATAGTAAGCACCTTAGATCGTTCAGTAGGAAATTGTGAAGCATGTGCAGAAAAAAAAAGATTACATTGATTAACAAATCCCCTGAATTTTTCACGTTCACCACCAAAACGAAAAGGGGGCAACTTGGGAATCCCAGAACTCGGGGCCACGGCAGGAGCCTGGACTTGCCCCTCCAGAACCTCAATCCTGGCTCGCAAATCCTGAGTAGTCTGTCCAACCACTTGCAAATTGTGATTATTTAGGTCCTGAAGATTTGTAAAACGGGTCTTTAAATTCTGCAAATCTGCAAGGATATTATCAGTCACTCCACAAAGTTCCTTTTGCGGGCCTCCATTTTCCAGATCTTTTAAGACAGGATACTGGAATGGTTGTGAGAAGTCACAACCACTATCATCACAGAAAGCTTTCAACCAGACATCTGATATCCAGAGTTTCAGCAGACAAAAAGAGAAGAGAAAAAAAAAAAAACAATAGTGTTTACCTGTGATAACACTGCAGAAAAAAAAACTTAAGGGAATTGCTCACCTGGATGGTTGTGAGAAGTCACAACCACTGTCATCACAGAAAGTACAACCGGACATCCGATATCCACAGTACAGCAGACAAGCCTTTCCAGACCCAGCAGACACTAACGTTTGGCTTCAGAATCTTGTAATGTATGTGGTACAGTTCATATAGCGTCTTGTGCTTGGGTGCGATGAAAATACTTGAGACACAGGTTGATAAAGAAAGTCTTGTATTGCTTCATACAAATTGGCAAAAATAAACACACAGGTTGCAAACACAGAAGCAGGAGACACAGCAGGCCAGAGTTATCTAAGTTCATCAATAACTCTCCACAACAGATTCAGATCTTCTTCTATGTTACCGCAAGTCCATGCAAACGTGAGGCTTTCAAGAGCAGAGTTCAGAGTCCACAAGTGCTTCAGAGTTTCTCAGTAGAAATGGCTGGAGTACAAGGTCCAAGGCTTCAGGAGTCAGAACACAGGTTCACTGCAGGCTAGATTCTGAAGCACTGATTGCTCAGGTGTGGCTGTTTAAGAAGCAAACGGAGAGAATCAGGGCGGGAACATGCAAGCTGGAAAACTCCATTTTAACTGAGGGCAAGATAGCTGCAGCAAACAGAAAGCAAAATGGCCGACGAACAAACTGAGTTTCAGAAACAGATACACAGAACCTTACACTGGGATGGCTTTAATCACGGATGAGTTATGTGCGGAGGAGGTGTGTAGAAGAGAATTGACAGCAGTCTCCTTCCGAAATAAATCTGTTTCAATAGAGCCATTCTCCGCCACACACAAAGTAACATCTAAAAAATCAATAAATTTGGTATGATATTTGAAGGTAAACTTAAGATTAAAGGAATTTTCATTGAGGTACTGCATGAATTGAGATAGGCTGGCCTCATTCCCCTTCCAAACCATGAGCACATCGTCAATATATCGAAACCATCCCACCACTGGGTCAGCGGCGTGCGCTCCGTCACCAAAGAAAACCTGCCTCTCCCAAAAGCCGAGAAACAGGTTTGCATATGACGGAGCGCACGCCGCGCCCATGGCAGTCCCCTGTGTCTGTAAATAAAATTTATCTTTAAATACAAAAAATTTTTTTGTCAAAACAAATTCCAATAAATCCAAAATAAATTCCAAAAAATGGCCATCCCAGTTGGCAGCTTCAAGAAAAAAACAAACAGCCCGAAGCCCATCATCATGTCTAATAGACGTGTATAAAGACTCAATGTCAATGGTCACCAAAAGCATGTCTGCTTCGAGAAAGAGTCCGTCAACCTTGGTGAGGATGTCAGTTGTGTCTCTGACATAGGAGGGGAGTGTTTCGACCAAAGGTTTCAAATGATGATCAATATACTTACAAACGTTCTCACTCAACCCTCCTATGCCAGAGACAATTGGCCTCCCAGGTGGATTCTGGGTATCTTTATGTACCTTAGGTAT
The DNA here is from genome assembly GCA_033576555.1 of Oophaga sylvatica. Taxonomy (NCBI): domain Eukaryota; kingdom Metazoa; phylum Chordata; class Amphibia; order Anura; family Dendrobatidae; genus Oophaga; species Oophaga sylvatica. Next base: position 114,540,171 of record JARQOD010000005.1, read on the forward strand.
TAAATAAAAAGTAGGCACCTTAGGATATTTGGGCAACAGAACGTCCAAGACTTTCCTTGGGACAAGGCCCTGCTCATCTGCATAGTCAAGAATTTTTTTCAATTCTAAAGAAAATGGTAGAGTTGGATTCTGAGGTAACACTCGATATGTATGTTTGTCTCTAAGCTGGCGAAATGCCTCTTTCTCATAGTTTTCAATAGGCCAGATCACCACGTTCCCCCCCTTGTCAGCCGGTTTTATAACCACCGAGTCAATTGCCTGCAATTCATCCAAGGCACGTCTCTGCATGTGTGTCAAATTATCATTACAGATTTTATTGGACACTTTCTTTAGGTCCTCCGTTACTAATTTACAAAAGATATCTACCTGTGGACAGACTGACAAGGGGGGGGAAAGTTTGTGATCGTGGCGTAATTGACCGTGGCAATATACCTACATCATTAGGGAGTTGTTCATTTAACAGGTCCTCCAGATCATTTAGGGTCTGTTGTTCAGTCACACTTAAATTATCGTCTGTATGATGATGTAATTTCCGGAGGACTATTTTGCGACAAAATAAATGCAAATCTTTTAAGACTGTAAAAAAATCAAAACCATTATTAGGTACAAAGTTTAACCCCAACTTCAGTACATCTAATTGAGTTTCAGACAAAGTATGTGTAGATAAGTGTAATGTATGTAGTACAGTTCATATAGCGTCTTGTGCTTGGGTGCGATGAAAACACAGGAGTCACAGGTTTGATATAGAAAAGTCCTGTATTACTTCATACAAGTTGGCAGAAATAGTCACACAGTTTGCAGACACAGAAACAGGAGACACAGCAGGCCAGAGTAATCCAAGCTCAGCAATCACTCTCCAATACAGATTCAGGATCTTCTTCTCTGTTACCGTAAGTCCATGCAAACGTGGGTCTTTCAAAGAGCAGGGTTCAGAGTCCACAAGTGCTTCAGAGTTCCTCAGTAGGAATAGCTGGAGTACAAGGTCCAAGGCTTACAGGAGTCAAGTCACAGGTTCACTGCAGGCTAGCTTCTGAAGCACTGATTGCTCAGCTGTGGCTGCTTAAGAAGCAAAGGAGAGAATCAGGGCGGGAACATGCAAGCTGGAAACTCCATTTTGACTGAGGGCAAGATAGCTGCAGCAAGACAGAAAGTAAAATGGCTGACGAACAAACTGAGTTTCAGGAATATATACATAGAACCTTACATTACTCCCCCCTTAAGGACAACCTCCGGATGACCTCAGACCAGGCTTGTGTGGGTACCTCTGATGAAACTGACGGAGCAAGCGAGGAGCATTAACGTTATTGACCGGTTCCCATGAGTTGTCCTCCACTGGGTAGCCCTGCCATTTAATCAGATATTGTAACTGATTTCTATACAACCTGGAATCTAAAATCCTTTCCACCACAAATTCTTCCTGACCATCGACCAGCACTGGGTCAGGGCAAGGAGAGGAACGTCCAGGAAACGTATTGGGTGTCGCAGCCTTTAGTAGGGATACATGAAAGACAGGGTGGATTCTCATAGTTCTGGGCAGTTGAAGACGACAAGCAACGGCACTTATAATTTTACTGATTTTATAGGGTCCAATGTACTTATGTCCCAACTTAGACGATGGAATCCTTAACTTAAGATTTCTGGTTGACAGCCAGACCAAGTCTCCTACCTTGAAAGCTGGTGCAGGTTTACGAAATTTATCTGCTGCTTTCTTGTACCTTTCTTGAGCCGATTCCAGATTTTCCTTTAGAAGATCCATATTCTTCTGTAAAGACGTGATTCTTTCAGCCACTGCTGGTAAAGGCGTTTCTATGGGAAATCGTGGTAGAATGTTAGGATGATAACCTAGATTAGAGTAAAAGGAGACTGTTTAGTGGAGGCCTCTGAGAGTTGTTATACGAGAACTCAGCTAATGGAAGTAGATCCACCCAATCATCCTGTAGGTGGCAGATAAAGCAGCGGAGATACTGCTCCAGGGTTTGATTGGTTCGTTCGGTCTGTCCATTAGTCTGGGGATGAAAAGCAGAAGAAAGGTTTACTTTAATGTCCAATGCTGCACAGAAATTTTGCCAAAACCTAGAAGTGAATTGCACCCCTCGATCCGAAATAACCTCATCCGGTACTCCATGTAAGCGAAAACATCTTTAATCATCAAATCTGATGTCTGTTTTGCAGTGGGTAAGCCGACACAAGGGATAAAATGAGCTGCCTTTGTTAGACGGTCAACCACCACTAGAATGGTGTTCTTCCCCTGAGAGGTTGGTAACTCCACAATGAAGTCCATAGAAATGGATCCCCACGGGCGGGACGGGGTGGAAAGAGGCTGTAACAGACCAGTTGGTGAGGAGCGAGGTGTTTTGCATCTTGCACAGACCTCACATGAAGTGACATAATTCAAAACATCCTTCCTGCAAGTGGGCCACCAAAAGAAACAAGAAAGAAATTCCTGTGTCTTTAGAATTCCTCTATGCCCAGCTATCTTGGAATCGTGAATGAGTTGCAATACTCTTAATCTGACTGTTTCAGGAATATACAGACGTTGTCCCTGAATCCACACACCATTCTTAAAGACAAGACTTACGTCCCTTGGGGGTTGTGCCAAAAAGGAATCCGCATGGTATGCTTCCTTGATGTCCTTAAGTAGGTCTTGATTATGAATTACTCCTAGGAATCTAGAGTCAGGAAGAATAGTCTTAGGAGGAGTAATTGGACGTGTCTCTGCTGAGTAAATCCTAGAGAGTGCATCAGCCTTTCCATTGCGCGATCCTGGTCTATAAGAGATGATAAAATTAAATTGGTTTAAGAAAAGATTCCAGCGAGCCTGGCGAGGAGTCAGGCACTTAGCCGACCTGATAAACTCAAGGTTACGATGGTCTGTCAGGACGACTATTTGCTGTGCAGCACCCTGAAGAAGGTGTCTCCATTCTTTGAAGGCGGCAATAATGGCCAACAACTCTCTATTGCCCACATCGTAGTTCCTCTCAGCCGAAGACAACTGCTGGGAAAAGAAGGCACAGGGATGCAAGACATTCTTCTCACCTGTTCTCTGAGAGAGTATAGCTCCAACGGCACAGTCTGAAGCATCCACCTCTATTATGAAGGCAAGCTCGGGGTTGGGATGTACTAGGATAGGTGCAGTGGTAAATTTATCTTTTAGACGGGAAAATGCTTCCTGGGCTTGGGGAGTCCAGGAAAACCTAGACTCTTTCCGGGTAAGTTGAGTGATAGGTGACACTACCTCAGAGAAATTTCTAATGAAACGTCTATAGAAGTTGGCAAACCCGATGAAGCGCTGTACCTCCTTCACATTTCTAGGACTTGGCCAATCCTTGATGGCTTGGGTTTTGCTTCCATCCATACTAATTCCTTGTGTAGACAGTACATACCCCAGAAATTGAATTTTGGTCCTATGGAATTCACACTTTTCAAGTTTGATGTAAAGATGATTTTGTCTTAGACGTTCCAAGACCATTCTCACATGTCCATGATGTTCCTCTGTGGAGTTAGAAAAAATTAGAATATCATCCAAATAAATTACCACGAATGTATCTAGGAGATCCCTGAAGATGTCATTCACCAAGTGTTGGAAAGTGGCTGGGGCGGTACTCAGACCAAAAGGCATAACTAGATATTCAAAGTGTCCATAGCGTGACCTGAATGCAGTCTTCCATTCATCCCCAGGTCTAATACGGACTAAGTTATAGGCCCCACGAAGATCTAGTTTAGAAAAAATTTTGGCATGTCGCACTCTCTCCAATAACTCAGGGATTAAAGGCAATGGATAACGGTTTCTAATAGTAACCTTATTGAGTTCCCTATAGTCTACGCATGGTCTCAGAGATCCATCTTTCTTCTTTACAAAGAAGATGGGTGCACCTGCAGGAGATGAAGAGGGGCGTATGAAGCCCTTGGCTAGATTTTCATCTATGTAATCCTTTAAAGCCTTTAGCTCGGGCCCCGCCAGGGGGTAGATCTTACCAAAAGGTATCTCTGCTCCAGGCAATAATTCAATTGGACAATCATATGGACGGTGAGGAGGAAGCTGGTCAGCGTTCTTCTTGTCACATAAATCCACATAGTCCTGGTATACAGCTGGTAGTTCAGGGACTGACATGATTCCTTTAGGAACAGAGCAAGCTGAAACTTTTGGACTCATCTGTTTCTCTGGAAAGTGTAATTCCTTGGTCTCCCAGTTAATGGTAGGATTCTGAGCCTGCAGCCATGGTAGCCCTAGAATAATGGGAAAGTGGGGAGAAGAGATAAGCATAAAGGACAGTTTCTCTTGATGATCTTTACCCATAAGAACCCTCAAAGGCTCTGTTTCCTGATCCACTGGTCCAGAGGTCAGCAGGGAGCCATCCACAGTCTCCATCTGTACTGGAGTAGCCCTCTTCACTGAACGTATTCCCTGTTTCAGAGCAAAGGAGACATCCATAAAATTTCCACTTGCCCCTGAGTCGATCATAGCAGAGCTAGACACCCAAGCTGAGTCAACCCAGAGTTTGATGGAAAGAAAGCAATGAGAATTGTTTTTCTTACAACTCAGCTGGGACACCGCTGAGGAAATTTGAAAAATTGCAGCGTTTACACAGTCAACGTCCTCAGAGGTAACGGAGTTTAAGTCCGAGAAATCAAGATCTGTTGCTGCAGATCTCTCTGGATCCTGAGGCTCGGACCTGACAGATCCCCTCTCGCAACACTCACAATGAATGAGTGCTGCAGTAGTCTTACGAGAACGGCTGGGGCAGTTTATAATGAAGTGCCCTGACTTACCACAATAGAAACATAGATTCTCCTTAAAACGATGTTCCTTGCGTGCATCACTAACCCGTCGTTGTAAAGAGTCTACCTGCATGGGTTCAGGTTCAGGTTCCCGTGTAATCCTACTCAAAGGTTCCTTAGCTGGAGAGGAAGGTAGGAAAAGGTTAGTACGATTGCTTTCGAACCATCTCTCTTGCCTGCGTTCAGTCAGACGAGTATCAATACGGATGCAGTAGTTAATAAAGTCACCTAACGCAGTGGGAGGGTCGGCACGAGCAAGTTCATCCTTAATCAGTGGAGATAACCCCTTTTGAAAAATAGATTTTTTGGCGGAACTGTCCCAGGTGGTATCAAGGGCCCATCTCCTGAAATCCAAGGCATATTCAGCTACCGAGTGCTTACCTTGGCGCAAAGCTAACATGGCTGCTTCAGCTGTTGCACCTCGATTGGGGTCATCAAACACCTGCCCCATGGCTGAAATAAAAGCATCAAGGTGATTCAAACAATCATCCTCAGTCTCAATCAGAGGGTTTGCCCACATTAAAGCCTTGTTGGTAAGCAACATAATTATAGTAAGCACCTTAGATCGTTCAGTGGGAAATTGTGAAGCATGTGCAGAAAAAAAAAGATTGCATTGATTAATAAATCCCCTGAATTTCTCACGTTCACCGCCAAAACGAAAAGGGGGCAACTTGGGAATCCCAGCACTCGGGGCTACGGCAGGAGCCTGGACTCGCCCCTCTAGAACCTCAATCCTGGCTCGCAAATCCTGGGTAGTCTGTCCAACCACTTGCAAATTGTGATTATTGAGGTCCTGTAGATTTGTAAAACGGGTCTTTATATTCTGCAAATCTGCAAGGATATTATCAGTCACTCCGCAAAGTTCCTTTATGCGGGCCTCCATTTTCCAGATCTTTTAAGACAGGATTACTGGAAGAAGAGGAGAGAAAAAAAAACAATAGTGTTCACCTGTGGCAACACTGCAGAGAGAAAAAAAAATTAAGGGAACTGTCTCACCTGGAATGGTTGTGAGAAGTCACAACCACTATCATCACAGAAAGTTTCAACCAGACATCTGATATCCAGAGTTACAGCAGACAAAAAAGAGAAAAGAAAGGAAAAAAAACAATAGTGTTTACCTGTGGTAACACTGCAAAAAGAAAAAACTTAAGGGAATTGCTCACCTGGAATGGTTGTGAGAAGTCACAACCACTGTCATCACAGAAAGTACAACCGGACGTCTGATATCCACAGTACAGCAGACACAGCCTTCCAGACCCAGCAGACACTAACGTTTTGGCTTCAGAATCTTGTAATGTATGTAGTACAGTTCATATAGCGTCTTGTGCTTGGGTGCGATGAAAACACAGGAGTCACAGGTTTGATATAGAAAAGTCCTGTATTACTTCATACAAGTTGGCAGAAATAGTCACACAGTTTGCAGACACAGAAACAGGAGACACAGCAGGCCAGAGTAATCCAAGCTCAGCAATCACTCTCCAATACAGATTCAGGATCTTCTTCTCTGTTACCGTAAGTCCATGCAAACGTGGGTCTTTCAAAGAGCAGGGTTCAGAGTCCACAAGTGCTTCAGAGTTCTTCAGTAGGAATAGCTGGAGTACAAGGTCCAAGGCTTACAGGAGTCAAGTCACAGGTTCACTGCAGGCTAGCTTCTGAAGCACTGATTGCTCAGCTGTGGCTGCTTAAGAAGCAAAGGAGAGAATCAGGGCGGGAACATGCAAGCTGGAAACTCCATTTTGACTGAGGGCAAGATAGCTGCAGCAAGACAGAAAGTAAAATGGCTGACGAACAAACTGAGTTTCAGGAATATATACATAGAACCTTACAATAAGTTAATTACCTGTAAATTCGAATTTTTGTTTTTGCGTTCAAAAACTGGAGAAGTAAGATGTATTTTCCTATTATTGTTTGTATAGCGACCTCTGGTGCTTCTTGTAGAAATTCCAGTCCTATTAGTACTGGTACTTGCACTAGACATTTGATCTGATCTAATGCTAGCATCATCTGCTGACGTTAGAGAGGATAGAGATCCTGATCGTAATTGTGGTATGGGACGCGATTTATTCCCTCTATTCCTCCATTTATAAACTCGATTTTCTAAGGAATCCAAATTGTCCCTTTGTAATTTTTTAGATTTAGTGTTACAGATCTCCTGTTCCCACTTTGTGAGATCTTTGTCTAGGTCCCCATTTAACTTCTCCAAGGCATCATAACTTAATTCATCTTTCAACTTTGTCTGAATAGTGTCAATCTCTTTCTCCAACTCTACAATTTCACTTCATCAGACTGGATTAGCAATTCCATAAATCTCCGAGAGCATTTTGTGGCAGTATCCTCCCATTCCTTTTTGAATTTATCATCCTCAATAGGAAATGCCGGGAAGATCTGCACACGTAGCCCTCTCGGAATTAAAGCACGGGCTAAATACTGTCCCAAGGACGCCTTGTTCCACCACAGTCTCGTGCGCCGGTGCAACAACGTCCTCAATTTAACAATTTTTTCTTTAGAATCACCATCATTCATGATACAAATACCAGCAGTATCCTCCTTAAAAACCTCCTGAAGGTGAGATAACCATGTTTGGTCTGTCGCACGATAATCCATTTGTTTATGACTAGAAGCTGTGAACACACAGAAATGACAATTAAGAAACAATGTCATATACAACAGTATGAGTATAGTACTACCGAAGCTAAATTGCTTCATCCCAAATTTGGCCCCATGGCCCATAAGTAAAGATGAGCTACTCCAAAGAGTTAACATTATATACCAAAAGAAAGACGTATAGACTCCATCATTTATAAAACTACAAAAAACTTTATTAATAGGAAATATAATGCCAACAATAATGGCACACAATACAGAGTAAAAATGGAGGCAATAAACTGTGGGTATAGATGCAGGGGTTGCACAGACTGGTTAGTAATCAGGGTAAAACAGAACATATAATTATAGCACTGGAGTTGTGCAAATGGGGAATGCATATCACATATAACAATAATTGGTATTAAAGACCCCTAGGATCAATATTATCCAGGTATAGTGCCATATGCGCCCTATAATTTATCACAAGTTCGTACCCATGTCTTACCCATATCAGACGGTTAGACTGTGCGTCCCCCGCGACCCCCTGACGCGCGTTTCGCGGCAGTGCTTTCTCAAAATGGGATGCTAATTGCCATAACCCCAGGGTTTATATATGCTAGCCATAATTAAGATATTGCCGGTGTGTAGCGGCTCACATGCGTCTGACATCACACGCCGAGTAATTACCACCTCCTTCCCTCCGGCCGTCGCTGCTCCATGCGCATGTGGGCGAAATCTCGCCTCATGACGTCATTGTTATGCGCCTGCAGCGTCATCGACAGCCGGAAAGAAGATAGAGGCGGCGCGTGAGTACGGCGCATGCGCGCACCACAGCAGCCATCTTTTTGGAGACCAACTAGGTGGACATTTTGTGAGAGTGTGCTACAGAAAAAAACAGTGAAACAAATCAAAAAGTGACAATATAACAATTAAATGCAACGGTAAGATTAACCAATGCACATATAATATACTGTGACATGAAGAGAAAAAATAATAATATCTACATCTGATTATTACAATGGAGCCTGTAAAGTGCAATTTATAGTGACTTATGTGACATATAAATATTTTCTTTAATCTTGAATGGTGAACCGATTCTGTGTCCCATTGTCCAACCAGCATAAATCTCAGCAGGAAAGCATCACTTTCTAGAGAATCTCCATAATAACAATACACCGACATTAATGAACTGAATAAGAAAAACTGAAGAAATGACAAATATTAAAATAAAGAATAAAAACGTGGTGGATAAATTCACATATTATTAATGCAAAAGGACGTTTACAAAGCATAGCGCACGAGACTGCGGTGGATACATATCTACTCAATTTTACAAAAATGGCACAAAAGTCAATTTTTCGTTAAGGCCCCTAGGTGCAACCGTGTCAAGAGTGACCATCCATCTACATTCACGTTGAGCCAAAATACGATTAAGATTGCCACCCCTGACACCCCCACGAACTTTGTCAATACCCCTACTTACTGCAATCCAAAAAAACCCTGAAAAGCACCAACTCTACTAATTTCAAAAACACCTGAGATCACACGACCTCTACCACCTAAATTAGTTCTCTGGTGTAACAAAATCAAAACAGCAACCACTGAAAAAACTGGAAAAAGCAAATGTACAAACATCAGTGGCTGAACTAAACTGAGAGGGCAAAAGCCCCCGAGGGGACCTGAAGGCCCCCACAGAAGTGCAGGACAAAATGCAAAAATCAAGCACAAAAACAAAAAGAAGAAAATGTCTTATCTGTTAGCAGGAGATGCAGACACGACAAAGCAGGCTACAAAGGAAACAGGAATCAAGGATTGAGACCAGAACAATTGATCACCGGCTACCCTGATGGGAAGGCGACTCCCTTATATAAGACCAGTCAGTAACACCTGATTCCCAATCCTCACAATCTTCACTGGACAGTCCAGTACCGCTTGTAACCACCAGAGGGAGCCTCTGCTCAGAACTCATTTCAAGTCCATTCACAACAGTACGCCAAAAAGACATTTTGATCCCTTCACATACAATACGTTTTCTCTCAAAATCCAGTATACAGTCCGAACATGTTCCACATGAGAATCCCAGTCATTGGAAAAAATCAAGATATAGACCAAATAAACTATCAGAAATTTATCAACGAAATCCCGGAAAATATCGTTAATAAAGGATTGGAAGACGGAAGGGGCATTAGTGAGCCCAAAAGGCATCACTAGGTGCTCAAAATGTCCCTCTGGGGTATTAAACGCCGTCTTCCATTCATCTCCGTGCTTGATGCGAATAATATTATATGCCCCCCCTGAGGTCAAGCTTGGTAAACCAACAAGCACCCTTCACTCTGGGCAATAGGTCAGAAATCAAGGGTAATGGATATTGATATTTAACAGTGATCTTATTCAGGAGACGATAATCAATACACGGCCTCAATGAGCCATCCTTCTTGGCCACAAAGAAAAAGCCGGCGTCCAAGGGTGAAGAGGATGGTCTGATATGACCCTTCTCTAAAGACTCTTTGAAATAAGATCGCATAGCCTCATGTCCAGGTACAGATAAATTAAAGAGCCGACCCTTGGGAAATTTACAACCGTGTGCTAAGTCAATAGCGCAATCATAACTCCTATGAGGAGGTAAGGATGCAGACTTACTCTCACTAAACACATCAGAAAAATCAGTCAAATAGTCAGGGACATCTTGAGACTGGGGGAGGCAGAAAAAACAGGAGTGTCAGCACGAACACATTGACAACCCCAACTAGTCACAGACAGATTTCCAATCCAAAACAGAATTGTGAGTCTTTCACCAAGGAAAACTCAGTACAACAATGTCATGTAAATTATGCAACACCAAAAATTTGCAATTCTATTGGTGGTCCGGGTCAACCCGCATTATCACCTGGGTAGAAAACTGGGGTTTATTCTCCGCTAAAGGGGTAGAATCAATGCCCATCAAAGGAATAGATTTCCGCAGGGGTATCATAGGAAAATCACAACGTTTGGCAAAATCAAAATCCATCAGGTTTATAGCTGCCCCTGAATCAACAAAAGTCTGAGCTGAAAATGTGGACATGGAGAAAAATCAAGGTAACAGTCAACAGAAATTTAGTCAAAACACTACCCAAAACAACTGAGCGTGCAAAACTTCTTCCCCGCTTGGGGCAGACGGAAATAGCATGAGAAGCATCACCACAATAGTAGCACAACTTATTACGCTTACAAAATTCATGATGCTGTGCCCCAGAAGTCACTCCATGGGCTCAGGGGCTGGCCCGCAAGACATCACAATCTCACGCATATTTCTACACTCGCGCAGACATCTGTCAACTTGAATAGCTAATGACATAGAGTCATTGCGACCAGAGGGGACAGGGAATCCCACCATAACATCCTTTACAGTCCCTGCCAGACCCTTCCGAAAAATAGCTGCCAGAGCATCATCATTCTATTTAGTAAGTACTGCCCACTTTCTGAATTTCTGACAATACAGCTCAGCGGCTTCATGACCATGATTCAATGTCAACAAGTTTTTTTCAACTTGATCAGTAACATTAGGTTCATCGTAAAATAACCCCAGAGCCTGAAAAAAAATATCAACATCATTCAAAACAGGATCCCCAGGAGTCAGGGAAAAGGCCCAATCCTGAGGGTCACAGCGCTCTAGGGAGATGACAATTTGAACCTGCTGCGTTGCATTCCCTGAGGATTTAGGCTTCAAAGTAAAAAACAACTAACAGTTATTTTTGAATTTAAAAAACTTAGACCGATCCCCCAAAAATAAATCAGGCAGAGGGATCCTAGGTTCCACAGCAGGCAACCCAGCAAGATAGATAGCAATACTCCGAACTTCAGCAGCAAGCTGCTCCACATGATCGGACAAATGCTTAACCTTCATTGAGGAAAAAAATTCCTCCTCAGCCCCCAGAGAAAAAGAGGGAAAAAATGTAACAAACAGAAAAAAAAAATTGACAACTTTTTTTTTTTTTCCTTTACTATTTTTCCCTTCTATTGAGTACCATAGAATTTTCAGTATGGCCGGTGATTCTGTTATGTTTAGGTATCTGAGGCAGGAGCAAAAAAACACATAGGCAGCCTAACACCAGAGAGGTTGGAAACTAATAGGTTGCAGACCCCTAAACTAACCGCACAACTAGAAGCAGCCGTGGGACATTCCCACAGTGCCCTAGACGCCTTGTCACAGCCGGAGAGATAGCTATCCCTGAAGATGGAAAGAGGAAAGCTAACTGCCCCGGAGTAGACCCCAAAAGAATAGGAAGCCCCCAGACATATAATGGCGGTTTGACAAGATGAAAATACGAATACAGACAAAAAATAGATTGAGCAAACTCTGGGGCCCAAAACTTTCTAGATAGGACAGCACAGGTGAGAATACTGTCTGCAACCCAGAAAAACCCTAGGAAAAACTCCAACACTTCTGTGTAGCGTCCGCTCGCTGCGGGTCTGAACTGCAGGTAAGACAGCACCCCGAGACCCTTTACACCTATACAGGGATCTGGAATTACAGCGAAGCCCAGGGGTAGCTGCCTATAGGAGCAGTGGACTGGAGAAGGAAGGTTGCTAGGAAGGGAATAAAAAGTGAGACCAAATGCATAGTCAGAAGTCCAGAGGTCAAAACCGGGAGGGCAGTAAAGGTACAAAATCGTCAGGCTGTTGAAGGGTCAAAATCCAGGAGAAGGCAGAGTCAAAATAGCAATAAACACTAGCACACTGGGGAAACCAAAACTATATCTGGCGGCCTGAAAGACAGGCTCCAAGTTAATTGAAGGGCATGGCTACCTCTCACAGGCTCACAGCCTGATAACCTCATCTGGACCACCCCCAGAACCAGGCCAGATGGTGATGCATGACTGACATCAACCACCTCACCTCAGAGAGTAGAGCGAAGCCTGCGCCCACCAATCGCCTGCGCAGGGACCCCTTCTCTGTCACCAACATCACCCACAGGAGAAACATGGCAATGCCCAGCGACCGAGGCTGGCGTCAAAGGAGTGGAACCATATGAGGACACCGATCTCCTATCACCGGCACCACCAGCCGAAGGAGTCCGGTGCCTCCCAGCGGCCGAGGCAGGAACACCAGCCACTGAGTTCAACGGCGACGTGACAGTACCCCTCCCACTAAGAGGGGCCTCTGGACCCTCAAAACCCGGTTTGTTGGGATGAAGGAGATAAAATTTCCTGATCAAACCCTTGGCATGGACGTTACTGTCAGGCACCCCGGAGCTTTCCTCAGGACCATAGCCCTTCCAATGCACCAGATACTGCACGGATCCTCTCAGTAAGCGGGAATCAAGGATCCTTTGGACTTCGTATTCCAAAGCACCTCCGACCAAAACCGAAGGAGGAGGGAACTGGACAGGATGAATCGGAGAGCGGTACAATTTGAGAAGGGACTTATGGAATACATTTGGCAGTTTAAATGATTGAGGTAGCTTCAGACGAAAGGCTACTGGATTAATCACCTCAATAATTTCATACGGACCAATAAACCTGGGACCTAGTTTAGCAGATGGCAAATTGAGCTTAACATTCCTGGTAGAAAGCCAAACTTTGTCGCCAACTTCCAGGTCCGGGCTCTTGGAGCGCCGTCTATTAGCAGAAGAAGCCTGTCTAGTCTGAGCCCCTTTCAAGTATACATTGACTTCCGACCAGATAGTTTTTCACTGATCTACGGATGTTATGATTTGGTAGCTGAGCAGAGCAGGCAAAAATGGCAATACACCAGAGAGGTTGGAATCTACTGGATTGCAGTACCCTGACTAACCACCACAACTAAAGGCAGCCGTGGAGCATACCTACGTTGGTCCTAGACGCCTCGTCACAGCCTGAGAGGTTAACTACACCTAAAGATAGAAAGAGGAAAGCTATCTGCCCCGGAGCAGATCCCCAAAGAACATAGGAAACCCCCAAGCATGTAATGGCGGTTAGACAAGAGGAAATACAGACACAGACAGAAAATAGTATGAGCAAACGTTGGGGCCCAATCTTCCTAGAAAGAGAAGGATAGGAAGGATACTTACTGCAATCCAAAAAAACCCTAAAAAAAAGCCAACGCTAATAATTGCAAAAACACATGAGATCACACGACCTCTACCACCTAAATTAGTTCTCTGGTGTAACAAAACAAAGCCGCAGCGACTGAAAAAACTGGAAAAGGCAAATGAACAAATAGCAGTGGCTCCAGAGGAACTGAGAGGAGCCCAAGCCCCCCGGGGGGGGGGGGACCTGGCTAACCTCACAGAAATGCAGAGAAATATGCACATGGTAAACACAAAAACAAAAACAGAAAATATCTTATCTGAGAGCAGGAGAAGAGGCAAGACTCAGCAAGCTTCCAAGTGAACCAGGAAACAACGTTGAGACAAGAACAATTGATCACCGGCAACCATGATGGGAGGGAACCTCCCTTATATCCAGCCAGTCTGTAATTCCTGATTGCCAATCCTCATTGAATGGTTCAGCACTGTCTGCAACCACCAGAGGGAGCTTCTGCTCAGAATTCATTTCTAACACATTCACAACAGTACCCCCCTTGAGGAGGGGTCACCGAACCCTCATTTGTGCAACCAGGTCAGGATGAGCTCTGTGATACGCACCGATCAGTCTCCTAGCATGGATTTCCGAAGCAAACACCCAAGAATTGTCCTCCTGACCATAACCTCTCCACTTAACCAAATACTGGAGTTTCCGTCTAGAAAAACGAGAATCCAAAATTTTCTCAACCACATACTCCAGATTGCCCTCAACCAAAACAGGGTCAGGAGGCGCAGCCATAGGAACTACTGGCTCGACAAACCTTTTCCATAAGGACTTGTGGAACACGTTATGGATCTTAAATGTCCCTGGAAGAAATTAACGAAAGGAAACAGGATTAAGAATCTCCATGATCTTATAAGGTCCAATGAACCTAGGCTTAAACTTAGGAGATGCAGCTCTCATAGGGATATTTCTTGAGGACAACCAGACCAAGTCCCCATCAGTCCTATGCCGGTTGGCAAACCGCAGGGCCCTCTCCTGAGAGAGGGACAACCTATCCACTACCTGGTCCCAAATCTGCTGCATACGCTCCACAACAGAGTCAACACCCGGACAGACAGAAGCCTCCGTCTGTCCCGAAGAAAATCGAGGGTGAAACCCAAAATTGCAGAAAAATGGAGACATCAAAGTGGCAGAGCTAGCCCTATTATTAAGAGCAAACTCAGCCAAAGGCAAAAAAGAGACCCAGTCATCTTGATCAGCAGACACAAAGCATCTCAGATAAGTCTCCATTGTCTGGTTTGTTCTCTCACTTTGTCCATTGGTCTGAGGATGAAAAGCCGAGGAGAAAGACAATTGAACACCAAGTTTAGAACAAAAAGTCCTCCAAAATCTGGAAACAAACTGGACTCCTCTGTCAGACACAATGTTCTCAGGAATGCCGTGTAACCGAACCACGTGCTGAAGGAACAAAGGCACCAATTCGGAGGAGGAAGGCAACTTAGGTAATGGCACAAGATGTATCATTTTGGAAAACCTATCACAAATCACCCAGATAACGGTCATTCTCTGAGAAACAGGGAGGTCGGAAATAAAATCCATAGAGATATGGGTCCATGGTCTCTTGGGAACAGGCAATGGCATCAAGAAACCACTAGAGCGAGAGCAAGGCTTGGAGCGAGAGCAAGTCCCACAGGACTGCACAAATTCCCTGACGTCACGAGACAAAGTAGGCCACCAAAAGGACCGACTAACCAAATCTCTGGTACCAAAAATTCCGGGATGACCGGCCAACGCGGAACAATGAATCTCAGACATCACACTCTTTTTCCACTGGTCTGGGACAAACAATTTCCCAATAGGGCAGCGCTCGGGTTTATCCTCCTGACACCCTTCCAGAGCCAGTCTCAAATTGGGCGAGATGGCGGAAAGAACTACCCCCTCTTTCAAAATAACAGCAGGATCAGATAACTCAGGAGAGTCCGCAAGGAAACTCCTCGAGAGGGCATCCGCCTTAACATTCTTAGTGCCAGGAAGAAAGGAAACCACAAAATTAAAGCGTGTGAAAAACAAGGCCCACCTGGCCTGTCTAGGATTAAGTCGCTTGGCTGATTCCAGATAAACCAGATTCTTATGGTCCGTGAGGACCACCACCTGATGTTTGGCTTCCTTCAGCCAATGTCTCCACTCTTCAAAAGCCCACTTCATGGCCAATAACTCCCGATTACCCACGTCATAATTACGTTCAGTTGGAGAAAATTTTCGAGAGAAAAAGGCACAAGGGTTACTTTTAGAGGTCTCAGGATCTCTTTGGGACAAAACGGCACCTGCCCCAATTTCAGAGGCATCAACCTCCACCTGAAACGGCAGAGAAACATCAGGCTGCCTTAGAACAGGAGCAGAAGTGAATCTCTGCATAAGTTCCTGAAACGCAGAGACTGCCTCAGGAGGCCAATTAGCCACATCAGAACCCTTTTTGGTCAAATCAGTCAATGGTTTAACAATAACAGAGAAATTACCAATAAATTTACGATAAAAATTGGCAAAACCCAAGAATCTCTGAAGAGCCTTTAATGAAGTAGGTTGGACCCAATCACAGATGGCCTGAACCTTGACCGGGTCCATTTCAATAACAGATGGGGACAAAATGAATCCCAAAAATTAGATACTCTGTACGCCAAAAAGACACTTTGATCCCTTCACATACAGAGCATTCTCTCTCAAAATCTGGAACACAGTCCGAACATGTTTCACATGAGAGTCCCAGTCATTGGAAAAAATCAAGATATCATCCAAATAAACAATCAGAAATTTATCCACAAAATCCCTGAAAATGTCATTCATGAAGGACTGGAAGACGGAAGGAGCATTAGTGAGCCCAAAGGACATCACTAGGTACTTAAAATGCCCCTCTGGGGTATTAAACGCCGTCTTCCATTCATCTCCGTGCTTAATGCGAATAAGGTTATACGCCCCCCTGAGGTCAAGCTTGGTAAACCAAGTAGCCCTTTTCAGCCTGGAAAACAGGTCAGAAATCAAGGGTAACGGATATTGATATTTCACAGTGATATTGTTCAAGAGATGATAATCAATACAGGGCCTTAATGAACCATCCTTTTTGGCCACAAAGAAAAAACCGGCACCCATGGGTGAAGAGGATGGTCTGATATGACCCTTCTCCAATGACTCCTTGATATAAGACCGCATAGAGTCATGTTCAGGTACAGACAAGTTAAAAAGGCGACCTTTAGGGAATTTACTACCAGGCACTAATTCAATAGCGCAGTCATAGCTCCTATGGGGGGGCAAGGATGCAGATTTACTTTCGCTAAACACATCAGAAAAATCAGTCAAAAAGTCAGGAACATCCTGAGCCTGGGGAGAGGCAGAAAAAACAGGAGTGTTGGCATTAACACATTGGCAGCCCTAACTGGTTACAGACACAGATTTCCAATCCAAAACAGGATTATGAGACTGTAACCAAGGGAAACCTAGTACAATAATGTCATGCAGATTATACAGCACCAAAAATTTGCAACTCTCCTGATGATCAGGTTCAACCCTCATTATCACCTGAGTAGAGAACTGGGGTTTATTCTCAGCCAAAGGGGTAGAATCAATCCCTAGTAGGGGAATAGACTTCCGTAGGGGTATCAAGGGAAACCCACAACGTTAAGCAAAATCAAAATCCATCAGGTTAATAGCTGCTCCCGAATCAACAAAAGCCTGAGCAGAAAATGTGGACAGGGAGCAAATCAGGGTAACAGTCAACAGAAATTTAGTCTGAACACTACCCAAGACAACTGAGCGTGCAAAACGTCTTCCCCGCTTAGGGCAGACTGAAATAGCATGAGAGGCATCACCACAGTAGAAACATAACCCATTGCGTTTTCGAAACTCATGACGCTGTGCCCCAGAAGCCACTCCATCACACTGCATGCGTCCAGAAGCTGGTTCACAAGGCAACACCATTCCACGCATACCTCTACGCTCACGCAAACGTCTGTCAATTTGAATCGCTAATGACATAGAATCATTGAGACCAGAGGGAGCAGGGAAACCCACCATAACATCTTTTACATTCTCTGACAGACCCTTCTGAAAAAGGGCTGCCAAAGCATCATCATTCCATTTGGACAGGACTGCCCACTTTCGGAATTTCTGACAGTACAACTCAGCGTCCTCAAGCCCCTGATTTAATGCCAAAAAAGGCTTTTTCAGCTTGATCAGTGACATTAGGTTCATCGTACAATAACCCCAGAGCCAGAAAAAATGCATCAACATTACTCAAAACAGTGTCCCCAGGTGTCAGGGAAAAATCCCAATCCTGAGGATCGCCGCGCAGGAGAGAGATGACAATTTGAAACTGCTGTGCTGCGTTCCCTGAGGACTCAGGTTTTAAGGCAAAAAACAATCTACAGTTATTTTTGAAATTCAGAAATTTAGCTCGATCCCCCAAAAACAAATCCGGCATGGGGATCCTAGGCTCCACAACCGGCAACCCTGCAAGATAGGTAGCAATACTCCGAACTTCAGTGGCAAGCTGATCCACACGGCCAGACAACTGTGCAAACTCCATTGAAAGAGAAAAAAAAATTCCTCCTCAACACCCAGAGAAAAAGAGGGAAAAAATGCAACAGAGAAAAAAAAATTCTGACAACTTCTCTTTTTTTTTTTTTTCTCTTTTTACTATTTTTCCCTTCTGTGAGTACCATATAATTTTCAGTTTGGCCGGTGATACTGTTATGATTTGGTAGCTGAGCAGAGCAGGCAAAAACGGCAATACACCAGAGAGGTTGGAATCTACTGGATTGCAGTACCCTGACTAACCACCACAACTAAAGGCAGCCGTGGAGCGTACCTACATTGGTCCTAGACGCCTCGTCACAGCCTGAGAGGTTACCTACACCTAAAGATAGAAAGAGGAAAGCTATCTGCCCGGAGTAGATCCCCAAAGAACATAGGAAGCCCCCAAACATGTAATGGCGGTTAGACAAGAGGAAATACAGACACAGACAGAAAATAGTATGAGCAAACGTTGGGGCCCAATCTGCCTAGAAAGAAAAGGATAGGAAAGATACCTACTGCAATCCAAAAAAAACCTAAAAAAAAGCCAACGCTACTAATTGCAAAAACACCTGAGATCACACGACCTCTACCACCTAAATTAGTTCTCTGGTGTAACAAAACAAAGCCGCAGCCACTGAAAAAACTGGAAAAGGCAAATGAACAAATAACAGTGGCTCCAGAGGAACTGAGAGGAGCCCAAGCCCCCTGGGGGGGGAACCTGGCTAACCTCACTGAAATGCAGAGAAATATGCAAATGGTAAGCACAAAAATAAAAAACAGAAAATATCTTATCTGAGAGCAGGAGAAGAGGCAAGACTCAGCAAGCTTCCAAGTGAACCAGGAAACAACGTTGAGACAAGAACAATTGATCACCGGCAACCATGATGGGAGGGATCCTCCCTTATATCCAGCCAGTCTGTAATTCCTGATTGCCAATCCTCATTGAATGGTTCAGCAATGTCTGCAACCACCAGAGGGAGCTTCTGCTCAGAATTCATTTCTAACACATTCACAACATACGGATCTTTCTACCCAATGGACCTCTGACATCCTAGAAGAAAACTAACCAAAGCGCGGGTGCAGCCCATGATTACAGTAGAAAGGGGTAGTCTTGATGGACTCCTGGTACTCATCGTTCATGGCAAACTCTGCTAGCGGCAGATGTTCCACCCAATCGGACTGATGCTCAGAGATATAAGAACGTAAATACTGCTCAAGAGCTTGGTTGGTGTGCTTGGTTTGACCAATGGTTTCAGGATGATAGGCAGAGGAAAAGGACAATTCAATTCCAATCCGTTTACAGAATGCCCTCCAAAATTTCGAAATGAACTGGGTGCCCCTGTCTGACACAATATTCACAGGAACACCATGCAACTGCACAACATGAGTAATGAATAATTTGCTCAGGGTCTCGGAATTAGGTAATCTGGACAGAGGAACAAAATGACACTGCTTGCTGAATCTATCCACCACCACCCGGATACACGTCTTCCCTTCTGAGAGTGGTAGGTCAGTAATAAAGTCCAAGGAGATATGGGTCCAAGGACTCTCAGGGGCAGGCAAGGACCGGAGCCACCCGGCAGGGCGATTATGGGGAGACATAGCGCGAGCACAGGTTTCACAGGCCAGTACATAGTCCTTACAGTTCTTCACTACAGTTGGCCACCAAAAATTCCTAGTTACCAATCTGATGGTGTTTTTGATGCCTGGATGCCCTGAAACGACGGAATCATGTGATTTCTTCAGAACTTGAAGGCGGAATGTGGCCGGGACAAATAGTTTTTGGGGAGGAGTAGTGTCAGGGGCCTGTTCTGGGGATTTACGGATTTCGTCCAAAAGATCCAAGGATATAGCCGAAATAACAATTCCCTTGGCTAGTATTGGAGTTGGTTCAGAGTCCTCGACCTGTGAGGGGCAAAAACTTCGAGAAAGGGCATCAGTCCTTACATTTTTAGTACCCGGTCGGAAAGTAATAACAAAATCAAACCTAGAAAAGAACAAGGCCCACCATGCCTGTCTAGGATTCAGTCTTTTTGCTGAATCCACGTAGGTCAGGTTCTTGTGGTCAGTAATTACAGTGATCTTATGTTTGGCACCTTCGAGGAAATGGCGCCATTCCTCGAAGGCCCATTTGATTGCAAACAATTCTCGATTACCTATATCATAATTCTTCTCGGAGGAAGAGAATTTTCGGGAAAAGAAAGCACGCTGACTAGAATCATAGAATGGTAGAGTTGGAAGGGACCTCCTGGGCCTTCTGGTCCAACCCCCTGCTCAATGCAGGATTCTCTAAATCATCCCAGACAGATGTCTGTCCAGCCTCTGTTTGAAGACTTCCATTGAAGGAGAACTCACCACCTCTCGTGGCAGCCAATTCCACTCATTGATCACCCTAACTATCAAAAAGTTTTTTCTAATATCTAATCGGTGTCTCCTCCCATTCAGTTTCATCCCATTGCTTCTAGTCTTTCCTTGTGCAAATGAGAATAAGATGATCCTTCTACAATGTGACAGCCCTTGAGATATTTGTAGACAGCTATTAAGTCTCCTCTCAGTCTTCTTTTTTGCAAGCTAAACATTCCCAAATCCTGCAACCGTTCCTCATAGGACATGGTTTGCAGACTGGTCACCATTCTGGTGGCTCTTCTCTGAACTTGCTCCAGTTTGTTGATGTCTTTTTTAAAATGTGGTGCCCAAAACTGGACACAGTATTCCAGATGAGGTCTGACCAAAGAGGAGTAGAGGGCAATAATGACCTCACGTGATCTAGACTGTATGCTTCTGTTGATACATCCTAGAATTGCATTTGCCTTTTTTGCTGCTGCATCACACTGTTGACTCATGTTCAGTCTGTGATCAATTAGTATACCCAAGTCTTTTTCACATGTGCTGTTACTTAGCCCCATTCCTCCCATTTTGTATATGCTTTTTTCATTTTTATTGCCCAGATGTAGTACTTTGCATTTTTCCCTGTTAAAATCCATTCTGTTAGTTGCTGCCCACTGCTCCAGTTTATTTATATCTTTTTGAATCCTCTCTCTCTCTTCTCTAGTATTAGCTACCCCTCCTAGCTTTGTGTCATCAGCAAATTTGATCAGTTTACCCTCAATTCCTTCATCTAAATCATTGTTAAAGATGTTGAACAATAGAGGGCCCAAAACAGAGCCTTGTGGTACCCCACTTGAGACATTCTTCCAACTGGATGTGCAGCCATTTACGACCACTCTTTGGGTCCGATCAGTAAGCCAGTTATGAATCCACCTAACAGTTGCCTTGTCCATTCAATACTTAGTCATTTTTTCAATAAGGATTGTGTGAGATACTTTGTCAAATGCTTTGCTGAAGTCAAGATATACTATATTTACAGCATTTCCCTGATCCACCCAGTCAGTGATTCTGTCATAGAAGGAAATTAAGTTAGTCTGACATGACTTATTAGTTACAAACCCATGCTGACTCTGTTTAATCACTTCATTCTTATCCAGGTACTTGCATACATGTTCTTTAATAATTTGTTCAAAGATCTTTCCTGGTATAGAAGTCAGACTCACCGGACTGAAGTTCCCTGGGTCCACCTTCTTCCCTTTTTGAAGATAGGAACAACATTTGCTCTTCTCCAGTTTTCTGGGACTTCTCCTGTTCTCCAAGAATTTTCAAAGATTATGGACAGTGGTTCAAGTTGAGTGAGGGATGCAGTGCCTTGCGATAGCACTGCTCCGACTCCAACTTCAGAGGCATCTACCTCTACAATAAAGGGGCGGTCCAGATCAGGCTGAACCAATATCGGGTTACAGGAAAAACTTTCCTTTAAGGCAGAAAACGCATGAATTGCTTCAGGCTTCCAGTTAAAGTGAATCTGTCTCCCTAAATTGGAGGGATATTTAAATGATGGCAGTCAGGTCAGATGGGCGGTGTTTTGGGTACTTGCCTTAACATGTTGTTCGCCGCTGTCTCCATTATTTCTGGGAATTGAAGTCGTTGCCCTTCATATAATGCGCCTGTGCATTGCAATCTGCGGGCAATGCATACTGCGCGTGCGCAATTCAAGATTGCAATGTGCAGGCGCGTTATATGGAGGGCAACGACTACAATTCCCAGAAATAATGGAGACAGTGGCGAACAACATGTTAAGGCAAGTACCCAAAACACCGCCCATCTGACCTGACTGCCATCATTTAAATATCCCACCAATTTAGGGTGACAGATTCCCTTTAACCACATCCGCCCCTTTCTGAGTCAAATCAGTGAGTGGTTTGGTTATCTCGGAAATACCTTAAATAAATTTACGATAGTAGTTAGTGAAACCCAGAAATCGCTGCAGTGCCTTTAGAGATTTGGGTCGTACCCATTCCTTAATGAGTTTAATTTTAGAAGGATCCATACGAAACCCTTTAGCCGACAAAATATACCCCAGAAACTGTATCTCCTCCATCATGAAGACACATTTCTCTAGTTTGGCGAATAAAGAATGCTCCGAGTCTCTGGAGGACAGAGCAGACGTGTTGGACGTGCGTCCTAAGGTCAGAAGACTAAATCAGGATGTCGTCCAAATAAACAACCACATAAACACCTCTGATGTCTCTGAAAATCTTGTTCACAAAATTCTGAAACACTGCATGTGCATTACTGAGCCGGAACGGCATTAAGAGATACTCAAAGTGACCGAGGGGTGTATTAAACGCGGTTTCCACTCATCTCCCTTCCTTATACGGACAAGATTGTATGCTCCTCGGAGGTCAAGTTTAGTAAACCAACGGGCTCCCAACAGCTGATTATAAAGATCAGGAATGAGTGGTAGCGGAAACTGTTTTTTCACAGTGATTGCATTTAACTCACCTTAATCAATGCAAGGTCTGAGACCACCATCTTTCTTTTCCACAAAAAAGAACCTGGCCCCAACAGGTGAGGTGGATGGTCTAATAAACCCTTTTCGCAAACTGTGTGCTATGTAGTCTTTCATGGCCTGACGCTCTGGACCAGAGAGGTTAAATATTCTCCTCTTAGGGAGACGAGAATCCGGTACTAAGTCTATGGGGCAATCGTACTTTCTATGAGGGGGTAATTTCTCTGATTCCAATACAGAAAATACATCCTCATAATCTCTGAATGCACAGGGTACAAAGGGAGGTGTGACCTTAACTTGGTTCACTGATAGCGATATACAATTATCCTGACACTCTGTGCTTCAGCGCACGATATCTCCCAAGTGCCAGTCAATGACTGGATTATGTTTGCGTAACCTTGGCATACCCAGAATAACAGCGGATGATAAATTATGAATAACAAAAAAAAGACACATGTTCAGCATGTAATGATCCCACTGACATTGATACTTCCTTAGTGACAAACTCCACTCCATTCTGGATGATAGGAGTGCCATTAATAGCAGTGGTTTTAATGGGTTTATTAAGCCTTAACAGTGGTACACTAAGATTCCTTGCTACCAGGAGACCTATGAAATTCCCTTCTGAGCCACTATACACATAAGCCTCCACACACACAGATTTCTTCAGGTAAGACAGAGAAGTAGGTAAAAGGACTTTGTCCGCATCAGCGGGCAATACCTGGGCACCTGGGCAGGCATGGCCAGAACCGTCCAGGTGCTGACGTCCAGGGAGTGAAGACTTCTGACGTCCAGTGTTCTCCCAGAGGTCTCCAGACTGTCTTGTGCAGCATGTTAGTAAAAGATGATGGGAGTGATCATCCACAGGACTGAGCAATGAAGCAGGACACAGGTGCTTTAGCAACAGAATCAGCTCAGAAAAAGAGGGGAAGGAAAAAAAAATTCAGGGAAAAGGTTAGAAAATGCCTTTATATATTCTGTATATATATAAAAACTTTTTTTGGCCGGATATAATGTAGCGTCCGCCCGCTGCGGGTCTGAACTACAGATAAGAGAGCACCCCGAGAAACCCCGAGACCCTTTACCCCTATACAGGGATCTGGAATTACAGCGAAGCTCAGGGGATAGCTACCTATAGGAGCAGTGGACCGGAGCAGGAAGGACGCTAGGAAGGGAATAAAAAGTGAGACCAAATGCGTAGTCAGAAGTCCAAAGGTCAAAACCAGGAGGGCAGCAAAGGTACAAAATCGGCAGGCTAAAGAAGGGACAAAATCCAGGCAAAAGTCAGAGTCAAAACCGGGAGGGCAGCAGAGGTATAAAATCTTCAGGCTGTAGAAGGGTCAAAATCCAGGCAGAAGTCAGAGTCAAAATAGCATTAAACACTAGCACACTGGGAAAACCAAGACTATATCTGGCGGCCTGCAAGACAGGCTCCAAGGTATTTGAAGGGCATGGCTATCTCTCACAGGCTCACAGCCTGATGACCTCATCTGGACCGCCCCCAGAACCAGGCCAGATGGTGATGCATAACTGACACCAACCACTTCACCTCTGACAGAAGAGCGAAGCCTGCGCCCACCAGACGCCTGCACAGGGAACCCTTCTCTGTCACCATCACCCACAGGAGAAACATGGCGATGCCCAGTGACAGAGGCCAGCGTCAAGGAGCGGAACCATATGAGGATACCGATCTCCTATCACCGGCACCACCAGCCGAAGGAGTCCGGCGCCTCCCAGCGGCCGAGGCAGGAACACCAGCCACTGAGTCCAATGGTGACGTGACAGTCTGAATCCAAAAATACTGAGACCACATGGTCTCGACCACCTATATCAGATCTCTGGTGTGGACACTGTTGTGAATACTCTGGAGGCGAATTCTGAGCTGGGGCTCCCTCCAGTGGTTGCTGAGGGTAATGAACTAATTGCTGAATGGCCTTCAGCTGTCTCTGAATGGTTTGATATAAGTGACCTGAACTCCCTTCAGCCTTGCCGGTAATCAATTGTTCTTCCAGGTATTGCTTGGAGCTCAGCTTGCATTCCTGCTCTCTTTCAGATAAGTGATTCTGGGTTTTTTCCTCTGGTTGGATTTTCCTTGCTGGTTTGCTGCTTGCAGTAGACTTCAGCCTGGTCCCCTGTTGGGGCCTGGCGCTGCAATTGTGCTCAGTTTGTGTTTGCACTTTTTCTCTGTTCCTATGTCACTTTTTATTTGCTGACAGAGGTTCTCTGTCTTGGTGTTGCTTCTCTGATATTCCAGATAGTTGATGATTAAAAGCCTCTCGGTGATGATGTAAGTAGTTAATCTTTATATCTACTTTATCATAATATTTATTTAATCCCTATATATACTTAACCTTTGGATATTAAAATATACAAAACAGTACGCACTCATACTATTCAATTCATACAACTCCTTTAATTTTGTACTTTTAAATAAAAAAAGCGTCATATTTCCAGTATTAGCCGTCTTTAAAGCCGTCTCTGAACCTTAGTGTTAAAAACTTGGCAAATAAAATAGCCAAATTATCCATTAAATAATAAGGGAAAGAGGGAACAATCATACCATTAAAAAGTACGAAAAGTTGATAGTCCTTCAATGTAGTGCATCCTGCTCTCAACACATTTTTGTGGATTCCATTGCCATTTGAAAACCAAGAAAGGGTTTGACAGCTTGAGGTTTCATGGTACACTCATTTTTTTAAAAAAAATAACAGTCTCCAGTCTAAAATAACGTCATTCAGACAGCATTGTTAGTTATTCTCAAAAGCTTAACTGAAAACATACAGGATTTTGTGTCACATTAGTATAATTTATCATCTTGCAAGGATTTTAAGCAATCTGTTTCACTCGGTTTTGGACTAATAGGTGAGATTTTCTTCAGCCACAACTGTGCAGTGTTATCAAGTTTTGTTGGAAGAGATGGTGATTCTTTACTTTTTTTCCTTGCAAGTCACTTCTCCTTAACTTGGTGTGATTTTCTATGTGTTTTTTATTTTATTAAAAACTGCAAGTGTTTCTGTTCAGAAAAACAAACACTTTGCATGGAGGTGTAATTAATTTTGTGGGCGTCCCAATGCCATTTACTTTGATATGTATAAAATCTTGCACTGAAGCCCCATTTTTCATCACTTGGGTAGATAAACTTAGACCTTATGTCTATCATTGGCGACTTCTGGATGTACAAAATTAATATTGTGAAGTATATGTTCATGGGCTTATCCAGAATGTGGGTTCCAAGGTGTAATGGGGTGCATATGGTAATGCAGCAGAGGCAGACATTGCTGTCACTGTGTAAATAAAAGAGTACAGGAGTACAAAAAGAATATGGTGACATGGATTTTACAGGGCTCATCCATTATGTGGGTTACAAGGCCCATCAAGTATGTGGGTTCCAAGACGTAATCGGGTGCATATGACTTGGCAGCGGGGCTGGCCTTGCTGCCAATGATTAAAAAAAGGAGTACAAAAGGAATATGGTGACATGGATTTAATGGAGCCCATCCAGTATATGGGTTCCAAGGTGTAGCTGGGTGCATATGGCTATGCATCAGGGAAGACATTGCTGCCAATGTTTAAAAAAAGGAGTACGGGAGTACAGAAGGAATATGGTGACGTGGATTTAACGGGGCCCATCCAATATGTGGGTTCAAAGGTGTAACTGGGTGTATATGGCTATTCACAGGGCAGACATTGCTGCAAATGTTTAAAAAAAAGGAGTACAGGAGTACAAAAGGAATATGCTGATGTGGATTTTACGGGGCGCATCCAGCATGTGGGTTCCAAGGTGTAATGGGTTGCATATGACTTTGCAGCAGGGCAGACATTGCTGTCAATGTGTAAAACAGAGTACGGGAGTAGAAAAGGAATATGGTGAAGTGGTTTTTACGGGGCCCATCAAGTATGTAGGTTCCAAGGCATAATGGGGTGCATATGACTTGGCAGCAGGGCTGGCCTTGCTGCCAATGTTTAAAAAAAAAAGAGTACGGGAGTACAAAAGGAACAAGGTGACGTGGATTTCACGGGGCCCATCCAGTATGTGGGTTCCAAGGTGTAATGGGGTGCATATGACTAGGCAGCAGGGCTGGCCTTGCTGCCAATGTGTAATAAAACAGAGTAGGGGAGTACAAAATGAATATGATGAAATGGATTTTACGGGGCCCATCCACTATGTGGCTTCAAAGGCTTATTGGGGTGCATATGAATTGGTAGCAGGGCAGGCCATGCATTCAATGCAACATTTATATGGAGGCCCTACGGACCTCTTATGAAAGGGGTTTTGGGGGTGCATCTTAATTCTTGGCTGCCCATCTACTCACAGCATAGGCTACAACAGTTTTGGAGACCCACTGTTTAATAATTGCCCTTTAAGAAGATTAATGCCGCCTGATCCACCAGTAAAAATTGGCTCTGTGACTTTCAGAGTCCCTCCTTCATAAATGAATAAGATGGGTCTGCTTATGTGTCACACACCACATGGCCAGCTAGGCTTGTTAAATTTTACAATGACATTTCCCAGTGAATGCATTTGTTTTGGTTCAAATCAATATTAAAGTAGCAAAAACCTTTCTAAAACGCTGCGTCGGAACATATCCCAAGTGGTGGAGGAACATTTTGGTCTGGAGTTAATTATTTTGCCTTATATACAAGTCATTAATATGGAAAGGATGTACCTTCACAGATTTCGCTGCAAAATCAGTTTCGGTTTTGTTTTGGTATGTTTTTCAGTGCATCGGAAACAAAGGCATGAAACCCTGACAACATTATTTACAGCTGTGAACTAGGAGTCCGGAATGCTTCCGGGGCGATCCGCATGATGTCCCCGTGTAATTTGAGCAGTGTTTCCATCATTTTCTGACGTTTTTAGATCTTTAAAGGACCCCCGGGGTGGATCGCGGCAAAAATACTAGCATTTCCCATAGACTTACTTTTGGCTCGTTGTCCTGCCCGAGTACCCGAGTATTCCAATCTGCTCAACAAGGAACAACGAGCAACAGAGCATTTTAGTGCTTACTCATCACTAGTGATCAGTATACCTTCAAAGAAAAAATTTTACACCACTGATTCACCAGGCCTCAGCATGAGATAACAGACTGTTAGGGTTCAAGTTCCCACTTCTGCACAGGGGGAATCTTGAGCTATTCCCGCTGTGTTCCCCATCCATCTCCGGCAGCAGTGGAACCTGCTCAGCAGAGACGTCGGTCCCATCATCTCGCCCAGTCTGATACTGTGCGGAGACTTGCTGCTGCCTCTCCTGGATCCTCTGTTGTAACCAGCATTGGAGCAGGCAGCTTTGGGACTAAGTCCTCTGTTTCTCCATCTGAGCATGCCCAGGGCAAGATCTCCCATTGGAGGTCAGGGGTCACATGCTCGGATACTGATGAGCCTCCTATTGGTCCTCCAGAAAGGTCCTGAAGCTGTTTGTGTTCTGAAGCTGTTTCCTATTGGTCTTTCATGGAAGGTCTTGTACTCGTGGCTACTATAAAAGAGTTGCATAACTGCACGGCCGTGTGCTAGTATCATACCTGTACGTGCTTGCGCCAGTGTGGTCTTATGCATGTGGTTTGGGACCCGGCTGAAATAAGCCCCTAGAATACCGGCACCTCCGGTGAGGAGTTTTGTGTGTTTGGATTCAGGGCTCTGGCTGAAATAAGCCCCTAGTATACCGGCACCTCCGGTGAGGAGTTTGCTGAGTGTATGGCAAGACCACAGACTGCAATCGTTTAGCAGTCATCTGTGTCGCCTGTGAGTCTAACAGGACACAGTCTTTTTCACAGCGGCTCTGTGAAGTAACAGAGTTAGCTTATAACGCCATATAGCGCCACAGCATTTTAGTTAGCGACTCTGTGGTCTAACAGAGTTCGCTTATACTGCCATATAGCATACAAATTATACCGCACACTAGTAGGAATTCCATGCAAATTATAACTTTATTTGTGGCGACAGGGAGCAAAATGTATATAGCGACAAAGAAAATCTGACGTTTCGACTCTTCCCGAGTCGTACTCATAGAGTCGCTTAATTAAATGGTCAAATAAATTGGTTTCCTATAGAAAATGAGAATTCTTATGAAGAGGTAATGAAAGCTTTAGAATCCACCATAGGATATCCAATATATATTCAATAAGCACAGTGTACCTGTCTTGCAATGATTGTAGAGCGGCGCTCCCGCACCCTGCTGGTATTGCTGCTGGTGACATGTCACCAGCAGCAATACCAGCAGGGCGCGGGAGCGCCGCTCTACAAGGTACACTGTGCTTATTGAATATATATTGGATTCTAAAGCTTTCATTACCTCTTCATAAGAATTCTCATTTTCTATAGGAAACCAATTTATTTGACCATTTAATTAAGCGACTCTATGAGTACGACTCGGGAAGAGTCGAAACGTCAGATTTTCTTTGTCGCTATATACATTTTGCTCCCTGTCGCCACAAATAAAGTTATAATTTGCATGGAATTCCTACTAGTGTGCGGTATAATTTGTATGCTATATGTTAGGGACTATTAGTCCACTATACCAGCACCTCATCCCCATCTAATACCGTGTGCACACCTTTAACTCCTATACTGCCATATAGTGCTACGGCATTTTACATCTGCGACTCTGCGGGATAACAGAGTTCGCTCATACTGCCTCTTTGCGCCATCTTACTAGCAGCAGGCTCTGCCTGCACGGTGGACCCAGGGCTGCGAACGCACCTCCTTAATATCTATTAGGTGTGTTCTGCTGGTCCTTAACACAGACTGTCTTAATTTTTTGGGCTATGTTTTTGTTTATTGTTTTGTAGCGAGACTAATGGCCGCATAGTTAATGGAAGATATGTATTACAGGGATGGCAGCTCCCTGTGATGTAGCCGGAGTGTTTTTCTGAAGTGTAAGTAAATTATAAGTAGTTGTTGTTCACATATGGGTCCGGGCTACGGTAGCTTTGAGAGTTGGGAGGGTTGGGCTACCCAATTTACCTCGCTGCGTGGTGAATGGGGCTCACTGTACCCCTTTTTGCCTGAAGATATGTGTGTGGTTGTGAATTTTGAGGACCTGTGATGAGCTAATGAGCTTTTGACTAGCCATGTGATAGGTAACTGGGAGGGGTTACAACTATGTAAGGAAGGTCTGTTGCACATGTGAGAGAGTGTTGATTGTGTTGGGAGTCTGTCAGTCTGGACAGACCTCCCATGTTTCCAGGCTGGATGTCGCACAGACTGGAGATGCAGTGCTGGCGAGTCTGAGCCAGAGGAATGGACGGTCTTGAAAACCGTGAGTGATACTGACCGGGGTCGGTGAGAAGTGTTTATTGGAGACCTCTGCGGATAAGAGGGATCTGGGAACCTGCGTGGCCAACAGGTAACAGAACGGAGTCCATGTTATACTGATCGGGATCAGTGAGAAGTATTTATGAGAAAGAGACTGTGTTTTAATTGTTGCTTATGGGATACCTCTGAGGACAAGAGGAGTCCAGGAACCTGTGTGATGATCCAGCAGGTAACGGACTTGACAACCGTGAGTTATACTGATCGGGATCAGAGAGAAGTATTTATGAGGAAATATTTTGTGTTATGTTTACTGGATACCTCT
Source organism: Oophaga sylvatica (assembly GCA_033576555.1). Taxonomy (NCBI): domain Eukaryota; kingdom Metazoa; phylum Chordata; class Amphibia; order Anura; family Dendrobatidae; genus Oophaga; species Oophaga sylvatica. Next base: position 114,570,505 of record JARQOD010000005.1, read on the forward strand.
GAGGCTAAGAGGGATCTGAGAACCTGGGTGGCCGACACAAGCAGGTGACAGACAGGAGTTTGTGTTATACTGATCGGGATGAGTGAGAGACTGTATTCATTTGTTAAAGCTGAATGTATAACGGACAGTGTAATGGCTGCTGAAGCTGGTGAATAATAAAACAAGTGGACTCGTTTGAACCCTGAGTGTTTACCTCCAAGACCTGCAAAGCAAGTAATCCCCATCCACAGACCGTGTGGAACGTTACAGTTTGAACACAATAAAAAAGGGGCAAAAGAAGGCTAGAAAACAGAACTATGCAACGTATGCTTGCCAAGAAAAGATGTTTCCACCACACATACACCAGGCCTTAGCCTGAGATCACAGACTGTATTAATTTTTGCAGTTAGTAGTGTTGAGCATTCCGATACCGCAAGTATCGGGTATCGGCCGATATTCGCGTTATCGGAATTCCGATACTTAATTCCGATACTTTTTCAATATCGTATACCGGAATCGGAAGTTCCCATAATTCTTTGAGAGGCAATGTGATTTTAGTCAGCCAATGAGGAATCCTACGAAGTGTGGGCACATCCTGTAATGATGCGGTCATCTTAACTAATGGCATGGCTGTGATTGGCTGCTGAAATGATGTCAGAATGCACTATAAAAGGCGCCGCAGCCATTTTAGCGTCACTGTGCTGTGAACTCAGTTAGGGACAGAACGCTGCTGTGCTGACTCTGAGGGACAGTTAGATATTGCGATTTTGTGTACTACTGTGCTTGAGGCAGGCTAGTTTACCAACCGCTGTGTAAAGCTTCATTTTGCCAGTGTTGTTTTAACAGCTCTGTGCAAGGTGTGTGTGTGACAGTGCAGGTGACGCTGCAGTTTGCTCTGCATCCACCGCTGTTTGTAGGCATCTGCACGTGTCACTTTTTTTTTTGTTTTTTTTTATTTTATTTAGTGGAATTGGTGCAGCTCCATTATATTAGAAAAAAATCAAATCTATTAGTGTGACGTGCTTCCATCCGTATACAATACATTGGTTGCAAACACTATAGAAGTACAGAAAGGAGCTTTTCACAGATTGTGGACAGTTGTGTTTCAGTGTTCACTTCAGTTTGTGTTTTTTACTTTTTTGAGTGCAGATCACGCTCCAGTTACTTGTTCAAGCACTGCTGCTTGTACTCTGCTGAGCGTGTCTCAGTGGCTCATCCTTTTCATTTATCTCCAATTGGTTCTGCTACATTCCATTTAAAATAAATCTAATCTATTAGTGTGACGCGCTTCCATCCGTATACAATACATTGGTTGCAAACACTATAGAAGTACAGAAAGGAGCTTTTCACAGATTGTGGACAGTTGTGTTTCAGTGTTCACTTCAGTCTGTGTTTTTTACTTTTTTGAGTGCAGATCACGCTCCAGTTACTTGTTCAAGCACTGCTGCTTGTACTCTGCTGAGCGTGTCTCAGTGGCTCATCCTTTTCATTTATCTCCAATTGGTTCTGCTACATTCCATTTAAAATAAATCTAATCTATTAGTGTGACGCGCTTCCATCCGTATACAATACATTGGTTGCAAACACTATAGAAGTACAGAAAGGAGCTTTTCACAGATTGTGGACAGTTGTGTTTCAGTGTTCACTTCAGTCTGTGTTTTTTACTTTTTTGAGTGCAGATCACGCTCCAGTTACTTGTTCAAGCACTGCTGCTTGTACTCTGCTGAGCGTGTCTCAGTGGCTCATCCTTTTCATTTATCTCCAATTGGTTCTGCTACATTCCATTTAAAATAAATCTAATCTATTAGTGTGACGCGCTTCCATCCGTATACAATACATTGGTTGCAAACACTATAGAAGTACAGAAAGGAGCTTTTCACAGATTGTGGACAGTTGTGTTTCAGTGTTCACTTCAGTCTGTGTGTTTTTTACTTTTTTGAGTGCAGATCACGCTCCAGTTACTTGTTCAAGCACTGCTGCTTGTACTCTGCTGAGCGTGTCTCAGTGGCTCATCCTTTTCATTTATCTCCAATTGGTTCTGCTACATTCCATTTAAAATAAATCTAATCTATTAGTGTGACGCGCTTCCATCCGTATACAATACATTGGTTGCAAACACTATAGAAGTACACAAAGGAGTAGCCTTTCACAGATTGTGGACAGTTGTGTTTCAGTGTTCACTTCAGTCTGTGTTTTTTACTTTTTTGAGTGCAGATCACGCTCCAGTTACTTGTTCAAGCACTGCTGCTTGTACTCTGCTGAGCGTGTCTCAGTGGCTCATCCTTTTCATTTATCTCCAATTGGTTCTGCTACATTCCATTTAAAATAAATCTAATCTATTAGTGTGACGCGCTTCCATCCGTATACAATACATTGGTTGCAAACACTATAGAAGTACACAAAGGAGTAGCCTTTCACAGATTGTGGACAGTTGTGTTTCAGTGTTCACTTCAGTCTGTGTTTTTTACTTTTTTGAGTGCAGATCACGCTCCAGTTACTTGTTCAAGCACTGCTGCTTGTACTCTGCTGAGCGTGTCTCAGTGGCTCATCCTTTTCATTTATCTCCAATTGGTTCTGCTACATTCCATTTAAAATAAATCTAATCTATTAGTGTGACGCGCTTCCATCCGTATACAATACATTGGTTGCAAACACTATAGAAGTACAGAAAGGAGCTTTTCACAGATTGTGGACAGTTGTGTTTCAGTGTTCACTTCAGTCTGTGTTTTTTACTTTTTTGAGTGCAGATCACGCTCCAGTTACTTGTTCAAGCACTGCTGCTTGTACTCTGCTGAGCGTGTCTCAGTGGCTCATCCTTTTCATTTATCTCCAATTGGTTCTGCTACATTCCATTTAAAATAAATCTAATCTATTAGTGTGACGCGCTTCCATCCGTATACAATACATTGGTTGCAAACAATATAGAAGTACACAAACGGGCCTTTCACAGCTACTGAACATGGGTTTTTAATTTTTAACTAAAATATGTATTTTTTCAAATGACACAAATATAAGTAATGTTGAAGAGGAATAGTCCTACATCCATTGTTTGCACAATATTACAGGTGTACATCATGTCCCTTAATCAACAATGTATTATTATATTTACTTGTATGCTTTTATTTAAAAGCCAAGAACACAGAAGGATAACCTTCGCACTGCAGCTGTTGTCAAAGTTCAACCCACATTATGCACTTCCAACATTGCAGCATTTGAGGCATGATGTGAGTTGGATTGGTCAAAGTTATGGAGTGAGAAGGTTCACCATCAGTACCCTATAGCATAAGTATGCTTTTGTGTTAGCATTTGTGTTAGACATGTGGATATCTGCCATAATATGTCACAATTATTTAGTTACAGATTTGTTACCAACACTAATCATTGAATGGTTTTAAATTTGACGTTTCACTTGTTTACAGCTTAGAAATAAGGGTGTAGCCTGATATCTATGTGTAGCACTAGCCACTTTAACATGTCATGTTTTTTTAAACATGTGTAGCTAGGTAGCAGTAATTTTTGCCGGACACACAGCAGGGGAACAGCAGGCGTTACTGAACCCCACTATCACTATAGCTTGTGTATTGGTCTGTGGACACGACACTTCTGAGCAGCAACTGGCAGTGTTGTAGCCCAGGGAGTATAGCTCAGGTGGTAGAAAGATGAACATAACAGGAGACATGGAAAACGTTGCCAACCAGTTAGTTAATCTGAAACCGGACAGGTAAATTCAGGCGAGATCCATGCCTAGTTCATTTTCAGAAAAGTAAGCCGTTCTACATTATCGTAGGATAGTCGCATGCAACGGTCTGTTAGTACACCACCTGCAGCAGTAAAGACGCGCTCCGATAATACACTGGCAGCAGATCAAGCCAGCACCTCCAATGCATACTGGCTAAGCTCTGGCCATGTATCCAGCTTAGAGACACAAAACTTGAATGGGGAAGAGCCATCTGAGAGTACACTGAGAGGGCAAGACATGTAGTCTGTAACCATCTTACGGAAATGTTGCCTCCTGCTGACTGGAGCCGTCTCGGATGGTGTAGACATTGGTGGCGCTGCCACAAAACTTCGACACATTTGGAACATACTGTTCTTGCCCTGTGCAGAGGCGCTGCTTGTGCTCCCTCTTGTTGCAGAGCTGTCTCCACTGCCTCGACGCACAGAGCTGCTTTGTAAATCAGTAGCAGCAGCAGTGCTCTCGGCTGGAATGGAGAACATTATGGATTGCACCAGTGTGTCTTGGTACTTCCGCATTTTACGCTCCCGGTTCACCGGTGTGATGAGGCTTTGTAAGTTGTCCCGGTAGCGAGGGTCTAGGAGGGTGTACACCCAATAATCAGACGTGGTGTGAATGTGTTCGATGCGGCGGTCGTTTCTCAGCCACTGCAGCATGAAATCAACCATGTGCTGCAGACTCCCAACTGGCCAAGAAACGTTGTCCCCTGCAAGAGGCGTCATCTCCGCCTGCTGTGCATCACCCCACCCTTGGTCTACATACTGACTAGAGTATTGTCTACCTCCCTCTGGAGCGATGTCTTCCTCCTCCATTGACTCCTCCTCATCCTCCTCACAAAGTCCTTCAAATACATATAAATTTACAAAATTTAAAACTCAAAATTTAAAAACTTTGTATCATAATTCTGTAACATCAGTTTATGGAAACACAATACCATTACAAAAGGATAGACAAAAAATGTACATTATGTGCTTTGTAAATACATTAAAAGTTTGTAATGGTTATGAAAATATAGACAGCGACTCTGGAGGTTCAATTGTTGATACAGCATGGTACTTTGAAAGTCCTCCAGCCCTTTGTGAGGAACCACGTTGCGCTGACTGTCCAGAAGGTGATGGAATTTGTGACTCCTCATCCTCCACCTCTTCCAAAACCTCATGCCTTAGTGCTTGCAGTGTTTTTTGAAGCAGGCAGATAAGGGGGACAGTCAGGCTGACTAGTGCATCATCTGCACTCGCCATCCGCGTTGACTCATCAAACGCACGCAAAACGTGGCAGATATCCTTCATAGAGTTATTCGCCACTCATTACACTGGCAGTGGCTGCCCATTCATTATAGGATCCAATTCTAATTACTGGTTCTCACCAACAAAGCTCTCCACAGCGCAGCACCCCCCTACATCTCCTCCCTTATTTATATTTATCGGCCTAACCGACTGCTGCACTCTGCAAACGACCTTCGACTAACCTCTGCACTAATCCGTACCTCCCACTCCCAACTCCAAGACTTCACCCGCGCTGCGCCAATCCTCTGGAATGCTCTACCCCAAGAAATTAGGACTATCCGCAATTTGGATGGTTTCAGGCGCTCCCTCAAAACACATTTGTTCACAGTGGCCTATCACATTCACTAATCAAAGTCATTCTATGTGTAATTCTGTGTGTGTAGCCCATTCACTATCTCCATGCATCCCTCACTTCCTTAAAATGGCTGGACCATCATTGTAAAAACACCATTGTATATAAACACCTGTACTTTGTATCTCCCACACCTCATTGTAGATTGTAAGCTTTCACCAGCAGGGGCGGCTGATTTTGCTTTAATTATTGTATTGTTAACGTTGTTACTTATGACTCGTGTTTTGAAACTGTTAAACTGTAAAGCACTGCGGAATATTATGGCGCTATATAAATAAATAATATTATTATTCTTATTATAGAGGCCCACTCAGTAGTGGTGAAGTGTGAACGGCGCAAATTGCGAGTTGACTGCGCCTGATGCAGCTGATACTCCATTACTGTTGGCTGCTGCTCACACAACCGCTCCAACATATGTAACGAGGAATTCCACCTGGTGGGTACGTCACATATGATGCGATGTTCATGAAGGTGAAATCTGCGTTGCAGAGCTGCAATCAGCGATCTGGCCATGCTGGAACGTCGCAAGTCAGCGCACTCTAGGCGGACCTTGTGCAGCAGTGCATCAAGATCCGGATAGTCCCTCAAAAAACTCTGCACGACCAAGTTGAGCACATATGACAGACATGGTATGTGAGTGAGGTTGCCAAGGCCCAGAGCTGACACCAGATTTCGGCCATTGTCACACACTACCAAGCCTGCCTGTAGATTCTCTTCCAAAAACCACACGTCGCTCTCCTGCTTTATGGCATTACAGAGCTCCTGCGCTGTGTGGCTAAGATTCCCCATGGAAATTAATTTCAGGATGGCCTGTTGACATTTGGACACGGCTGTGCTCATATCAGTCGCAACAGGTAAACGTTCACGGGTCCATGTGGAGGTAGACCGTGACGGCTCCTGCAGCGATGATTCTGAGGAACTGGAATAGGAGGAGGAATCAATGTGTACAGACTTGATTCCTGCAATCCTTGGAGTTGGCAGAACACGTACAGCGCCACTCGCAAGATCAGTACCCGGCTGCACAACATTGACCCAATGGGCAGTGAGGGAAAGGTATTGTCCCTGGCCATGGGTGTTAGAACCCTCTTGTTAGGTTTTGTTTCAGTTTGCTGGTCACATGACCTTTTTTCCCTATTTAGTCTGGCTCCGCCCTTCTGGCTTTGCTTGACTTCATTGTATTATCTACTGTTAAGCTAGCCGGGTGCTTAGGTGCCTTAATCTGTCAGTTTTGCTTGATGTTAGGATCACAAAGTATTTATTTTTCTGTTTAATTATCCATGCTACAATTTATGTTAGGAGGTGTCCACCTTTTCTCACAGTCCCTAGATCTTGTAGGGATTACTCCCTCGCAACTATAGGTCTTCGTTCACACTAGATGAGGACTTTAGCGGGTCTGGTCGCAGGATCAGGTTCCCCGTTACATCGTAGGGATTCAGCTTAGTTGTATTGTAGGGACAGAATTCCTTCTTTCCTTACTGGTTGTAGCAGATCATAACAATGGGTACTGGTCCACGCATCGGTGGTCAGGTGGACCTTGCTACTGAGGGCTTTTAGTAGCGCATGTTTAATTTTTCCCTCAACATGCTTTTGCAGACCAGGGACGGCTTGCCTGCTGAAATGAAATCGGCTTGGCACATTGTATTGTGGGATTGACAATGATATTCAGTTACGGAAACTGTCTGTCTCCACCAGCCTGAATCACAGCATTTCAAGGGACAGGAGTTTTGCAATGCCAGCATTCAGAGCCTGTGCTCGTGCATGGTTTGCGGAGTATGGCCGTCTTTTATCCCATGCCTGTGCTACCGATGGCTGTTTTGTGGCCTGGGAGTGTGAGGATGACAGGGAACTTGCTGCTGTGTGTGGAATAACAGTTTGTCTCTGGACAACAGTGGCCGAGGTTCTTCCATGGCGATCCTGTGAGGAAGCATAACCAGCTGTGTGTGAGCTCGATGAAGAGGCTTCAACACAACCTGAAGATGTAGGTGCTGCTGTAGGTTGGCCTACATCTCTAGTGTGTCTTTGTAACTCAACTACGTGCTTTGTCCGCACATGTTTCCACATATTTGTGGTATTGAGGTGACTGACACTTTTAGCTATTTTTAATTTTTAATTACACAGCTTGCATTTCACATAGCAAATATCATGTGCAAGTGTGTGAAAAAAGGACCACGCAGTGCAAGTCCTGGGAGCGCACGTTTTGACTTTTGGAAGACAACTGCTCCGAACAGGTGCCAAACTGGAGGCTACAGGCAACCGAGTCTGCAGCCTAACTCTCCCTCCTGTTTGTACCGTTGGGGCAATGTCTTCCTCTATCTTCCTTCTATCACTAACCATTTCTCTAGGCCTCTCCCAGCTTTCAACCAAAGTACTGGTTCTCACCCACAAAGCTCTCCACAGTGCAGCACCCCTCCTACATCTCCTCCCTCATTTCTATCTATCGGCCTAACCGACTGCTGCGCTCTGCAAACGACTTTCGACTAACCTCTGCACTAATACGTACCTCCCACTCCCGACGGGGGTGTGGCTTAAGCCTCATGTGGAGCAGGACGTGAGTCTTAGGAGCTCTTGAGGAAAATCCTCAATCGCTACAAATACAGCGACATCACAAGCCATATATTCCTCTTTTGGCAAAATTCCACCGAGCCTAACTAAAGGCTTTAAAAGGATTACTTTATCATTGCAAAAAAACCTATTTTGGAGCATCTGTGACTTGCGGCCTAACGAGGCCTAGTTACGGCCTACACACGCTACTATAGGCCTTCCAACAGGCCTGAAGCTCTTAGACCTCTACAATCAACTCTTCTCGGACTCACTACACAATATAAAGTAAATTCTCCCATAGGAGCTGTTCTCCTCCTTCCCGATCCACATCCACAAGGCAAGATCCGAACAGTCCCGGACACCAAATATCACTCAACACCGAGGCCTTACCTGAGTCCTGCTGAAACCCCTGAAGTGCTACCTGCTGGCTGTTTTGACGTGGGTTCGGCCGATTTGCGGTGCCCGGTCGCCTCAGGAGTCCCGGTACTGGAGCCCGGCTGCCCTGAGGCCGGGGATCTCGCTCTCTTCCGCGGTGAGGACGTGGGTCCAGAGGCGCCTGCTTTCCGACGGTGACGCACTCTCCGGCAGGGACAACAACGAGAATCACCCAGAGGATCGCTGCAATCAAGGTTCATACCATCACCGCCAACCTCCTTACTGGAATCGGGACCATCGGCAGCTGTGTCGCGGCTCCCTGGATCCGCGCCCTCCTCCTGCTAAGATCGCCGTTGTCGCCCATCCGACCGGCGGTTCCTGGCAGCGGTGAGTCGGCGATCGCCGCCTGAGGTCCCTTGAGGGAAGCCGGCTTCTCGGCCATCGGATCGCTCCCAGCGGGGGGTGAGGAGATAAAGATCTGCAGCGGTCTATCATCTAGCCTCGTGGGATAGCTGAGAGGCATTGCCCAGCTGCTCTCCCCACCGGTGGGGGAGATCGGCTTTTCACGGCTGTGCCGGCTCAATCTGGTTTATAGCGATCTCATACAAGGTACGTCGCCCGAGTCCCTCTGTTTGGGTCCATTCACAGAGCCTCCGGCTATTATTAAAGTAAACCGCTCTATATTATATAAAAAAGCGTTGAAGCAACGCTCTGCAGCAGCGATCAGCAAGTTGCCTAGCAACGCACCCTGTGCAGCTGCGACTTGGGCCAGAGAGCTATTTAAGACTTACTGGAGACACTTATTGTTTTCTCTTCTTCGGTCCTACTAAAGCATATTAAGTCGTTTCACTTATATGATCCCCTAAGATCTGGGTCTTTTCATACATTGAATTACTGAGAGCAACGCTCTGCTGCAATTATCTACAGTCAGAACAAGTTTTTCCCACACAGGGACTCGCTTTCTTCAACCCTGTTCAGCCTGGATACTTATAAAGACTATCAGCCTAACCAACATTAGCAGATCTTGGACATTTAATTATAAGCACTCTGCTTGATGTAGGTTTGCATCCTACTCACACAGGAGTCTAGACCTCTTAATCTCTACTGTGCCTATTTTACATAAAAAGATATATCACAATAATCATAGCGACTGCCTTACTGCTAATTATCGTTTAATAAGACCTGGAAGTTATACTAAAGCTCTCTATTATCTGGTAATTTTGGCTGGAGCTTACTTGGTGGTACCCCTGTGGGCTCGTTTCATATATTTGGCTCTCTATGTTGTTGTTTCAGGCATATAACCAAAATAGCAACAACCTTGTCATATATTCTATACAATTGTTGGCTACATGCCTTGGAACACTTATACTAGTGCATTTAATGTATAACAATTGATTCTACCTATACTCTCATTTGGTAAGGTCAACCTTCACACATTCTCAATTGCAAAGGTCAACCCACACAACTTTACCTTTCAATATTTGTTTCTACATATACACTCATTTTGCACATTCACTCTTCATATACACATATACTCTTATTTGAAAGGTTAACTCAAATAGCTCTATCCTTTTTTTTTTTTTTTGTCTATACTTTGTATTTTGTACAGAATTTAAGAAGTACATTCTTCTTAAAATGAGTAATCGACCTAACTCTCAAAAAATTGCTAATAATTCCCCAAAACAGCAAAGGGAGTCCAAAACAAATAATTTGCGTTCCAATGACAGTCCGTCTAAGGATCAAATCAATCTGATCAGCCCCACCAGGTCGAGATCCCCATTAAAGACTGACATAAAGTCATCTTTACCACGCCTGAGTGACAAAAAAGTCAAAAAAACTGTACTTTTTGCAGATACAGCAAAACCTCATCAAAACAAAATTCAAAATACCCCACTATCCATTACTCAATCACCCCCCATGCATGACAGTATGGACCTCTCCATCTCAGCTAAAAGAAAAGAACCGGGGGATTGGGGGGAAAAATTCCCAGACTCTCAGGGTAATGAGGATGATGACCAAAGCGATTCCTCAACCTCACCCAATTCCACCCCAGCTAAACATAGGCACAAACCAAATTTAGAAACACTACCGGCCTCCTCAGGCCTCTCCTCTATACCTTTGAATGCTCCCTCTCCCAACCCAATGTTGGAGCAAGTGGAAGCATTCATGACCAACCTAGCTACAAAAATAAATGAAAACATGAAAAAAAACTTTGAGGAACAAGCAAAGATGTTTCAAAGTTCCTTTGATCAATTAAACAAAAAATTCATGGATCAAGAGGAGAGGCTGTCAGAGGTAGAAAAAACTGCCTTAGAAGCATCATCTGAGATCTATAATCTGACCAATGAGGTCAAGAGGCTCAGAATTAAACTGGCTGATCTGGAAGATCGTAACCGCAGGAATAACTTTAAAATCCGAGGCATACCTGAGAGCATCACTCCGGATAATCTAGCAGAACATGCTCGCTCCATTTTCAAGAAAGCTATTCCTTCTTTAACAAATCTTGACCTGAATATCGACAGGATACATAGACTCCCTCGCCCTAAATCAATTCCGCAGGATGCTCCGAGGGATACCATCCTACGCATGCATTTTTATGCAACGAAGGAAAAAATCTTTCAATATCTTAAAGAAAAGAAAACACTCCCAGAACCTTTCCAAAATTTAAAAATTTACACAGACCTCTCTAAAGACACCCTTGAATCTAGGAAAGCCTTTAATGAGGTCACTTCATTTTTCAGGGAAAAAGGAATTTCCTATAGATGGGGCTTTCCACTAAAACTTCTAGTCTATCTAAATGGGAAAACAATCCCAATTTTTTCTGTGGAGGAGGGGCTTGATCTCATCTCCACATTAAGAAATAAGGGACCCAATCATAAAAGTCCTCGTTGAGAATCCTCAAACGTTCCTTCTGCCTTAAGAGATTCATTATAAGTCAAAACTAATGGCTTATATCTTTAAGAGGATTTCCCTCTACTCCTAATTTGAAATACCTCCCTAGTAAAGTTCATCTAATTTTTGAGGTGAACTATCTTCTTATATTTGCTACTTGCATTTGTTTTAGCGAAACGCTTACAATTGTTATTCTAAATAGTTTTTCTCTTCCATCAAGGCGCAGTACTACCTCATTTTCCCAGTGAGACCACTCTCTTTCATAGACCTAATTCAAACTCTAACAACCCAACATGAGTATCAAGATTATGTCATACAATGTAAGGGGTCTGAATAACCCCAGAAAAAGATTTGCTCTTTGGAAAGAACTGGACAAATCCAGAGCGGATATCATATGTATCCAGGAGACAAAATTTAAATCTGAAAATCATCCCACCTTTTCCCACCAAAAATTCCCACATATCTTTAAAGCATGTAATCAGAAAAGTAAAGCAGGAGTCATTACCATCATAAAAAACAGCATCCCCTTTGCCCTAATTGAGGAAATTCCCGATCCGAATGGAAGATTTCATATCTTGATTGGTCGAATCAATGATCAACTTTGCACAATTGTAAACTTGTATGCCCCAAACAAAAATCAAACAAAATTTTTGAACAAACTGATTAACAAAACCAATAAAATCAAACAGGGTGAAGTTATCTTTCTAGGAGACTTTAATTCAGTTCCAGATTCACGCATTGATTCCTCTTCTAAACACAGAACATGCCATGGCAATATCAACAACTGGTTGTCCCAAAACGAGTTGTATGACGTTTTCAGGTGTGTCAATTCCTCTTCCAGAGAATATACACATTTCTCTGAAACATATCAAACCGCTTCAAGAATCGACCTCATCGTCACCAATGTTTTCTCTTTAACAAGATTTGAGAAAATTGTCATTGGTGACAGAACTCTGTCAGACCATTCTCCAGTGATAGCGGATCTTGTTTTGGGACCACCATTCAAAAACAAAATTCTATGGAAATGCAACTCCTACCTAATTAACAATCCATTACACAAATCATTTATAGAATCAAACATCAAACTCTACTTTGAGGAGAACAACACTGAGGATATAAGCCCAGCTATTAGATGGTGTGCCCACAAGGCAGTTATCAGAGGCCTCCTAATACAGATTTCGTCTAGGGAGAAGAAAGAGAAAAAAGCAGAAACTGAGAAACTACAAACTCTACTTAAAAGCAAAATCGAAACTCAAATTGGTCTCTCTTCCCCTTCCCTCTCTCTCCAAAATGAAATTGCGAAAATTAGACAAGACCTAAAATTTCAAATTTTTTCATCATATGACGAGATGATTAAGACAAATAAATACAAATTATACACTTCCCTGAATAAACCTTTGAAATTCATGATGAACCGAATCAAAAAGAGAAGAATCCGGAATAGAATTGACAAAATTAAATCAGAAAAAGGAACCTATTTGTCCCACCCACAGGATATGGTTAACGAATTCGCAAATTTTTATGAAAAAATTTATAACCTAAACCCCCTCCCTACTCCTCAGGGAAAACAAAAAGCCATCTCCGCCTACCTAAAATCAATTAGCCTTCCAAAATTACAAAATGAAGACTTAACCCTTTTAACGTCCCCGTTCAACATAGAAGAAGTCAGAAATTGTGTCTCCCAACTGAAATCGGCAAAGTCTCCGGGTCCCGATGGGTTTGGTAACGACTATTATAAAATCTTTTCCGACGTATTAACACCTCATCTCACGCAACTATTTAATACAACATCGGATACAGGCTCATTTCCTGCTGAAATGCTAGAAGCCTCAGTGATACTAATACCGAAGCCTAAAGGTGACCTCGAGTCTTTGTCGAATTATAGACCTATCTCTCTCATTAATTCAGATTTGAAAATTTACGCAAAAATTTTAGCGGATAGACTGGGCCAGATTTTACCCAAACTTATAAACAACGACCAGATTGGTTTTGTTAGAGGCAGACACACCTCTGATGGAACCAGAAGGGTCATCAACTTAATTAAATTAGCCAACTCTACCAAAATCCCCACTTTACTAGCGTCACTTGACGCAGAAAAAGCCTTTGATAGGCTCGATTGGACCTTTATGAATCAAACATTAAAAAAATTTGGCTTCAACAATAAATCACTCACAACTATTATGGCTCTTTACTCCAATCCTAAAGCCAGAGTGGTGTGTAACAATCATATTTCCCGTACCTTCCCCATTTCCAATGGGACAAGACAAGGATGCCCCCTTTCTCCACTTCTGTTCGTTCTGGCTCTAGAACCCCTTGCACAGGAAATAAGGGAAAATAAAAAAATCAAGGGTATAAATACTAAAAATCGTCAACACAAAATCAGCTTATTTGCTGATGATATCCTTCTTTCTTTATCTGATCCAGTAGGTTCTATAAAAGAGCTACAAAAATTGCTGGAGACGTTTTCAACATTATCCAACTTTAAAATAAACAATAAAAAATCCACCCTATTACCAATCAACATAACCAAACCTGTGATTGAAGAAATAAAAAGTTTCTCCTCCATTAACTGGGCAAAAGGAGAATTCACTTACTTGGGTATCACAATTACAAAAAACCTTAAAAAAATGGTCGTCACAAATCTTAATAACTTGCTCAAAATTATCAATCTGGATTCAAACTCATTTGGAGAAAGAGAACTTTCATGGTGGGGTAGAATTTTCTCAATCAAAATATTCACTCTCCCAAAAATTTTATACGTCTTGGGTTCTCTTCCTCTCCCAATTTCTTTATCCCAAGTTAAAAATCTTCAACAAACAATTAAAACTTTTATCTGGAACAATAAAAAACCTAGAACTTTACAAGCAATAGGCTACACTAAAAAATCCCATGGAGGTTTGGGTATACCAAATATTTTAAATCACCACCATGCTATGCTAGTCAAGCATAGTCTTTATTGGCTTTCCCCAAAAAATTCCCCAGCCTGGCTAGACCTCGAAATATCATTAAATAACAATAAACCACTTTGCGACCTCATCATTAAGACAATGTCTAATCAATTCCCTGACTCGATGGCTCATCCTACTTTTATAGCCACAACGCATGCTTGGAAGAAACTATCCTACACTAAAAAAAGTTCAGACAAAATTACCAATTTTAAAAATATGTCCTTGGATACCTTGCTATCACTTAAAAATCAAACTCCACACCCCTCTTGGAAAGAGTTTGGAGTCAAAAAATTGGGTGACTTATATGATGGTACAGCTTTACTGCAGTTCTCTGTTATAAAAGACAAATTTAAAATTCCCTCTTCAATGTTCGGACACTATTTAATTTTAAAGGATCAGATAGCTCCCTGGCTTTGACAAAAACCTTTAGTCTCTGAAGCTTCCTTAAACATGATTTCCAACTTGGAACACAAAATTTTTTGGAGCCATAGCTACATATATGATTATTTAAATCAGGACTCAGATTTCACCAAAAATGCATACAACAAAAAATGGGAAGAGGAACTCAAAATAAATCCTTCTTGTGAAGAGTGGGAAGACGCACTAACAACCTCCTACTCATCTACTCTCTCCATGTCTCTCCAAGAAACTCAATAATAAAATTTTCTCGAGATGGTACCTCACTCCAGCTAGAATAGCCCATTTCGGTGAAAATACATCTTTTTGTTGAGAGATTGCGGTCATAAAGGGGATCTTCTCCATATGTTTTGGAATTGCCCTAAACTGTCTCCACTCTGGTCTGAAATAAATAATCTAATAAATAAAATTATTGGCAGACGAATTAAGCTCACGCCTCAGCTAGCTTTACTCTCGTTGGAGCTTCCAACCTTAGAAATTGACAAAATCTTTTTGATAATACACATCCTCTTAGTTACCAAAAACATGATAGCCTATAATTGGAAAAACCATTTCCCTCCATCATACTCAGATGTTATAGAAAGAATCAAACTCCATAAGGACTATGAGTTAAAATTTGCTATCGCAAATAACCAATCCAAAAAATTCATAAATAAGTGGTCTCACTGGGAAAATATAATTTAACCCAACCCCCCCCTCCCTCCTTTTCATCCCTTCCCTTCTTCCTCTCCCTTCCCTTCATTTTCCATTCCAGTTATTCCTAAAAAATAAAGTGTTGCGCCATAACTTACTAACTTAATATCTGGTTCTCATTGCAGTACCGGATATAATCCAGTTAATTTTGACAGTATATGTCATCTGTTTACAAATATTTGTTTGTTTGTTTGTTTGTTTGTTCATCGGTTTATACATCCATCCGACATGGAACTCCTCAACTGTTTATTAAATCAATGTTTAAAATTTAATTTGTTGCTATAACTGAAAAGCATGTCTAATAATGCTTTTTACTTCTGTACTATTGTTTTCAGTATTAATGATTTATAAAATGTTCAATAAAAACATTGAAAAACCTCCCACTCCCGACTCCAAGACTTCTCCTGCTCTACGCCAATCCTCTGGAATGCTGTACCCCAAGAAATTAGGACTATCCACAATTTGCATGGTTTCAGGCGCTCCCTCAAAACACATTTGTTCAGAGCGGCCTATCACATTCACTAATCAAAGTCATTCTATGTATTCTGTGTAAGTGTGTGTGGTCTCTAGCCCATTCACTATCTCCATCCCTCAGTCCCTTAAGATGGCTGGAACATCATTGTAAATGCACCATTGTATATAAACACCTATACTTTGTATCTCCCCCATCTCATTGTACATTGTAAGCTGTCACGAGCAGGGGCGACTTATTTAGCTTAAATTATTGTATTGTTAACGTTGTTACTTATGACTTGTGTTCTGAAACGGCTAAACTGTAAAGCGCTGCGGAATATGATGGCGCTATATAAATAAATATTATTATTATTCCTCTGAGCTGCTCCCACCACCTTCCTGTTCCTCATGCCATGTTGGGTCTTGGACCTCATCATCTCCACTACCCTCTTCCAACACCTGCTGTTGGGTGGTCTGGCCAGCACCATGCTCAACAGAAACTGGCACCTGGGTCTCATCATCATCAGATGCGTTCTGCGGTGTGCTGACCATCGGCACTGTCTCACCCGCCTCTTCAGATTCAGAGAGACACAGCTGTTGCGCATCACTGCATACTCCCTCTTCACATTACAGAATGCTGCTTGGCTGGGCCCCTGTTTGCAAGCCAATAGATTCTGAGAACAGAAGCAGACACTCAGCTGGCTCCTGTACAGAACTCTCTGACTGCCTGGGCAATTTGCCAGGCGGTGAAGAGACAGATGGTTGCCCAACAGTGCTGTGGTCCTGAGAGGAGGTGGAAGCAATTGAAGTCGATGCATTGGCTGACATCCAAACAACAACGGCTTCAATTTGTTCTTCCCGCAGCAGGGGGGTACTCCGAGCTCCTACAAAAGTGCGCATAAAGGAACGCTCACGGGGAAAACTGGTGGATGCTGTGTCACTGGGGCCGCAGCAGCCACAGAATCCCCACGTCCTCTCCCTGAAGAAACTCCACGACCACGTGCCTTACTCCCTGCCTTCTTCATCTTGGTAGATTGATAAAGAAAGTCTGAAAAGTTATAAGGTCTAAGTGTGGTTATTCCGCAGAGACTGCAGTGAACACTGCACACAACTGTTCACTACCCAATGCGTCTCAGCAGGAAGGCAGTCTGTGCGTCAAAACAAAGGCACAAGCATACATCCATGTACCCTGTTTATAAAGCTATATAAAAAAAATTATGTAGTAGTGACGCACACTTTATTGAGGTACAGTATTACATCGCAATTCACCATCTGTGGCTATGCAGTCTCATCTATATATACCTTATCTATCTGTTGTCATGCTTCCAAGTCGACAGTCACAGTCAGCCATAAATAGCAATTTTCACTATGCACTATGCACTTTTGAAAGGTTATGTTTGTTAATAAAAATGATTATTGCCACATATTATGAGTATTACATGATGGAAATTGTATAATTTTGTATAAAATATTTAGTGACATTATTCAGCAAATGGAACATTTTAGTAATATCACAGATAACTTGTAATGCTGATGATGTTTTGAAGTCAGACATTCATTGTCTATACAATAAAAATGGTGTACATACTGTTACTTATCCATCATTAATGGATTCAGATATGTACTTGTATGCTTTTATGTACAACCGTATAGCAGATTCCTTAACTAATTTATTTTGTGGTTTGCATTGCTGTTCAACATGTTAATGTATGTGTTTATGTTTGTCAATTCTTTATTTATCTAGATATTAGTTTAAATGAAATCATCATCTTATGGTAGTAAAGGTTATCTTTCTCTTGTTTGAAGTATAGACATTTAAAATTGACAGGTAACAAGGAAATTACTTGATCTAGTATTTAAACATCCTCCTTGACCCTGGGCTCCAACACCGCCAGTTGTTGCTCGGAAGTGCTGTTAGCACAGTCAACACTTGCTCCTGTGTTACTGGGGTTCAGTAACGTCAGCTGGTCCTCGGTTGTGCCATTGGCTCTTTTCCTTCTGCTGCCCCTCCGGGTTCCAGCACAGTCAGCTGGTCCTCGTTACTTGCATTGGCTCTTGTACCTTCTGCTACCCGTCCGGGTTCCAGTACCGTCAACTGGTTCTCCGCAGTGCCTTTGGCCTAGGTGCCTCCATCTCGGTATCCGAGTTCCAGCAACGTCTGCTGGTCCTTGGTAGTGCTTTGGAGCACAGGTACCTCCTGCTTAGTAACCGTGTCCCAGTAACGTCAGCTGGTCCTCGGTTGTGCCATTGGCTCTTTTCCTTCTGCTGCCCCTCCGGGTTCCAGTACCGTCAACTGGTTCTCCGCAGTGCCTTTGGCCTAGGTGCCTCCATCTCGGTATCCGAGTTCCAGCAACGTCTGCTGGTCCTTGGTAGTGCTTTGGAGCACAGGTACCTCCTGCTTAGTAACCGTGTCCCAGTAACATCAGCTGGTACAAGATTGTGCTACAAATACAAGATACGGAACAAGAGACACAAGAACAATAAGCAGAAGATCTAAAAGCAGAAGAACATGAAGTATAAGACCAAAATGAAGAGCAAAATATATGCTCTAAATTCTAAGCAGAAGAAGACTAAGCAGTGTATGGGGGTGAGTCCGTTCCTCCTCGTGGTGCCCCTGGAAAATGCCTGCTGCTGCAGGCTAAACTGAACACGGACAAATACTGTTGTAATTGAAATCTTTTGTGACAGCAAGAACGGAAGGATGAAAAATTCATACTTTGACAGATTACAAGTACAGGATTCTCTGTCACAAATAAGAATATGATGAAGAAGATGAAGCAGAATATGAATAAGAATAATAGTTTAATAAGAAGAATATGAGTAATGTTAACAAAGATGAATAGCAAGAAGTTTAAGAAGAAGATAAAGAAGGTGAAGATGAAGAATAATTTGATGAAAAAGATGATGCTGCAGAAGATTATGAAGGAGAAAGTGTGTGAAAAGTTAAAAAGGTGAAGATGAAGAGCATGGAAGTTGTGTAATATACATATTTGCCAAAATATAAAAAACATTAACATTGTCAATTTCTTCGTCAATCCGAACATCTTTAAAAAAAAAAATATTTATGCTATTCCATTTGATTGGGTTAAACATCTATGCCTTTAATGTCTCCTCAACCTTCCCCAATACATTCTACATTACTCTTTCTTGTTTTCCTTCATGTACAATTAACCAACAAGGCAAGAATGGTTTTTTTTTAATTTCGATATTTTGTTCCCATAGACTTACATGGGACTTCCGGTATCGGTATCGGGTATCGCCGATATTTTAGTGATATCGGCGATACCATTCCGATTCCGATACTTTAGGATATCGGAAAGTATCGCTCAACTCTAGCAGTTAGGTGTTTAACTGTTTAAAAAAAATAAAGAATGAGTTGAACCAGGATAGCAGACAGAACTATGCAACGTATACCTGCGAAGCAAAGATTTTTAAAAAACCACTGATACACCAGACCTTAGTCTGAAATCATAATTTTTTTTGGTTTGGTTATTTGTTACTGTTGGAACACAATAAAAAAGATGTACAAGAAGGCTAGCAGACAGAACTATGCAACAATATGCCTGCCAAGAAAAGATTTTTCCACCACAGATACACCAGGACTCAGCCTGAGATAACAGAGTGGAATAATTTTTTATGATTGTGTGGATAAAAAAGACTATTAGATATAATAACAATGAGAGAATGGCCAAAGAAGGGAAGTTAGGCCTAAAATGCATCAAATTTTGCCACACGGATGTATGAGGCATGTCACAGATAGACCATACAGTAAGATGTGGCCTGTTTTTATAAATAATGCAACATGGTGCTGTCTTTAAATGCACTCACACCCAGGGCTAAATAAAAAAAAATAGTACACTGGCCAAGTGGCCACACGTTGAGCATGCACAAATATGAGCTGGCACGGAGATATCAGTACAATTAATTTGTGCACTTTTTTTTTTTTTAATAAAAAGTACTGGTGTTTATACGTGAAATCACACCCAGGGCTCCAAAAAATATTGCCGTACACCGTCCACACCTTGAGCACACACAGACATGAAATGGCATGGAGATAACAGTGCCACTAATTTGTGCACATTTTTCTTAATAAAAAGTACTGGTGTTCTTACATGAAATCACACCCAGGGCTCCAAAAAAATATTGCCGTACACTGGCCACACGTTGAGCACGCACAGATATGAGCTGGCACTGAGATAACAGTACCACTAATTTGTGCACTTTTTTTTAATAAAAAGTACTGGTGGTTTTACGTGCAATCACATCTAGGGCTACAAAAAAAATATTGCCGTATACTGGCCACACGTTGAGCACGCACAGATATGAGCTGGCACGGAGATACCAGTAACACAAATTTGTGCCGTTTTTTTTTTTATATAAAAAGTGATGGTGTTTAAGTGCACTCACACCCAGGGCTAAAGAAAAAAATGATGTACACTGGCCACACTTTGAACACGCTCAGATATGATCTGGCAAGGAGATACCACACCGAAAAATATGTGGCCTATATTCCAATCACAACTGGGGCTAGCTATATACGGCCAATATATCCTACAGGTAGCAGCAGCAGCAACAGAAGTCAGGAAGGGAATGGACCCTCTTGATGTATGCGATCATCTATATACGCACATACAGTGCCTGCAGGCCTTGCACTGATGTGTATACAGCGACGTTCACTCCCCTTCCTGCCTAACACTGGAACCTATATACTCCGGAATTAGTCCTTAATAGGACTGTTGGGTTATCAGGATTTGAGTAGTTTAGGATGGTAGACCCCGCACTGGCTAAGAAATGGACCCTATCTCGGCAACCACTCTCCCTACACTCTCTGAATCCGGAGCTGAATGCGGCGAGCAGGGCAGCGTCAGGTTTCTTATACTCATGATGATGCTGTGCGGCCAAGCCAATCACTGCACGACCACATCAAAGATGGCTGGGGAATTTCATTGCCTGGCAGACATTCCCTGCAGCGAGATTGGATCTCTAAAGTCCGGCAAAAATGCTGGGTGGAGACCCCAGTTCCCGCAGAATAATCCTGGAAATGCTCACTGCTCACCGAGTATGATGAGTACCGTGATACTCGGGCGAGTAACGAGTAGTGGCAAGCTCGTTTGCTCATCACTAATCAACACCAAAACAACCAGAGATGGACAGCATTTAAGTCGTTAAACAGCTTTAATGAGAACTAGTTCTAATTACTGATCTTAGAGATAGGTATTGGCTAAATAACCTAGTCGACCTGACACAGGGATGGATTAAGGGTAGCCAGGGCCCCGGGCTGTTCAGACTCTGTGGGCCACCCGGTCATGTGACGGGGTCATGTGACAAGGTCATGTGACAGGGTCAAGCGATGTGGGTCATCATATACCTGAAACAGATTATTCTAGGCGCCTCCACCCCTCGAACTGTCCACAGTCCCACCGCTCTCTCTTGGAAAAACTCCACTTCTCACCTATCATACATTAACAGTTCCCATCACCAGATGTTAGGGTCTGCGGAACGCACCAAATATATGATGTGGAGAGGTGAGTTCGCAGCCCAGGGTCCACCGTGCAGGCGGAGCCTGCTGCTAGTAAAATGGCGCAAGAAGCGAACTCTGTTATCCCGCAGAGTCGCCAATATAAACGCCGTAACGCGCTGTGGCAATATGTGCGAACTCTGTTAATCCACAGAGCCGCTAGGAGTGCCGCAGCGCTATATGGCGATGTGTGCGAACTCACTTAACACAACTGAGTCGCAAAATAAACACGCTAGGGCGCTGTCTAGAGTTGAAAGCGAACCCTGTTACGTCACGGAGCCGCTGAGACAAACTTCTGTGTCCTGTCAGGCACCCAGGTACACAGTTAACTGCTAAGCGAACAAAGAACGTGATCATGCGCTAATGTCCTCGCGGGAGTCACCCGCAATCTATAGCGTCTGAACGCCAGGTCCTGAATACGGCAATCAAACTCCTCACCTGTTATGCCGGTAATCTAGGGCATCTAGGACACCGACCCTGACCAAACTCCTCACCGATTAAGTCGGTATTCTAGGGGCTTATTTCAGCCGGGCCCTAACCACACACACGCATGACCACACTGGCGCTAAGCATATAATGGTTGACACTAGCGCATGGCGGCCCAGCCATGCCACCCTTTTATAGCAACAGCTACAGGACCTGCCAGAAACAAGGACCAATGAAACTGTTCCAGAACACCAGTAGTCACAGGACCTTCCTGGCGGACCAATAGGAGCTGCTGCAGTACCTGAGCATGTGACCCCTGATCTCCAATGAGAGATCTCACCCTGGGCATGCTCAGAAGGGGAAAACAAGGACTGTCCTAAAGATGTCTGCTCGCCGCTAACCAGTACTGGCCACAATAGCAGAGTCTGGAGATGCAGCAGTAATCATCTGCACACTGTTAGACTGAGCGAGATGCTGGGACCGACGTCTAAGCTGAGCAGAGTCCACTGTGGCTGGAGATGAATGGGAGACCGCAGCCAGGATGGCTCGAGATTCCCCTTGTGCAGAAGCGTAACTTGACCCCTAACACCAGATCACACATATAGCCAGCAGCTTTTGTTTTGGCCAAAAGAATTTTTAGGCCAAAAGATTTTTTAAGTCGCCACCATAACACAGTAGACACTTTTGACTGGCCCTACTCTACTGTAACCTATTAAATATTTGTTAAAATATGCAATACAATTTAGGTATATTTTAATTTATTTCTCAATTTTCAAAATGACCAATAACACCACATACAAGGGACAAATACCACCAGACCACATATTACCACTACTGTACAGTGATCGAATAATATCACATACAAGGAACAAATACCACAACACCATGACCAGAGCACATATTACCACCAAAAAGTGACCAAATAGTACATACAAGGGTCAAATACCGCAACACCATGTCCAAACCACATATTACCACCACATAGTGACTGAATACTACAATACTGATCAGTAATAAAAAAAAACACAATACTATCACCATAAGTGCCATTATATACAGGAGATCTGTACTTAGTATGCAGTGTCTGTGTACAGGTAATACAGTGATCACTGGTGGTGACATTATACACAGCTCTGTATATAGTATACAGTGTATAGTGTCAGTGTATAGGTAACACACTGACTCACCAGTGACGTCTCTAGGTGAAGTCCTTCATCTTTGCTTTTCATCTTTCATCCAGCACAGACCGCCATCACTTCTTCCAGCCAGGACTCGTCTCTGCAGGAAATAACACAGTTATCTAGCGCTCCACTTGCAGAACACATTACTTAGTTTCTCCCAACTTCTACATTACACCACATGAAGAAAAAAAGGCGACATAGTGTCGCTCTGCACAGTAACAGGACCAACCCCCCATTTAAAACAGTATCTTCAAAAAATTAAAATAAATACATGACTGCAGTAATATCGCTTAATTAGCTCCTATTGTAATAAAATTCCCCATCCTAGCCCCGTGTGTCTCATTCCTGGCTTCAGCCATTTGTTCTCCCATCCCGCCCCCATATGATCTCCCCATCCTGCCTCATCTGTCTCCATCGTATCCATCCTGCCCCATGATCCTGCATGATCTGTCTCCAATCATGCCCCCTGTGTCTCTATTCTGCCCCATCTGTCTCCAATCCTGCCCGCAGTATCTCCAGTCATGCCTCCAGTGTCTCCAGTCATGCCCCCAGTGTCTCATTCTGCCCCCTGTGTCTACAATCATGCCCCGTATCTCCATTCTGCCCCCCGTGTCCAGCAGTCTGCCCACATGTCCAGCTTTCTGCCCCCATGTCTCAGTTTGCCCCCATGTCTCACATTCTGCTCCCATATCCAGCATTCTGCCCCATGTCCAGCATTCTGCCCCCATGTCCAGCATTCTGCCACCATGTCCAGCATTCTGCCACCATGTCCAGCAGTCTGCCCCAATGTCTCACATTCTGCCCCCATGTCCAGCATTCTGCCCCATGTCCAGCATTCTGCCCCATGTCCAGCATTCTGCCACCATGTCCAGTATTCTGCCACCATGTCCAGCATTCTGCCACCATGTCTCACAGTTTACCCCATGTCCAGAATTCTGCCCCCATTATGGCCAGCATTCTGCCCCCATTATGGCCAGCATTCTGCCCCATCAAGGCCAGCATTCTGCCCCATCAAGGCCAGCATTCTGCCCCCATCATGGCCAGAATTCTGCCCTCATCATGGCCAGCATTCTGCCCCCATCAAGGCCAGCATTCTGCCTCCATCATGGCCAGAATTCTGCCCCCATCATGGCCAGCATTCTGCCTCCATCATGGCCAGCATTCTGCCCTAATCATGGCCAGCATTTTGCCCCCCATCAAGGCCAGCATTCTGCCCCCATCATGGCCAGCATTCTGCCTCCATCATGGCCAGCATTCTGCCCTAATCATGGCCAGCATTCTGCCCCCCATCAAGGCCAGCATTCTGCCCCCATCATGGCCAGCATTCTGCCCCCATCATGGCAGGCAGCATTATGTCCCCAACATGGCAGGCAGCATTATGTCCCCATCATGTCCAGCATTCTGCCCCCATCATGTCCAGCATTATGTCCCCATCATGGCAGGCAGCATTTTCTTCCCCCCTGTGTCCATTGAGTCTGTCCCCCGGCCTGCTGCTCAATAATAAAAAAAAAAACACGTTCTCTTCTTACCTTTCTGTGCTCCAGCGCTGAAGCTCACTCCACAGGCGCGCACTCGCCGCTGACTGACAATGACGTCAGACATCGGTGACGTGTGCGCTGCGGCCGACGTCAGCTGCCAGCCTCCGATTGGCTGGCGGCTGTTAACTATTGACGTGCGGGCGCCCGCACATCAATAGCGTTAAATTGCCACAGCGCGCGGCCGTCAGGGCAGTAATGCCCTGATGGCGGCCCTGTGGTGGGCCCCCCCACACCACTGGGCCCTGGGCAGTAGCCCAGATTGACCCTCTTATAATTCGCCCCTGACCATACATTAACAGTACAAACTATGCTTCTCCACCACCTTCATACATGTACACTTGACAGCTGAAAGAAAGACTGACCTTGAATGTAATTTGACGGCTGCAGACGATCAGGAACTGTTGATTTGCTGCAGCGGTCACATGTAATTTTTTTACTGTCAGATGGATAGGGTATATAGGGCTGAGTATGGAGGTGTTGTATTGTCAGGTAGGTTAGTATAGATGTTTTTTTTATTATACATGCAGCACCTTGAATCCATTATTAATTGTTGGGCAAGCAACAGTAATCAATTACTAATGATAGTCTTTGGGGTAGCCGTTCACCTATTGTCTTAATTGATGTTGTCAATTTTGGCTTCATCTGGGATAGTTGAAGGAGGGTTTATGAAAATTGGTATTGTTTATGTTCATGTACTCATGTTCATTATGTTTTCTAAAGACAATTGATGTGAAGAATGCATCTGGGGTACCGATGGCTTACATTGTTAAAGGAAACCACCCATGTTTACTGTCATTTAAAATTCTGAATGAAAATAAAGATGAGGTGCTGAAAATAACTGCAACCCAATGTTTCAACTTTCCACCGGTGCACCTTAAGGTAATTTTTATTCTATACATTAAATATACAACATGTATAATGATAATACAACCCAATGTAGATCAATGAAGGGATAGCTGCCACATTTTGTTAGAGAAGACCTGACCAGTATTTGAACTGCTGTAATAAATACATTTTTATTCTTCAGGACAAATCAATGAGTAAAGTTCATTACTGGGGTATTCCATTTTCATTGTGATTTTCTGCCATTACATAGCATGACTGTCTGCAATGATTAGACAGTGTGAAACCTGGTAGAGATGCAGTGGAAATAGCAATACTTGTAGTAGACCATAATATCGCTATACAGATGAACAATATGCTGCCATGCCAATGTATACTGACTGTTCGTTTGGGGAAAAAAAGAGATAACAAAAAAAAACCCATATATTGATCCAATGTACATAAAGACCTATATGTGCATATGTGTGTATACATACAACGAGTAAAATAAGTATTGAACACGTCACAAATATTACAATTCATCAAATATATTTCTAAAGGTCCTATTGACATGATATTGTTACCAGATGTCGGTAACAACCCAACCAATCCACACAGGCAAAGAAATCAAATCATAGAATTACTTAAATAATTTACCGTATATATACTCATGCATACACCGACCCGAGTATAAGCCAACCCCCCCTAATTTTGCTACAAAAAACTGAGAAAACTTATTGACTCGCGTATAAGCCTAGTGTGGAAAATGCAGCAGCTACTGGTAAATTTCAAGAATAAAAATAGATACCAATAAAAGTAAAATTAATTGAGACATCAGTAGGTTAAATGTTTTTGAATATCCATATTGAATCAGGAGCCCCATATAATGCTCCATACAGTTCATGATGGCCCCATAAGATGATCCATGCAAAATACACCCCATATAATGCTGCACAAAGGTTAATAATAGCCCCATGAGATGCTCCATAGAATAATATGCCCCATATGCTGCTCCATAAAGGTTATGGCCCCATAAGATGCTCCATAGATTATGCCCCATAAAATGCTCCATAGATTATACCCCATAAAATACTTCATATATTTTATGCCCCATATGATGCTCCATAGATTATGCCCCCATAAAATGCTCCATAGATTATGCCCCCATAAAATGCTCCATAGATTATGCCCCCATAAGATGCATCATAGATTATGCCCCATGCCCCCGTAAGATGCTCCATAGATTATGCCCCCATAAGATGCTCCATAGATTATGCCCCTATAAGATGCTCCATACATTATGCCCCTATAAGATGCTCCATAGGAGGTGAGACAGGGAATAATGTGAATTACACCAAAAACAACCAAAAGGAAATACAGACACCTAAGGGTTAATCAACTAAACAATAAACACTTAGCTTTCTCTGCTGTTAAGCTCCACACAGCAGAGCATGGCCCCAGATGAGGGAAACTGAAGTACCACTGCACTCAGCAGCTCCTGGCTCCAGCTAGGTTGGTTTCCAGAGGAAGCAATTTTACCAACATCAGCTGACAACTCAGATGACCTTATAAAGGAAGTGGGAGTGGTCGCCACCTACTCCTGACAAGTAATCAGGCATGCAATTCCACCAGCGGCCACCGGGGGCAAAGACTGAGATTAACCCCTGCTGGCCAGACAGGAAAGAGGTTTCAACATGCAGAGAGAGATCTGCCACAAATCCAAATGTGGATCGTGACAGTGCCGCTCCGTCTTCCGGGTCCTCTGTCAGCGACTGTTCAGGCAGAGGGTGTGGCGCTCACTAACTACGTCATCATGCCCTCTGACCTGAACGTCACAGCCAGAGGATGCCGAGGACACAGCAGCGCGCAGGACAGGTGAATATCGCATATACTTAACCCCTCCTGGCATGGTCTCTGCAGCCCCTGCTCTTCTCCCACGGTCTCCGGCAGCTTTTCCTTCCTTCAGCTGTCACATGGTACCACTCATTAAAGTCATCATGAATATGCGCATATTCATGAATTTAATGAGCGGTACCATGTGACCGCTAAAGAAAGGAGCCTGAGAACGTGGGAGAAGCATGGGGGGCTACAGAGACGTGCAAGGAGGGGTAAGTATGATCTGACACCCGCTCCCCTTCCCCCGCCGAACCTATGGCATATACGACTCGCGTATAAGCCGAGGGGGGACTTTCAGCCTTAAAGAAAGGGCTGAAAATCTTGGCTTATACACGAGTATATACGGTATGTGTAATAATGAGAAATGACACAGGATAAAAGTATTGAACACACTTACTGAAATTTAATTAAATAATTCACTTAAATAACATTTTTGTAGGAAAACTTTGATTTCTTATTTTCACATATCAAAGTTATAAAATTCTTTTAAACACCTGGGGATTCAAGGTGCTCAAGACACATCTAGATACATTTCTTGAGTGGTCTAGTTTCCAAAATGGTGTTACTTGTGGGGGTTTTCCACTGTTAAGGCGCTTCAGGGGTAGAGATGAGCGAGTATTTCAATATTCAGTTCGGATTACCTTAGCCGAATTTGCAATATTCGCCGAACATTACCGAACGCCATAATAGTCAATGGGAGGCAAAAACAAACACATGCACAACACCTTAGACCGACCCCAAATGCTGCCAAAACACATCAAATGAGGGACAGAAACCTGGAAAGTGGCCTCAATTCACCCACAGTACAAATTGCAGCATGGAACGGCAGAAATCAGCCAGGCATGAGGTATCGGGGTCTGAGACAGCATTTAAAGCTTTGCAGTGAACATCACAGTAAGACGAGGTGGGTGAGGGAACAGTGTAGGCCCCCTTTGCTGGGAGCCCTCATACCACATGCAAGACCTCTGCCTGCTTTCATGCTGAGCCACACTCAGGTGGCGCAAATATCAGTTTTGTAGACTACCATTGTCAGAAAAATTTAAGGATAGTAACACGGGTAGTTGAGTCCAAGGAAGTGGAGGCCTGATCGTCTCGGAGGTCTACTGCTACAGGCAACAAGCATGTAGGAGACCCAACCAGGAGTCTACACATTTACAAAAATTAATGTCAGACACCAACAAAGTGGCATCAATTGCACTAAAGTGGAATTAGTATAGCGGGGACCAACACTTCTTCCACTACAGCTAACCCTGCAGATGGAGACTGTATCAGGCAGGGTGGTGGAATCACTGTTCCCTATCCCTCTGAAAGCCTGGAAGGGGTGTAACTAGGTGGCCTACCAAATCCCTACTCGGACAAGTGACAGCAGGCGAAAACTGCGAACCAAGGAGGTACAAACAGGTGGTACCAGGTGCTACTCCATGGCTGACCTACACATTATGGCAGCTGACCCCCTACAGGGGGTGAGCTGCTAAGGCCCAAAAAAGGGATGAAAAATGCAGGCAGGCACTGTAGGGACTCTGGAACCATGGGTGAAGATGGGAACGGCTCAAGAACAAAAAAGCTCTGGCAGATGCGGCCTGGACCGAGTGTTAGACAGATGGGTGCTGGCAGGTGCGATCAGGAATGTCTGATGGACAGAAGAGTGCAGACAGGTACCAGCAGACAGGCACAGACTGGCAAGAGCAGACGGGTGCAAAGTAGACAAGCAGACAGACAAGCCAACCACCGTCCACCCCATCAACCGCATCTTCTGATTCTTCCTCCTCCATCACCGAGCCAAGTGTTGTCACACAGGTTTCTGGCCGAAGAACCTCCACTTTTTTTCCCCATACTGTTGAAGTGATTGATAGCCTATCAGCTGATGCGGAATTGGACATACCTGCTGTTTTTTATATAGCTATAAATTTGGCACACACCAGTGGATGCAAAAAAATGCTGTTTAATTGGAATTTACATAGTCTCAGCAAAATCATAAATGGCAGACGTTTCGGTCAATCGACCTTCATCAATATGCTGCAATATGAATGTTGATAAATGTAAATATAAGAAATAATAATAAAATGAAAATTAGACATTAAAAACTAAAGTATATACATGATATACAGTGAATTATCTCAATATGCTGTATATAGAAATCAACAACAAAATATAAAGCATCTTATGTTATATATATAATATATTATATATTATTGTCTATGGTGCCTTAAGAAAGGAATCAAGTGATTGAGGTGAAGAGTGAAACCTTAAAAGGGCACGTACCCATATATAGTTTTGCTGATAGACTTTGTTATTCCTATAAAGGAATATGTATAGGTAAGTATAAAAAGGCTTTTAGTGATATTGAGAGGTGACCTAGATATTAGATGGTACATACCGCTGGAATCAATAGTATAAGGTTGTACTCTGTGGAGATAAACGGTGTGAAGGAACCGCTTTATAATATGCCATAATATAGTAAGTTATGAGCATAAGTGATGCAGTGTAAGTGGGAAAGTTACCTTAATCGCAGGTGGAGTGTTAGATGGGTTTTCAGCATAGACGCGGTGTCCACCGCTTGTCTCAGTAGCTGCTGTCTGCTTCATGCGCTCAGTTTAAATGAGACGCATGGTGCAGGTGTCATGGCTGCCGAAACCGGAAGTGTGTGACCGGAAACGGCTCAGCGTGCGTTCCACTGACGTCACCGCTTGCGTTCCAAGGTGCTAGGTGAGAGCTAATCTTACTTGTTACAGATCTGCATATCAGGAAGTACTGTGCTTATAGTGCAAGTATTCTTAAAGCGGTGCACAGAGTCTTGTGACGTGAGTGAGCAGAAGTGATACCAAGGCTTATTCTATGGATTCTGAAACAGACAAATATATAATTAGTACCCACGATATGACTATATATTCAAAATAAAGACAACATATATCTAAATGAACATATATGTAGAGAAAGACATATGTAGTTATTGTTAGATATGAAATGATATTAGATAAATGCTTGAATATCAAACTCCCTATTGAACCCTTTTGGGGCTAGGATATTGAGTTAGTGAATCCAAAAGCTTTCTCTCTTTTTTAGCATTTTGATACGGTCACCCCCTCTTCGAGACGGTGTAATATGCTCAATAATTTGAAATCTTAGTTGGGCAATGGTATGGCCAGTATTTATGAAATGAGCAGGAATCGGGAGTAACATGTTTTTGCACCTAATGGTGTTTTTGTGTTTAGAAATTCGATCCTTTATTGGTTGGGTCGTTTCGCCCACGTATGAAAGACCACATGGGCACTTTATGAGGTAAATCACAAAGGACGAATTACATGTGTAGTAGTCACTGATACTGTACTTTTTTCCTGTGTAGGGGTGATAGAAGGAGTCACCTCTTTGTACATTATTACACTGCGTGCAGTGTAAACAGGGGAAGGTGCCGTACTTTGGATTCATGAGAAATCTTTGCTTTTTCTGGGAGAGGGTAGAACCTATGTCTGCCTTTACAAGAATATCTCTAAAGTTTTGTGGGCTTCTGAAGCAGGGTAGGAATGGTTTGTTAAATTCTGTAACTTCAGGATGGGCTGTATGTAGTAGACTCCAGTGTCTACGGATGGTGTTATGTAGAAGATAGGCACAAGGATGGAAATCATGTACAAATGGGATTCTTTTATCTATTTTTGGTATTGGGATGGGGTTTTGACCTGAAGAGATCAGTTTGCTAGTAGGATAGCCTCTTTCTATGAATTTCTGTCGCATTTCATTTAATCTAGTATTACGTGTTTCTTGATTAGAGACAATTCTTTGTACTCTTTTAAATTGGGAGTTAGGAATTGCGTCTTTCATCTTAGTGGGGTGAAAACTCCCATAGTGAAGAAGGCTATTTTTGTCTGTAGTTTTTCTGTATAGATCTGTGGATAAATGTCCCTGTGGGTCTTTTATGACCAAGGTGTCTAGAAAATTTATTTGTTGTAGGTCTTGAGTCATAGTGAAGTCTAGACCCGGCCATGATGTACGTAAGCGGGAGTAGAACGTATTAAGTGTATCCAGAGAACCATCCCAAATGCAGAAGATGTCATCGATGTATCTCCTCCACAGTACGGCGCGACTGTGGAAGAGATCATCCTTGTAGATGACATCCTCTTCAAATTGTGCTACATAACAATTAGCATATGGCGGTGCAGTGTTAGAGCCCATGGCGGTGCCTTTAACCTGTAGATAGAATTTGTCTTCAAATAAGAAGTAGTTTTTGGTAAGTATAATAGTTAGTAATTCGCAACAGAAATTAATTTGTTCAGTTTCAAAATTTGCTGATTCAAGAAGTCTCCGAACAGCAGTAGTTCCCTCTGTGTGTGGTATGGACGTATATAGATCTTTTACGTCAAATGTGACGAGAATGGCTTGTTGGGGGATAGTACCCATATTGTGAATGATATCAAGGAAGGCACCAGTATCCAAAATAAATGAGGT
The DNA here is from genome assembly GCA_033576555.1 of Oophaga sylvatica. Lineage (NCBI taxonomy): Eukaryota > Metazoa > Chordata > Amphibia > Anura > Dendrobatidae > Oophaga > Oophaga sylvatica. The sequence goes on from JARQOD010000005.1 coordinate 114,601,998, forward strand.
GGTATTGCGAATGAGGGGTGTTAATATTTTTTCTAAATATTTGGCAATAGGGGAGAAAATGGATTCTGTTGAAGCCACAATCGGTCTTCCTGGTGGATTCGTCAGGCTTTTATGTACTTTGGGAAGTACATAAAAGACAGGTACAATAGGGAATTTTTTTTGTTAGGTAATCACATGTTTTTTCATCTATGACTCCTTTCTCAGAGTATTTTTCCAAAGTGACCTGAATTAGTTGTGTAATATCTTTGGTGGGATCACTTTGTAGGGGCTGGTATGTGATAGTGTCCCTTAATTGTCGATTTATTTCATCCATATAATCGGTTTTATTTAGAATCACAATTGCTCCCCCCTTATCTGCGGGTTTTATGGTAATATTTTTATCTTCTTTAAGATTTCGTAATGCTTGTCTATCAAGAGGTGTAGGGTTATTAGGAAAATGGACTAGGCCTTTATTAATGTTATCTCTAAGATCTTGAAAAGTCTTATCAGTAAATGAGATAAAAGCCTCTAAGGCATGTGAACCATATGGGGGTCTGTAGGTACTCTTGTTTCTCAGGCCTAAACTATTGGCAGACATTGGTAAATATTGAATGGGTTCAGGACTAGGTACATTACAAAAATGCAATTTTAATCTTAAAGATCTATAAAATCTTTGTAGGTCCATTTCTAAATTGAATGTGTTACATTTATAACTGGGACAGAATGAAAGTCCCTTTTGTAACACTTGATGCTCGGCAATGTCAAGACTCCTAGATGACAGGTTGATCACCAATGGGTTATTAGCTGGGATCGTGTTACTCGGTTGTAGTCCATGTTCCTTCGTGTGTCTCTTTCCCTACGGGGCCTCTTCTTCTGGTTCCTCTTCTTCTCTGGCCTAAAAAACGGCTCATTGATGGTTGTCTGTCGTAGTCTGATCCTGATGTGGATGCTTCCGTTGATGATCTGTGATATGTGCGCGATGTAAAGTTCCCCGAGTTGGAGGATTCTCGCCATTTGTAGACTCTGTTATTTTCGTAGTCTTCTGTATCTCTGGCAAATTTGTTGCGTTTCCTTGCTTCTGTGTCACGTCGGTGCTGTTCAATGACGTCCTTGATTCTATTCTTAAGGCTGTTGAATTCTTCGGTGGTGGTTGATGATGTCAGTTGACTTTCAATATTCGCAATTTCTTCTTTGCATCTAGCGATGCCTCGGTGCAGGTGCTCTAGTGTGAGGGTCTAAGGTCAAAAGAGCATTTATTAATAATTTGTTCAAAACGTGAACAGAAATCTTGGGAGTCACTGAAGAGGGTGGGGCGTAGGGGGACCCTTAAACTCCTAGGTATTCTTTGAACTTTAAGATATTCAGTGAGTGTTACACAATGAAGTTCATAGTTAGTACACCTTCTTAGTTCCCTCTCCAAATCACGACCCTTGTTTCCTTGGGGGGGATTTGAGAAAGTCACTAGACAACGTGGACTGTGCTATGATGTTGGAGGTTTCCTCAGCATTATATGAGAACGTAAGTGATGTCATATCATATAATAGTGTGCACAGCGTAAGGGTTAATATACTAGAACAGAAACGTTGGCACAACTATATATAGGTTGTGAAGGTGGTGCACAAATTAGGGTCCCAACCCGTGTGTAATATATAGCTATAAATTTGGCACACACCAGTGGATGCAAAAAAATGCTGTTTAATTGGAATTTACATACAGTCTCAGCAAAATCATAAATGGCAGACGTTTCGGTCAATCGACCTTCATCAATATGCTGCAATATGAATGTTGATAAATGTAAATATAAGAAATAATAATAAAATGAAAATTAGACATTAAAAACTAAAGTATATACATGATATACAGTGAATTATCCCAATATGCTGTATATAGAAATCAACAACAAAATATAAAGCATCTTATGTTATATATATAATATATTATATATTATTGTCTATGGTGCCTTAAGAAAGGAATCAAGTGATTGAGGTGAAGAGTGAAACCTTAAAGGGGCACGTACCCATATATAGTTTTGCTGATAGACTTTGTTATTCCTATAAAGGAATATGTATAGGTAACTATAAAAAGGCTTTTAGTGATATTGAGAGGTGACCTAGATATTAGATGGTACATACCGCTGGAATCAATAGTATAAGGTTGTACTCTGTGGAGATAAACGGTGTGAAGGAACCGCTTTATAATATGCCATAATATAGTAAGTTATGAGCATAAGTGATGCAGTGTGAAGTGGGAAAGTTACCTTAATCGCAGGTGGAGTGTTAGATGGGTTTTCAGCATAGACGTGGTGTCCACCGCTTGTCTCAGTAGCTGCTGTCTGCTTCATGCGCTCAGTTTAAATGAGACGCATGGTGCAGGTGTCATGGCTGCCGAAACCGGAAGTGTGTGACCGGAAACGGCTCAGCGTGCGTTCCACTGACGTCACCGCTTGCGTTCCAAGGTGCTAGGTGAGAGCTAATCTCACTTGTTACAGATCTGCATATCAGGAAGTACTGTGCTTATAGTGCAAGTATTCTTAAAGCGGTGCACAGAGTCTTGTGACGTGAGTGAGCAGAAGTGATCCAAGGCTTATTCTATGGATTCTGAAATCCCCCCCAAGGAAACAAGGGGTCGTGATTTGGAGAGGGAACTAAGAAGGTGTACTAACTATGAACTTCATTGTGTAACACTCACTGAATATCTTAAAGTTCAAAGAATACCTAGGGGTTTAAGGGTCCCCCTACGCCCCACCCTCTTCAGTGACTCCCAAGATTTCTGTTCACGTTTTGAACAAATTATTAATAAATGCTCTTTTGACCTTATGACCCTCACACTAGAGCACCTGCACCGAGGCATCGCTAGATGCAAAGAAGAAATTGCGAATATTGAAAGTTAACTGACATCATCAACCACCACCGAAGAATTCAACAGCCTTAAGAATAGAATCAAGGATGTCATTGAACAGCACCGACGTGACACAGAAGCAAGGAAACGCAACAAATTTGCCAGAGATACAGAAGACTACGAAAATAACAGAGTCTACAAATGGCGAGAATCCTCCAACTCCGGGAACTTTACATCGCGCACATATCACAGATCATCAACGGAAGCATCCACATCAGGATCAGACTACGACAGACAACCATCAATGAGCTGTTTTTTAGGCCAGAGAAGAATAGGAACCAGAAGAAGAGGCCCGTAGGGGAAAGAGACACACGAAGGAACATGGACTACAACCGAGTAACACGATCCCAGCTAATAACCCATTGGTGATCAACCTGTCATCTAGGAGTCTTGGCATTACCGAGCATCAAGTGTTACAAAAGGGACTTTCATTCTGTCCCAGTTATAAATGTAACACATTCAATTTAGAAATGGACCTACAAAGATTTTATAGATCTTTAAGATTAAAATTGCATTTTTGTAATGTACCTAGTCCTGAACCCATTCAATATTTACCAATGTCTGCCAATAGTTTAGGCCTGAGAAACAAGAGTACCTACAGACCCCCATATGGTTCACATGCCTAAAGGGTATGCCACACTAAACAATATCGCTAACGGGATCGCTATAAAACGTCACTATTTAGCGATCCCGTTAGCGATGTTGTTCAGTGCGGCAGCTGCCAGCGACGAGCTTCCTGCTGTGATCTCGCTCGTCGCTGGAATCGTTCCGGACCCTATTTTATCGTCGGCGCTCCCGCTGGGTAAGTATTATCGCTGAATGTGGCACCTTTTTGTGAACAATGTGCGACCTCATTAACGATGCATTAGTCAGCGGCGGAGGCGGGACTTTGTTTTCGTTCATAACGCCCTTCAGCTCCGATTGGTGACCACAAACATCACCTCAGCTATAATAACTGCGCCCCCATCCATTGTTCCAGAGCACTTTGTGGATGATTCCAACTGTGCTTTGTGCGTTTTTGTGAGGATAGTATCGCGTGTCGGTGTTTTGCGATCATATTTGTGGCGCAGTGGTGGGTTTTGCGATCCTGTCTGAGTCGTTAGAGCACCATCCATCCCCATTTGGATTTGGATCTTCGGGATATTTGGATTTGGATTCAAGGTACATATTGTTTGTGATGTTGTGATGTTTTGATAATGTTTTTTGACCTTATTTTTTTTTTTCGTCCTCTGCTTTATTGCTTTTACACCCCTGACCTTATTTATTTATTTATTTTTTTCGTCTGCTTTATTTATTTTACACCCCAGACTTTATTTATTTTTTTCTTTTTTTTTTTATTTATTTATTTTACACCCTGACTTATTTATTATTATTTTTTTTTTTGCTTTATTATTTTCACCCCTCACCATTTTAGACATTTGTAAACTGTATAAACTGAAAAGTTTTTTTTTTTTGTTATATAATTTTTATTCTATTCTTTATTTTATTTTGTTTAAACACTTTATTAATAGTAATTAATTAGTAATTAACTTTTCTCTTCTTTACCGTACAGGTTGCACATAATGAACCTGTCCACCGCGGAGCGTGTGATTGTGGCAGTTGCACTATCTATGGAGGCAGATCGTCAGGAAGAGGCACGGGTGGAAGAGAGGCGCTCCAAGCGAAAGCGTCGCATGTGGACCAGGGAATGGCTGGAGCAGAGGTCCAGATTCACCCACATGCATCTAGTGAGGGAGTTGCAGGAGAAGAATCCGCAGGATTTCCGGAATTATCTACGGATGTCGGAGGATTCATTCAAGCTCCTACTGGAATGTGTGAGGCCACTCATTGAACGGCAGGATACCCGGATGCGTGCAGCTGTTTCAGCAGAGGAACGTTTGGCAGTAACGCTGCGATTTCTGGCAACCGGACGTTCCATGAAGGATTTGCAATATTCTGCTGCAATTTCTCGGTCGCTGCTTGGAGAACTAATTCCGGAGACATGCAACGCCATCGTCCGCAGTTTACGGAGCTACATGCCATTTCCAAAATCAGTGGCGGAATGGCAAATTATTGCCTCTGATTTTGAAAGGATTTGGCAGTTCCCAAACTGTGGTGGTGCCTTGGATGGCAAACATGTGCGGATCACGCAACCAGCCAACAGCGGATCCTTTTTTCATAATTACAAGGGCTACTTCAGCGTGATCCTCATGGCCCTTGTTAATGCCAATTATGAATTTATTGACGTTAATGTTGGCATTAATGGAAGGGTTTCTGACGGTGGCGTTTTGGAGCACACAAGTTTTGGTGATCGGTTGTTTAATAATAAACTTAACTTGCCAACCAACATGGACACCACCGCCAACCTAAACTTTGTGTTTGTGGGCGATGAAGCCTTCCCCCTTCATGAGCATCTTGTGAAACCATATCCACAAAAGACTTTGACAGGGGAAAGGCGGATTTTTAACTACAGACTGTCTAGGGCACGGCGCGTTGTGGAGAATGCCTTCGGCATAATGGCCAACCGCTTCAGGGTTTTCCACACTCCAATCAACATGAAGCTGGAATCGATAGACTCTGTGGTGTTGGCCTGTTGTGTGCTGCACAATTTTCTAAGAAAACGCGATGCAGGTACTTACAGTCCGCCAGGATTCATGGACTCGGACAACAATGGTGACGTGGTGCTTGGAGAATGGCGTGACAATGATCCCGCTATTGCAGGCCTTCAACCTGTCAATCAAGGCAGGAGCAAGGACAATGCGAAGGCCGGCCGAGACAAGTACTGCCAATACTTTAATGGGCCTGGTGCAGTGAGTTGGCAGCATCAGGTCTAGTTTGATTTTGAGAATGTTTTACTTTACCCTTTTTTTTAACAATGTTTTGATAATAAAATATTTTTATTTTAAAAATGCATTCGTGTTTTTTTCAATTATTTTACCAATATGGGAGAAGGGCTAATGATGGGTGAGATGTGGGGAGGGAGTAATGGGGATGGCAAAGAGACATGTTACCAGCAGCTGTAGTTTTTAAAATCTTTTCAAAGGCTTTTTTTTTCCCTATTTTTTGTTATACATTGTATCTACTTGTCACACACATGCTCATGGGAGTACCATCAGTCATAGGAGTTAATTGTTACAAAAAATAAAGAAAAAAGTTTCAAATATTTTCAATTATTTTAAGGGCATATGGTCTCACTAGCATTCAAACATTATAATTATATATAACAGATAATACACCACAGCTGCATATATAAAGTTTAAATATATAATATATAATTATAGTCATATATGAAAGGTTAAAAAATTGTTATACATATATTTGAAAATTCTTGGGAGGTAAAGGTCAACATTCACCAGGGAATCAGCTATTCACAGATATGCAACGTCATTGTGATCGCAATGTGACCTCACACAAGTAAACAGATATGCATACAGATTTGCAAAAAGCCATTGTGATTTGCAAGGGGATTAGCGAGCCCCAGCCATCAAAATATACGAGGCTATTGTGATCGCAATGTGACTACCCACGCTATTCAAAAAGCCATTGTGACTTGCAAAGGGGATTAGCGAGCCCCAGCCATCAAGATATGCGATTTTATTGTGATCGCTATTTGACTACTCACGCTATGCAAAAAGCCATTGTGACTTGCAAAGGGGATTAGCGAGCCCCAGCCATCAAGATATGCGATGTTATTGTGATCGCTATTTGACACACACTGCAACTACACAGATATGCAAACAGATGCAAAAAGCCATTTGTGATTTGCAAGGTGAAAATTGTCACGAGCCCCAGCCATAAAGACATGACACGCCATTGTGATCGCCTACCTTGGAACAGTGGTATTGCGATTGCAACAGCATTTCATATCTGTGCTTCTGCCGCATGGCTGCTGCGGTTACTTTTCAATCGCAAAAAAACGTTTTGCGTCGCGGTGCGGTCGCACGTAACGTGCGCACGCTGTGATGTCATGGCGCTGGCGTCGCCCAATGCTCTGTTGTTTGTGATGGCGGCAATGGCGGCGGCGAGACAGAGACAGCGTGGCCCAAAATGGGCGGACGAGGAGGTCCGCTATTTAATTAAAAAGACGGACCTCTGGGACTACCACTGCAGGCTACCTGTGGCACATCCAATGCGCCACAAAAGGGCATGCCTGCAGAGGATCCAGCGGGGCCTGCAGAGGAGATTTCATGTGCGGCGGACCGGAGCACAAATCAGGAAGAAGCTGGCGGACCTGCGATATCGCTCACGCGAGAGGGTCGCCAGCATCCGGGCCCAGCTCCGCAGGCCTCTGAGTGAGTATTGATGAGGTATCTGGATAGGTTATGTTTTGTGGGGTAGGCTACTTTCACACTTGCGTTTTTTAGCGATGCGTTTCGAGCGCACATGAAGCGCATTAAAAAAACGCATGCAAACGCTTATAAACGCTGTGATATTTAGTCGCATCAGCATGCGCATTTCGACAAAAAAAAACCAGCGTTTGTCTGCGATTTCATGCGTTTTTGCATGCTTTTGGGTTGTTTTGGCGCATGCGTTGTCTATGTGTCACATTTCTATCATCTCTGTCTCCATCATCTCTGGCTCTATCATCTCTGGCTCCATCATCTCTGCCTCCATCACTCTGCTCCATCATCTCTGGCTCCATCATCTCTGCCTCCATCATCTCTGCCTCCATCATCTGTCTCCATCATCTCTGGCTCTATCATCTCTGTCTCAATCATCTCTGGCTCTATCATCTCTGTCTCCATCATCTCTGGCTCTATCATCTCTGTCTCAATCATCTCTGGCTCTATCATCTCTGTCTCAATCATCTCTGTCTCAATCATCTCTTTTTTTTTTTTTGACCGGAAAAAAAATTGCAACATGTAGCGTCTAGCGCGTATGCGTTCACACCGGGAAAATGCGCAGCGCACGACAAACGCACATGAACGCGTGCAAGCGCTAAACCCTGCGCCCGCCATGTTAAAGATAGGGGAACATTGCGCATGCGTCCGATAGCGCAAGATGCGCTGCGACAAAAAACGCAAGTAGCCTTATCTACCTATATCAATGCACCCGCAGTGATGGGAGTACCGACAGTGATAGGGCAGGCAGTAAAGGGAGTACCAGTCGTGAGGGGGTTTACAGGCATAGATGGAAGTACTGGCAGTAACGGGGTTAGTAGAAGGATTATTTGACTGAATTGTATATTTTATTTACAGCACCACCTTCACCAGCTGCTGCGGCTACCCCTCCACCTCCATCTCCTTCCCCGGCTACCCCTCCACCTCCATCTCCGGCTACCCCTCCACCACCATCCTCACCACACCTCTCCATCCCTTCAGCCCCTTCCCTGGCAGCAACCCCCCCTCCACAGTCGGGTCAAGCACCTCACCTTCCATTGCCTTCTCTCCAGCATCATCCCGTCACACGGATGCAGGCTCCCCATCAGGTAATTAACGCACATTATATAAGCTTCAGACAAGTTTGAGAACTTTGTAAGGTCTTATGTGTAATGGCTGTTGTAATATAAAAATTTTTTTCTGTGTTTCCCTAGCCGGCGGACCAACAGGTTCTGGGTGGGCAGTGAGCGGGTCGTCTGACGACAACCGTAAGTGTTAATTAACATAACATGTACATGTTGATGTTGCAACAGAATTCACTATTAACTGTTACCTTTTCCTCCACAGAAATCCCGACTACCCAGGACCTGTTGGTGTCCCACCGCCGGGTGATTGCAAAAATGTGCAGCGCTGTGGCAGTGATGCAGACTGCGGTGGCAGAGCTGCAAAGTGCAATGGGAGCTCTGCATCAACACGGGGTGATGCTGGAGAGGGCAGCGGCTGGACACCGGGGCCCTCATTAATTTTTTTTTTTTTGAATTTTTTTTTTGATTTTGTTAATAATTAGTTTATAATTTTTTTATTTTGTTATGTTTTTTTTTTTATTTAAATTTTATATCTTTATTTAAAAAAAAATAATATATATATATGAAAAGAATATATATTTAATATTTACGTTCATCTACGCAGGTGTGGTGTATTATTTTTAGTATAAGGTTTTAGCGCTAGTGTGACCAGGGGCCTTAAAAAAAAAATGTTAATTTTTGATATTTTTTTCATTTCATTTTTTCCCTATGATGGAACACCTATGATAGCTGGTACTCCCATGACCCCATGTGTGACAAGTAGATGTAATAAAAATACAACATTTTAATAGTTGACATCACATAAGAAAAGACCACAATTCATTAGATAAATAAGTTTTTTATTAAAAAAGGTATCAATGTAAAAATATAAAAACAACCAAAAAAAACTTTAGTAAAACATTTTAAAACCTACAACTGCTGGTAAGATGGATCATTGCCATTACCACGCTGCCTCTGCGGTGAATAAAAATAAGGGGGAGCACCAGCGTTTGGGTTTATCCCAACTGGGTTTGGCACAGGATTGTGCGGCCATGAGTAGTCCGGGTACTGCTGCGGTCTTGGCATGACGACATATCTGTTGTCAAGGTTTCCAAAAGATGCTTGATTCAGTACCTCTAACATCAGTCTCTCTGCATGAAGCCGCTGAACAGGATCCAGAGTAGGGAGCCTCTCATTCGCAAAATATGCAAAGCCAGTTATTTTTGTTTCTTTTTCTGCCGTAAGAAGTTTTTTAGCAATTTCCACCAATTCAGGAGTAGCCGAGGTGGGAGCCTTCCTTTTCGTTCCTGAAAGTGAAAGCCGCCTCCGCACAGATGATGGTGGCTCGACTACTTCGTCTATGTGATCCGGCATGCTGTCTTCTTCTGTTGGAGGTGTGGAGACAGCCTCTTCTGTGTCCTGCATGAACAAAAAACAAATGGTAAATCACAAAGACAAAGAAATTAATCTTCACACTATAACACCCATATACAGCAAAAATGTGAAAACGACACTTATAAAGACAAAGCAATTAATCTTCACACTATAACACCCATATACAGCAAAAATGTGAAAACGACACTTGTAAATGGAAAAGCCTCAACCGTTGAGCTACATAAATTATCAGTACATGAAGGGATAAATTCTGCCATTTTATCTACATTTCACAATAATATTTTTTAAATTTAAGTCCACTTTGGCATGTACATTAAAATGTGTTGTAATACAAAGGTACTTACATGTATGACAGGGGAGTCCGGCTGGATCACTGGGTCTAGATCCGAAATGGATGTCCCTTCTCTGGGTACTTCCTGGTCCCTTGTAAAAGCGAACAGATCAAAGTACCACAGTTGGGGGACATAAACATCTTCGGCCCCGGCTCCAGATTTGGTTGAATTGATAACTTTATTGAGCTCTTTTTTATAAACCGTGCGGAGGCCCTGAATCCGTTTTTTAACCGTTGACTCATCCGCCGGTTCATCAGGGTAACGGCTCCTGCAGAGCTCCACCAGTTTTTGGTAGGCGTCCTTCTTTTTCAACCGGTTACAATAATCTGCAGACTTAATTTTCCAGAGGCACGGCATTGTGCGGTACAGCTCGATAAAGTCACGCAAAAACTCCTGCTTATCAGCCATCTGTAATAAAAAAATGATTATGTGAGAACAGCAGAATGGTTAAATAAAATGCTTACATAGTCTACAACATAGAACACAGCAGGGATCATAAAATGGTGGTTGTGGGCGACGCAGGAGTAAACATAGACAGAGCTGGGATCATAAAATGGTGGGCGTGCCTGAACAAAACAATGAAAAACATGATGGACAACAATGGTTAACAACAGCAGAGAGATCTAAAATGGATCGGTACAATTAAAGACAAAAGAAAAATTGAATGTGACAAAAAAAATTACCTACCTTACAAAACTTGTGTGATTCTGAAAAAAGAAATAGGGAAACTAGCGTCACAACTGGATCGCAGAGGATACTCCACAGACGATCGCAAAAACTCCAACGTAGAACGTAGCAACCGAAATAGTGACGTAAACCGGATCGCAGTAGCTACCAAGACTAGCAGGACACACTGGTGATTTGAAAGAACCGCTTCTGCTCGAGAGCAATGGAGAGGAGTGCTGATACGTCGTCTTTTATGACGCGGTCATCCAATCACAAAGCGGGAGAGCTGTGATAAATATCTATGACACACATAGTGACCACCAATCTGTGACGAGGGGCGTGCAAAAGGTCGCGCTCAGTCACGCCTATCGAGGTCGTGATCTTTCACAGTACATGCAGTGTGGCACATCCCAACGACCGCCAAAGTCGTTAAAAAGATCGCTAACCGCTGATGCGCCGTTAATGAGATCGTCAAGTATGGCAGCTACTAGCGACCTTAAAACGATCACACAAACGATAGCGTCGTTATCGTGATCGTTAGCGGGAACGTTTAGTGTGGCAGTACCTTTAGAGACTTTTATCTCATTTACTGATAAGACTTTTCAAGATCTTAGAGATAACATTAATAAAGGCCTAGTCCATTTTCCTAATAACCTTACACCTCTTGATAGACAAGCATTATGAAATCTTAAAGAAGATAAAAATATTATCATAAAACCCGCAGATAAGGGGGGAGCAATTGTGATTCTAAATAAAACCGATTATATGGATGAAATAAATTGACAATTAAGGGACACTATCACATACCAGCCCCTACAAAGTGATCCCACCAAAGATATTACACAACTAATTCAGGTCACTTTGGAAAAATACTCTGAGAAAGGAGTCATAGATGAAAAAACATGTGATTACCTAACAAAAAAATTCCCTATTGTACCTGTCGTTTATATACTTCCCAAAGTACATAAAAGCCTGACGAATCCACCAGGAAGACCGATTGTGGCTTCAACAGAATCCATTTTCTACCCTATTGCCAAATATTTAGAAAAAATATTAACACCCCTCATTCGCAATACCACCTCATTTATTCTGGATACTGGTGCCTTCCTTGATATCATTCACAATATGGGTACTATCCCCCAACAAGCCATTCTCGTCACATTTGACGTAAAAGATCTATATACGTCCATACCACACACAGAGGGAACTACTGCTGTTCGGAGACTTCTTGAATCAGCAAATTTTGAAACTGAACAAATTAATTTCTGTTGCGAATTACTAACTATTATACTTACCAAAAACTACTTCTTATTTGAAGACAAATTCTATCTACAGGTTAAAGGCACCGCCATGGGCTCTAACACTGCACCGCCATATGCTAATTGTTATGTAGCACAATTTGAAGAGGATGTCATCTACAAGGATGATCTCTTCCGCAGTCACGCCGTACTGTGGAGGAGATACATCGATGACATCTTCTGCATTTGGGATGGTTCTCTGGATACACTTAATACGTTCTACTCCCGCTTACGTATATCATGGCCGGGTCTAGACTTCACTATGACTCAAGACCTACAACAAATAAATTTTCTAGACACCTTGGTCATAAAAGACCCACAGGGACATTTATCCACAGATCTATACAGAAAAACTACAGACAAAAATAGCCTTCTTCACTATGGGAGTTTTCACCCCACTAAGATGAAAGACGCAATTCCTAACTCCCAATTTAAAAGAGTACAAAGAATTGTCTCTAATCAAGAAACACGTAATACTAGATTAAATGAAATGCGACAGAAATTCATAGAAAGAGGCTATCCTACTAGCAAACTGATCTCTTCAGGTCAAAACCCCATCCCAATACCAAAAATAGATAAAAGAATCCCATTTGTACATGATTTCCATCCTTGTGCCTATCTTCTACATAACACCATCCGTAGACACTGGAGTCTACTACATACAGCCCATCCTGAAGTTACAGAATTCAACAAACCATTCCTACCCTGCTTCAGACGCCCACAAAACTTTAGAGATATTCTTGTAAAGGCAGACATAGGTTCTACCCTCTCCCAGAAAAAGCAAAGATTTCTCATGAATCCAAAGTACGGCACCTTCCCCTGTTTACACTGCACGCAGTGTAATAATGTACAAAGAGGGACTCCTTCTATCACCCCTACACAGGAAAAAAGTACAGTATCAGTGACTACTACACATGTAATTCGTCCTTTGTGATTTACCTCATAAAGTGCCCATGTGGTCTTTCATACGTGGGCGAAACGACCCAACCAATAAAGGATCGAATTTCTAAACACAAAAGCACCATTAGGTGCAAAAACATGTTACTCCCGATTCCTGCTCATTTCATAAATACTGGCCATACCATTGCCCAACTAAGATTTCAAATTATTGAGCATATTACACCGTCTCGAAGAGGGGGTGACCGTATCAAAATGCTAAAAAAGAGAGAAAGCTTTTGGATTCACGAACTCAATACCCTAGCCCCAAAAGGGTTAAATAGGGAGTTTGATATTCAAGCATTTATCTAATATCATTTCATATCTAACAATAACTACATATGTCTTTCTCTACATATATGTTCATTTAGATATATGTTGTCTTTATTTTGAATATATAGTCATATCGTGGGTACTAATTATATATTTGTCTGTTTCAGAATCCATAGAATAAGCCTTGTATCACTTCTGCTCACTCACGTCACAAGACTCTGTGCACCGCTTTAAGAATACTTGCACTATAAGCACAGTACTTCCTGATATGCAGATCTGTAACAAGTAAGATTAGCTCTCACCTAGCACCTTGGAACGCAAGCGGTGACGTCAGTGGAACGCACGCTGAGCCGTTTCCGGTCACACACTTCCGGTTTCGGCAGCCATGACACCTGCACCATGCGTCTCATTTAAACTGAGCGCATGAAGCAGACAGCAGCTACTGAGACAAGCGGTGGACACCGCGTCTATGCTGAAAACCCATCTAACACTCCACCTGCGATTAAGGTAACTTTCCCACTTCACACTGCATCACTTATGCTCATAACTTACTATATTATGGCATATTATAAAGCGGTTCCTTCACACCGTTTATCTCCACAGAGTACAACCTTATACTATTGATTCCAGCGGTATGTACCATCTAATATCTAGGTCACCTCTCAATATCACTAAAAGCCTTTTTATACTTACCTATACATATTCCTTTATAGGAATAACAAAGTCTATCAGCAAAACTATATATGGGTACGTGCCCTTTTAAGGTTTCACTCTTCACCTCAATCACTTGATTCCTTTCTTAAGGCACCATAGACAATAATATATAATATATTATATATATATAACATAAGATGCTTTATATTTTGTTGTTGATTTCTATATACAGCATATTGAGATAATTCACTGTATATCATGTATATACTTTAGTTTTTAATGTCTAATTTTCATTTTATTATTATTTCTTATATTTACATTTATCAACATTCATATTGCAGCATATTGATGGTCGATTGACCGAAACGTCTGCCATTTATGATTTTGCTGAGACTGTATGTAAATTCCAATTAAACAGCATTTTTTTGCATCCACTGGTGTGTGCCAAATTTATAGCTATATATTACACACGGGTTGGGACCCTAATTTGTGCACCACCTTCACAACCTATATATAGTTGTGCCAACGTTTCTGTTCTAGTATACCTGCTGTTTTTGACTGATCTTACCTACCAAGCACACCCCATATTTCTCCATCCACTGTAACATTCCCGCCTGCACCTTTCTCACAGTCCAGCAGCTTGTCTTGTTCACCCTACTACACCCTGTGTCGGCAAAGCAGCAAACCCTCATTTCTGCAGTTGTGCTCCCATAAAACATTGTTCACTCCTACACATGGCACAGTTTACAGTTTGAATTTCACCATCTTCAATCTACAGTACTAATAATAATAAACTTTATTTATATATCTCAAACTCATTATGCATAGCTTTACAAGTCAGCTATTCATATAAAACAGTCAAAAGTTACCAAGTTTAAGATAATCAATCAATTCAAGCAATGAAAATTACGACCCTGCTCTTCAGAGCTTATATTATACAATGAGGTGGGGGTGACAACAATTATTTATAATGATGGTACAACCATCTTGAGGAAATTGGAGGTAGATAAAGGCTGCATGAGCCTTTTGGGTACTGTTGAGTTTGATGGTGAATTATGTTCAGGGAGGTAGAGAATAAGATGTTTATATATATAAAAAGGACTTTGATTAGGGAACGTGATAGGCCGCCCTAAACACGTGTTTTTAGGGAGCACCTAAAAATGTCTAACTGTGGTTATACTCCTAGTTTCATGGGGGACAAAGTTTAAGAGATGAACCATCTAGGTAGGAGATTGAACTGAACCAGACAAAATTCCAGATCCAGGGTGTTACCGTCTTTGTGTGTCTCAGAGTTTGGATATGTTTCCACTGTCAGTAAATGATGCGTGTTTGACGCTGTGTACAGCCGCAGCGTCAAACACGCAGCGTCCAGATGTTACAGCATAGTGGAGGGGATTTCATGAAATCCTGTCTCCACTATGCGTTGAAACACACAGGCGGCAGACCTGCGTAAACGGATATGCGGAGCATCTTTTCAGATCACAGCATGTCCTTTTACCTTGCGGCGACGTTCCGCAAGATAAACAGCAGAGTCTTATGTAGCGCTGCCGCGATTCTGGATGTGTTCAATGATCACATCCGGAATTGCTGCATGTTCAGAAGGGGGCGTGGCTTTGGGCGGAGCGGTGTTTCCACTCCGTCCAAAACGCCGGCATTACGCTAAGTGGAGACGTTCCCTTTGAAAGCTGTGAGAGGCCACGACAATTGGCTAGAGATAGAAGCTGTGATGCAGTTGAGGAGGTAGAGCTGTTGAGGTCTCCAAGGTTTGTCAATTCTGAGGATATGAAGTGTGGACACAAGCATAAAAATGGTCAAGGAAGTGCGTGGGTGAGTCTGGGGGCCGGTATATGACTGCTACTTTGAGGGAGAGGGGATTTAACACCCTGATGGTGTGAATCTCAAAAGAACAAATGGCGTCCAATCAGCCTGCATTTATTTATTGGGCTACAAACATGATTGTTGTTGGCAGCAAGAAGTGTAGGGTTGTCGTGGAGTTAGCAGTGAATGTACATCGCAATATACGCATATTCCATGTGTTGCAATCTGGACGTGAATAAGCTATACCCTAACTATTTGTTTTCTGAGAACTAATTTTTGTGAACAGCCTGCAGCCTCCTCGGATGGTTCGTGGCCCAATTGTGTGATTCTCTGTACGATAGGGGCCAGCTGAGAGATATTTGCTACTAAGATCACAGCGCTTGTTTCTGTATGACTCATAGCCTTTGATCTCTGTGATTATTGCAAGGAAACTCCAATCTGTTGGCCACAGAAATGCAGCCTTTCCGCCTTATGGATACAGATGGGTTTCCGAAAGCTGATGGCCGTCGCAGTCCCCCCCAATACCAGTTGCCCTGGCACCATTACTTCTCTAAGAAAGATGTGCCTGTGCTACAGCAACAAGTCGCAAACAACATCACCCGTTCCCTGAAAAATTCTATGTCTGCCAGGGTGCATTTAATCAATGACACCTGGACGAGAAAGCATGGAAAAGGGAATTACAGCTAGATGACTGGGCACTGGGTGACTGGTGGCTGTAGGAGGAGTTGTGGAAGGGTCTGCTCCACAAGTTTTTCAATCCCCAAGTCTTGAAGTGCACTTGGGGATGGAAAAATAAACCACTAAACACAATAAGATGGATAACTAAACTACTAGACAACAGGGGTTGGAGAACGAAACTGCTAGGGTTTGTGACGATCCACACTGTGTGTGGACGGGGATCACTCGCTTTTGCTGGTCTTTGAGGTAAACACTGGCACACTCAGGGTTAAAACAATAGTCCATTTAGTTTATTACATCCAACTTAACACAAAAGTACAGCCTTTCTCTCAATAATTCTTCTCACTGATCCCGACCAGCATAACATGGTTGTCAAGACCGTCACCTGTTGGTGTCAGCCTGGAGACCTCAGCCTCAGAGGTATCCAGCAAACACAAAAATACAGTCTTTCTCTCACGAATAGTTCCCTCTGGTCCCGACCAGTATAACACGGTTTTCAAGACCATTACCTGTTGGCGTCAGCCACACAGGTTCCTGGAGAACTCTTCATCAGAGGTATCCAGCAATCACCAAACAGTCTCATTCTTCCACCACTCCTTATGACTTTAACACATTCTTCATTACCCCAGTCATCCTCCACAGACTCCTTTCTGTCACCTGTTAGCCACGCATGATCCCTGATCCCTCATTCCAGAAGTATCCAATCCACACTTCATACTTCATTCTGATCCCGATCAGACTTACCACAGTTTTCAAGATCGTCTATTCCGCTGGCTCAAGCACGCCAGCTTTCAGTCTTCAGTCAGGGAGCTCTGTCCAGCCTGACAGACTCCCGAGACCCTCATAGTCTCAGCACAGACTCACACTACACTCTCAGAGACTCCTCAGTCTCAGACTCTCTCTCTCTCTCACCATGTGCAAAACACTCCCTTTCATACCTGTAGCCACTCCCCCAGCTATGGTATGGAGCACATGGTCTGGTCACCTGTTCATGACCTCATCACAGGTCCTTCACAACACTCCCAACAACCAGTGGGCGGTGAATGTGTGGTTAGCAAGTCCCACCCAGCTCACAAGCTAACCCTGTAAAGCCACCCTAGAAATACACACAACTTTTATGGGATAAGTCCCAGAACAACATTAACTTTGTTTACAGTGCAGAGGAGCTCTGCAACACATACCTTCCATTCACAGTACTGTCAGGGCCTATTTTACCACTCAAATCATGCCTCCATGCATATCCCGAGGAGCATACACAGCACCCCCTAGCTGTAGCATGGGTCACTACACCACAGGTTGTAGAACTAAACCACTATACACCATACAATGGATAGCTAAATGAATAGACAACAGGGGTTGGAGAACTAAACTACTAAACAGCTATGATTGCAGAACTAAACAAATGCACACCAGAACATGGAGAACTAAACAATTAGACAACAGGGGTTGGAGAACTAAACTACTAAACAGCCAGGGTTGTAGAGATAAACCTCTACACAACATAGGATGGATAACTAAACTAATATACAACAGAGGTTGGAGAGCTAAACTACTCAACAGCTTGATTTGGAGAACAAAACTATTACACACCAGCGGATGGAGACTTTAATCACTAGCCAGCAAGGTGTCACTAGACACCAAGTCTTGGAATCCCCATGGCTTGTGGAACAAACCTCTGTATGTAATACTTCCTCCAGTGCTTCTTCCTCTTCCACCTCCTTTAGGGCCTCCAACTGTGCCCTCAACCTCCGCCTTAATGAAACCAACGCTACAACACTGCAGAGGGAATCCCCCCAGCTGTGTATTGCGCAGCCATGGCTCACCGCAATCAGGCAGCTTTTAAATTAATATGCCTTGGAGATTGCAGATCAACAGTTTGGACAGCTATCCATGCCGAAGTTGATCAATGGCTGCCTACACTCAACCTGTAGCAAGGGAAGGTCATGTATTTCTATGCAGCCGCTCGCTCCACTCCCGAGCGCCGGCGCCAGAGCTGGGATTTCACATGCGAGCATCGGACATTTTCCTTGCATGTGTCATCCCAGCCTTACTGTCATCTAAATGCTGGACCACACTTTAAATAGTCTGGGTGAGGAGGTGCTGGTGGTCCCGGGGGAAGACAAGGAAGCAGAGGAGGATGCCTCTAGGGTTAACAATATCTCTAAGTTGAGGTCTGTCGTCTCACAGGTGGTTGCCATGAGAGGAATAAATGGAGGAGGAACAAATAGAGAAGGACCACGAAAAGGGCAAGAAGGAAGAGGTGATGGACATCCACCAGTTAGGAGAAGAACAGGATAATGATTCCCTCTCAGTTGTCCATGGTTGCCACAAGAGGATGGACGAAGAAAACTTAAAAAAAGTGTTATCCCGCCACCAACACACTGTGGAGTTGGACCTCATGAAAGAGACTGACCCATGTGCGCCTTCTTGCAGCACTATCGACAACATGATTGTTACCCGTATAGTTATGCTTCAAAATAATGCTGACTTCTGGGTGCCAGTGTGTTCTATCCATAATACAAAAGTCCATTTTGACAGTTGCCTCCCCACCTGAAAAAGGGATGCGCCCATTCTGCAGTATCAAAATATGCTTGAAGACAATCTTGACTGTGGATTTCCCCAAGACAGCAGTGACGCACACAGTTTGCATCACAGTGATAGGCTTCCAACCACAGAAACGTTGAAACCATTAGCAACCTTGCAGTGCTATTGTCCTGTGTTCCAACCCCACCAAGGACAGCATCTGCAAAGAGTTTGTATATTCTAACTACAGTTAGGTCCATAAATATTTGGACAGAGACAACATTTATCTAATTTTGGTTCTAGACATTACCACAATGAATTTGAAACAAAACAAATCAGATGCAGTTGAAGTTCAGACTTTCAGCTTTCATTTGAGGGTATCCACATTAAAATTGGATGAAGGGTTTAGGAGTTTCAGCTCCTTAACATGTGCCACCCTGTTTTTAAAGGGACCAAAAGTAATTGGACAAATGACTCCAAGGCTATTTCATGGACAGGTGTGGGCAATCCCTTTGTTATGTCATTCTCAATTAAGTAGATGAAAGGGCCGGAGTTGATTTGAGGTGTGGTGTTTGCATTTGGAAGGTTTTGCTGTGAAGGAAACATGCGGTCACAGGAGCTCTACATGCAGGTGAAACAAGCCATCCTTAAGCTGCAAGAACAGAAAAAAACCCATCCAAGAAATTGCTACAACATTAGAAGTGGCAAAATCTACAATTTGGTACATCCTGAGAAAGAAAGAAAGCACTGGTGAACTCATCAATGCAAAAAGACCTGGGAGCCCACGGAAGACAACAGTGGTGGATGATCGCCGCATACTTTCTTTGGTGAAGAAGAACCCGTTCACAACATCAACTGAAGTCCAGAACACTCTCAGTGAAGTAGGTGTATCTGTCTCTAAGTCAACAGTAAAGAGAAGACTCCATGAAAGTAAATACAAAGGGTTCACATCTAGATGCAAACCATTCATCAATTCCAAAAATAGACAGGCCAGAGTTAAATTTGCTGAAAAACACCTCCAGAAGCCAGCTCAGTTCTGGAAAAGTATTCTATGGACAGATTAGACAAAGATCAACCTGTACCAGAATGATGGGAAGCCAAAAGTTTGGAGAAGAAAGGGAACGGCGCATGATCCAAGGCACACCACATCCTCTGTAAAACATGGTGGAGGCAACGTGATGGCATGGGCATGCATGGCTTTCAATGGCACTGGGTCACTTGTGTTTATTGATGACATAACAGCAGACAAGAGTAGCCGGATGAATTTCTGAAGTGTACCGGGATATACTTTCAGCCCAGATTCAGCCAAATGCTGCAAACTTGATTGGACGGCGCTTCATAGTACAGATGGATAATGACCCCAAGCATACAGCCAAAGCTACACAGGAGTTCATGAGTGCAAAAAAGTGGAACATTCTTCAATGGCCAAGTCAATCACCAGATCTTAACCCAATTAAGCATGCATTTCACTTGCTCAAATCCAGACTTAAGAGGGAAAGACCCACAAACAAGCAAGACCTGAAGGCTGCGGCTGTAAAGGCCTGGCAAAGCATTAAGAAGGAGGAAACCCAGCGTTTGGTGATGTCCATGGGTTCCAGACTTAAGGCAGTGATTGCCTCCAAAGGATTCGCCACAAAATATTGAAAATAAAAATATTTTGTTTGGGTTATGTTTATTTGTCCAATTACTTTTGACCTCCTAAAATGTGGAGTGTTTGTAAAGAAATGTGTATAGTGTTGAGCGATACGATACTGCAAATATCGGATATCGGCCGATATTAGCTGTATCGGCCTTTCGATTCCGAATACCGATATTTTCGTCATATCGAATACCAGAATCGGGATTGTCACTGTCATTGTCAGTGTCCGTCGGTCGGGTCTGTCACTGTCAGTGTCCGTCGGTCGGGTCTGTCAGGAGTCAGCGGCACTTACCTGGCAGAAGATCTCCGGCGGTCACGGCCTGGACTGCTTCATGGCCGCCATCCTCTTCTCCCTGGCGGTCACATGCAGTTTCTCGCGATAACTGCAGTGACTGCTGGGTAATCCCGGCCGTAAAGCAGTCAGTCCGATGACGTCACTGCCGGGGAAGCAGGTAATCAGCTGTGCTGCGTCGCGATGACAGGCTCTGCCCGTCATTGCGATGTAGCAGAGCTGGATCGTCGTGGGACACTCGTTACTATGGACTGCGTCGGACAGGTGGTATACTGTTGGTTTTTTTTTTTTTTCTTTTTTTACAGGAGATCGATGGCGTCGCAGGAATGAGAGTACAATAAAAGAAATGAAAACTGTTGTCTCTTTTATTTCATTAAAAGACTTTTTTCTTGCTGTGTCTTTTTTTTAAACATTTAATAACTTTGGGATTAATAATGGATTGGTGTCTTATTGACACCTCTCCATTATTAACCGGGCTTATTGTCACCGTGCAATCAACGGTGACATTAACCCCTTATTACCCCACTTGCCATCGCTACAGGGCAGTGGGAAGAGCCGGGTAAAGTGCCACAATTGGCACATCTTTTGATGCGCCAAATGTGGGGCTGCTGTAGCCTGGTATTATTAGGCTGTTGAGGGCCAAAATCCATGGGCCTTGACAGTCTTTTAATACCAGGCCGCAGCAGTCTGCATTTTACTTGGCTGGTTAACAAAAATAGGGGGACCCCTACGCCGTTTTTTTTTCGAGGGGATCCCCTATTTTTGTTAACCAGCCAAGCTAAGCAGACTGCTGTGGCCTGGTATTATCAGGCTTGCAAGGTCCATGTATATTGGATCCTTACCAGCCTGAAAAACCAGGCCTCAGCGGTCTGCTTCATCTGGCTGGTTAACAAAAATAGGGGGACCCCACGCCATTTTTTTTTCGAAGGGAACCCCTATTTTTGTTAATCAGTTCCCTCTGACGTCTGATGGTGTCCCTGGCTGACCTGAAGTGAAAGTGGAAAGCAATCAATTAAGCTTTCCACTTCCTCTCCTGTCAGCCAGGAGAGGAGCTCATTCATTTGGGGGTTTACTGTGAGGCTGCAGCATTAGCTGCGGTCCCTGCAGTAAACATTAACCCTTTCTGAAGGATTACACCGTGGGACCTGACTGTGCATGGGATAGGTAAGAATAATTTTGCTTTATTATTTTATTTTTATTACAGGAAATGGTTTTAGCAGGTAAATAAAATATGGTCAAAAACTGTGTGATTATTTCATTAAACTTCTTTTTTATTAAAGTGTGTGTGTTTGATTTTTCTTTCATACAATAGGATTAATAATTGATAGTTGTCTAATTGACAGCTCTCAATTATTAACCTGGCTTAAAGTGACCTTTCAATTGCAAGGTCATTTTAACCCTTATTAACCCATTCGCCACCGCTACAGGGCAATGGGAATAGACGGGCAAAGTGCCAGAAAGGGCGAATCTAATTATAGATTTGTCTTTTCTGGGGTGTCTGGGGGCAGATGTTAGTAGCCAGGGGGGGCCAAAAATAATGGTCCCTCTCTGGGCTATTATTATCTGCCCCCATTCGCTGGCTTTGTCTGTCTGGTTGCGAAAATAGGGCGGGAGCCCACGCATTTTTTTTAAACAATTTTACACCTAATATATATATATATATATTATATAATATATATATATACATGTCATTGAATTTGTGACACATATATATATATAATTTATATTTATAGTTCATACACTTCTACATAGTATAATAGCCGCTAATTCAATTGCCGGCTTTTGTGAAAATGCAGAACCCGACATGAAATGACACTTGGTGTACATAGGGTTAACCATGTCTTTTCATGTCCTTTGCTATCTGATTTGCACAAACAATTACATCAGTCTATGTGTGCAAAATTTCACACCTGTAGGGGTTAATTAAAGGTGTAAATTCGTAGCAAAAAAGTCTGTTTTTTTTACAACGAATTTACACCTTTAATTAACCCCTACAGGTGTGAAATTTTGCACACATAGACTGATGTTATTGTTTGTGCAAATCAGATTGCAAACGACATGAAAAGACATGGTTAACCCTATGTACACCAAGTGTCATTTCATGTCGGGTGCTTCTGTCTTTTCACAGAAGCCGGCTTTACCCGGCAATTGAATCAGAGGATATTTTACTATGTAGAAGTGTATAAACTATACATATATGTATATATATATGTCACAATGACATGTATATATATATATGTATTCTATGTGTGTATATTTAGTGTTTACAAGGAAATAAAGGTTTTTTTTAGTTGCGATTTTTTGTTCCCATAGACTTACATTGGACTTCCGGTATCGGAATCGGATATCGACGATATTTAGTGATATCGGCGATACCATTTCGATACGATATTTTTAGATATCGAGCAGTATCACTCAACACTAAATGTGTACTGGGGGCACAGTTGTGGGGCATCTATGGGAGCATAATCTATGGGGGGCATAATCTGTGGAGCATTTATGGGGGCATAATCTATGGGGGCATAATCTGTGGAGCATTTATGGGGGCATAATCTAAGGGGGCATAATCTGTGGAGCATTTATGGGGGAATAATCTAAGGAGCATTTATGGGGGCACAATCTATGGGCTTCTATGGGGGCATAATCTAAGGAGCACTTATGGGGGCATAATCTATGGAGCATCTATGGGGGCATAATCTATGGAGCATCTATGGGGCATAATCTAAGGAGCATTTATGGGGGCTCAATCTATGGAGCTTCTATGGGGGCATAATCTAAGGAGCACTTATGGGGGCATAGTCTATGGAGCATCTATGGGGGCATAATCTATGGAGCATCTATGGGGCATAATCTAAGGAGCATTTATGGGGGCACAATCTATGGAGCTTCTATGGGGGCATAATCTAAGGAGCATCTATGGGGGCACAATCTATGGAGCTTCTATGGGGGGCATAATCTAAGGAGCATCTATGGGGGCACAATCTATGGAGCATCTATGGGGGCATAATCTATGGGCTTCTATGGGGGCATAATCTAAGGAGCATCTATGGGGGCATAATCTATGGGGGCATACTCTAAGGAGCATTTATGGGGGCATAATCTATGGAGCATCTATAGGGGCATAATCTATGGGGGCACAATCTATGGAGCTTCTATGGGGGCATAATCTAAGGAGCATCTATGGGGGCACAATCTATGGCGCTTCTATGGGGGCATAATCTAAGGAGCATCTATGGGGCATAATCTATGGGGGCATAATCTATGGAGCATCTATGGGGGCATAATCTATGGAGCATCTATGGGGGCATAATCTATGGAGCATCTATGAGGGCACAATCTAGGGCATCTATGGGGGCATAATACATGGGCAGCATATGGGGCACAATCTATGGAGCATCTTGTGGGGCATAATACATGGGGCAGCATATGGGGCATAATCTCATTTTCCACCCTAGACTTATACTCGAGTCGATACGTTTTCCCAGTTTTTTGTGGCAAAATTAGGGGGGTCGGCTTAAACTCGAGTATATATGGTATCTATCTATTATCTATCTATATATATATATGTATATATATATATAGCATTATACCCTATGAGGGGGGGCAGCATTATCCTCTGAGGGTGGCAGCATTATCCCCTATGAGGGGGCTGCTTTATAATCTATGAGGGAGGCTACCCCAACTCCTGCTACATAATTAAGACATGTACTACCTTATATTATACCCTGATATTAGTGTGTTTTACTGCACAATTGGTGGTCTTGTGTTTATTTCTATGTAGCTACATAGTGGGCCCCAAGAATGATTTTCTCTGGTGGGCCCAAGGTGTTCCAGTCCGACGCTGTATAAGTGATAAAAAAATCATTTGAAATTGATGCTCAGCCACACTCAGGTGGCACAAATATCAGTTTCGCTGTTTAGGCTATGTGCACACGTTGCGGTTTCTTAGCGGTTTTGCCGCGGTTTTTCGTGGCGGAAACGCCGAGAAACGCGGCAAAACCGCTTACACAATACAACTCATTAAGGCTATGAGATTCGCAATGCTGTGCACATGCTGCGGGTTTTTCCGCGGCGGAATCGCATCGCGGGATAATCCGCAGCATGCTCATTCTTTTTTGCGGAACCGCGGCGATTCCGCCGCCATAGGAATGCATTGAACCAATTACTTTCCGCATGTGGCTGTGCGTTCCCGTAATGCATTGCGAGATCACCCAGATGACGTAGCGGTCTCGCGTGATGCTACGTCATCGGGATGATTGTCGCAAAGGACTCCTGGGAACGGAACTTGCCGGGAGCGTCGCTGAGAGGCGGGAAAGCTGCAGGGGCCGCCGGAAGGTGAGAATATCATTATTTATTATTTTTTTTTATTATTTTTACATTAGATCTTTTTACTATTGATGCGACATAGGCGGCATCAATAGTAAAAAGTTGGTCACACTTGTCAAACACTTGTTTGACTCGTGTGACCAACCTGTTCAGATCGCTTGTAAAACGCTAGCATTCTGCAAGCTAATTACGCTTGCAAAACGCTAGTGTTTAGCGGGAAATACGCATACCTATAATATGCGTATTTCCCGCGGCGGGAGGTGCGGAATTGCCGCGGAAATTTCCATGGCAATTCCGCAACGTGTGCACATAGCCTTACTATTGTCACAAAAATGTAAGAATAGTAACAGGGTAGTTGACTTAATGAGAGTGAAGGACTGCCAGTCTCGATGGCCTGCTGCTACAGGCAGCACACATGAAGGAGACTCAACCAGGAGTCTACACATTTCCAAAAAATTTAATGGCAGACACCAACAAAGTGGCATCAATTTCATCACAGTATAAATAATATAATAGGGACCGACAGCTCTTCCACTACACCAAATTCAGCAGATGGTCAGTTTCTCTGTAAAGTCGGCCAGGGCAGTAGTCGTGGCTGAGTATTGCAGGCATTGCACACCCTGGCCTCCCTCTACAGACACATCAGAATTCTTATGCAGCACACTAGCCTCTCCACTCTGGGGGCTGTTGAGGTTCTCCCTCCTTCTTGTGAGGTTACCCTTGCCTTTAAGAGAATGATGGGAGACACAGTCAAAGTAAAACTCAAATATGCAGAACTTTACTCTCAGAACTTCTCAGTACATCCAGATCCAGTACAGTATTTACAGCAGCTTTAACATCACACATCACATCTTCCTTACTTTCCACTTTTGATCTGTCACACAGTTCCTTAATGGGACGTACCGCACTGTACATTTCCTCAGATTCTCTCTGTGCAGCCTGGCTTCTTTGGGAGTTCCCCTGGATGTTGTGCCCCAGCCTTAAGAGAGTCTGCCCCCGCTAGTAACTGCCACATGATGAGTAACCGCCCATCTGTCCTGCAGCGTAGTATCTCCTCCAGTCACTTTAGTGGTAACTTCTCTACTTCTGCAGCTAGGGATATGCTGCTGAAAATTGCTGCTGTAACTTGTCTGTTTCTTCTTTAGCGGCCTCACTGCCATTTCCCACATTCTGGATGACTGGGCACTCCCTTCTATACACAACATTACGGAGTATCTAACAGGCTCGGGCCAGAGGCAACCAAGCTCTAAGGGCTCCCTGCCCTGACTGGCACTAACCAGGAAGCTCTCCCCCTCTAAAATAAGTGACCCCCTCCTACAGTAACTATTTACAGCCCAGCTAAACCTTAATTGTATAAATATGCTCTAATGCCCCATCTAATGGCCATAACCCAGACTGTGAGAATTAAAATTTAACTTTTATTTTAACAATTAAAAGTATGTATGCCATCATGTGAATAAAATAAAGAGATGTATTTCTGATCAGAGAGAATTATTCAAAGATGAACATCTCTATATACTGTAGGATAGGACATATAGATTCACATTGCAGTAACCAAATGCTGAATCCATACAGAGAGATCCCTCTTTGCAGAACAGCATAGAGAGTGGAGGGAATTTATGTCTCTCTAGCACAAGCACTTAGCACTTTATTTCCTATGACAAGCTTAGTCCCTTGATGAATTATGCATGGAAGAAATATGTCGGGACAACTGAGGGAAAGTGCAGGGCATTTTTAGCACAGGGGTAGCTGTGGATTGCCCTTGTCAGGGCAGGAGACTTTTGGGGTTAGACTATTGTGAGCCCCAATAGGGATTGACAGGGAATTGCCCATCCCTGAATCGCTACATGGTTCGTTGGTACAAGACCATCTCACCCCCCTCATACAGCCGCCAAACTGGTGAGATTGTTCCTAATTTATCCATATGAATGTTGATTCTCTTTACCAGTTTTATAACGGCATTTTGTATCAAGTGTTCTGTGATTTTTTCATTGAACAGGTCACATTTTTGTTTTTTTGTAATAATTTTTTGAACACATATTTCCCTTTTTAAGGGATCTTGTACCTATAAGGGGTTCAGCATTTGGGTTTCTGTGGTGTGAAACTATATGTCCCTTAAAAAAGTGTTCATCTTTGAATAATTCCTTTCTGTCAAAATACATCTCTTTTTTTTTATTCACATGGTGGCTACATACTTTTTTAAATTTTTAAAATAAAAGTTATTTTTTAATTCCACATTTTTTTTTAACACATTTCCTCGGAAATCAAATTAATTGTGGCATTTGTTCCACTTCTGCTTTTTTTACATAACCCGACTGATGTCCCCTTTTTAATGGTGCGTAACTGAAATAACATTTTTACAGAAATTTATGCAAAAACGGTAC
>JARQOD010000005.1:114629550-114703782 GCA_033576555.1 Oophaga sylvatica
GGCTGGTGCTTGGCATCATTGTTTCTCTTCTGTTAACCATGGTTATCTCTAAAGAAACACGTGGAGTCATCATTGCAATGCCCAAAAATGGCCTAACAGGGAAGAGTATCGCAGCTAGAAAGATTGCACCTCAGTCAACAATCTATCGCATCATCAAGAACTTCAAGGAGAGAGGTTCCATTGTTGCCAAAAAGGCTTCAGGGCGCCCAAAAAAGACCAGCAAGCGCCAGGACAGTCTCTTAAAAGTGTTTCAGCTGCGGGATCGGGCTACCAGCAGTGCAGAGCTTGCTCAGGAATGGCAGCAGGCAGGTGTGAGTGCATCTGCTCGCACTGTGAGGTGGAGACTCTTGGAGCAAGGCCTGGTCTCAAGGAGGGCAGCAAAGAAGCCACTTCTCTACAGAAAAAACATCATAGACAGACTGATATTCTGCAAAAGGTACAGGCAGTGGACTGCTGAGGACTGGGGTAAAGTTATTTTCTCTGATGAATCCCCTTTTTGATTGTTTGGGACATCAGGAAAACGCCTCATTCGGAGAAGACAAGGTGAGCGCTACCACCAGTCTTGTCTCATGCCAACTGTTAAGCATCCTGAAACCATTCATGTGTGGGTTGCTTCTCAGCCAAGGGAATCGGCTCTCTCACAGTCTTGCCTAAAAACACAGCCATGAATAAAGAATGGTACCAGAATGTCCTCCAAGAACAACTTCTCCCAACCCTCCAAGAGCAGTTTGGCGATCAACAATGCCTTTTCCAGCATGATGGAGCACCTTGCCATAAAGCAAAGGTGATAACTAAATGGCTCAGGGAACAAAACATAGAGATTTTGGGTCCATGGCCTGGAAACTCCCCAGATCTTAATCCCATTGAGAACTTGTGGTCAATCATCAAGAGACGGGTGGACAAACAAAAACCTAAAAATTCTGACAAAATGAAAGCATTGATTGTGCAAGAATGGACTGCTATCAGTCAGGATTTGGTCCAGAAGTTGATTGAGAGCATGCCAGGGAGAATTGCAGAGGTCCTGAAGAAGGGTCAACACTGCAAATATTGACTTGCTGCATTAACTCATTCTAACTGTTAATATAAGCTTTTGTTACTCATATGTTTGCAATTATTATATTTCTGTCTGTGATAAAAACATCTGTCAAACACACATAAAAACCAGAGGGCAGCAGATCATGTGAAAATATAATATTTGTGTCATTCTCAAAACTTTTGGCCATGACTGTACACGTGTGTCTAGAAGGTAAATCCACAGAGCTTCCCTGTCTCTCAATGATTGTTCTCTATTTCCACCACGTACATGCTTTTTAACTCTTTCAGTGGCATATACCTTACAATGTGTGATGTCTCTGTTATGAACAGTAATAAAATGCTTAGATGCATAAGATGTATGACAGGTGGTTGGTTGAACTACATCATATAGGTGTTCCCGAATACGATCTTTTAATTTGCGTATGGTAGAGCCAATATATTTCAAGTTACATTGTGTGCATTGAATTATGTACACAACGTAATTGGAATTACAGTTTAGAAATTCTTGGATTTTATAATTTTTATTATTGGCCGCATTAGAAAAAATTTCAGTTTTAGACAATAGAGAGCAGGCTTTGCAGGGAAATTGACCTCATTTATGGTAGCCTGTTACTGATAACCAATTACCAGTGGAGGAATTGCGATTAGATTTATATAGGCTGGGAGAAAGAAAATTGCCTATGGTTGGTGCCCTTCTGGGTACAATTTTAATGCCGTTTTCTAGCAAGGTATCAATGATGCTGTCACCTCTAAGAATGTGTAGATTAAGTTTTATAATCTCAGATATGGCTTTAAAGTGAGTGCTGTATGTCAATACCAGGGTTGGACACATGGATTTCTCATTAGTGTGTTGGGAGGAGAGCGAAGGGTTAATGAGAGATTCTCTAGGCTAGTCTTTGGTGATATTAACTACTGTATTGATTGTCCAGGTAGGATAGCCACATTTGTTTAGATGATGTCTGATAGAGTGAATTTCTTTATTATAGGAGACTTCATCATTGCAATTACGTTTAGCGCGAGTTAGTTCACCAACAGGAATGGATCTAATTGTATGGGCTGGATGTTGAATTGTTTTCATCCTTTGCTCCTAAAGTCAAATGGTTCTCCTTCCTCTCAGAACCTTGCACCCAAACAGTGCTTTTTCCCACATATGGGGTATCAGTGTACTCAGGAGAAATTGCTCAAGGAACAGTATGGTGTATTTTCTGCTGTTACCCTTGTGAGAATACAAAATTTTAGTCTAAAGTAACATTTTTTGTTGGAAAAAGTAAAATTTCATATTTTCCTTCCAAGGTAGCATTAATTCATGTAAAGCACCTGAAGGGTTAATAAACATCTTAAATGTGGTTTTGAATAGTTTGAGGGGAGCAGTTTTTAGAATGGTGTCACTGTTGGGTATTTCCTGTCGAACAAATTTCCAAAATATTCACAAATAAAGGCAAGAAAATATAGTTCCAAATTTACTACAAACATGAAGTACAATATATGATGAAAAAACAGTCTCATAATCCCTGGGATCCATTGAGGCATTCTAAAGCTACTACCTCATGAAGGAACATGGATCATAATTGAAAAAAATGGCCTGGTCAGGAAGGTGAAAACAGGCTTTGCAGGGAAGGGGTTAAGAGTGTGTCTGGAGGTGACTAATTAATTTTAACTGCCCCCAGTATTTGATGTAAATGTACATCATGATATGGAAGATGTTAACAGATTATGGTAAAGTTGAAGGGAATCTGTCAGCAGGTTTTTGTCATGTAATCTGACAGCAGCATAATGTAGGCACAGAGACCCTAATTCAAGTAATATAACACTAAGGTTACAGGGTGCAGCAGTTGTGATAGGATCCCAGTTTTTTTCTGTTTGAATATTTAGGAAAGCTCAGTTGTTGTACTGTGTATAACCTGCCAACATTATAGATATCTACGTACATAGTATACTGAGAGACAGTGAGTCTAATTAGTGCTGGGGGTGTGGTTGGACTCTAATGCGCAACACCAGTGATAATCTCCTGCTGACAAGACTCTGATTGTATTGAAACAGCAAGGAGTCTAGTAAATGACACATCACTCTAATCAGGCAATCTTCCACTACATCTTGGTATTCTCACAGTACATAACAAGAACCTGCTGACAGCCTCCCTATAAGTCTTGGTGATCATGCAAGCACAGGACTAGAAATGAGCGAATCCGATATTCGTCGAACATACCCGGACCCTAAATTCAATGGGAGGCAAAACCAAACATATACACAACACCTTAAATGGAGACTAAAAGCTTCCCCAACAGCTCAAATTAGGGGCAGACACCAGGAAAAGTGACATCAATTGACCCAGAGTACAAATAGTATAATTGCGCATCATGAATGCATGAAACACGGCCTGAGACAAGGCTTGGACCAGCATTTCTAGCTTAAACATTGATCAGTAACAGGTGGATGATTGACATGTGTAGGTCTGGTACTCTGAGAGGTCTGCCAAATTCAGGCAGCACATATGAAGGAGAACCAACTGGAAGTCCATATATTTGCAAAAATTAGGGTCAGACACCATGAAAAGTTTTATCAATTGACTGTGTCTGGTGGATAATTAGTTTTCAACTAGGACGGTGCCAAGATTCGACCGTCCAGGCTGAGAACCACTGGTGACTGAACTGCTGCAATCGCAGCCTCAGTGATCGGCGGGGATGTCATCAAGTTTACCTCCGGTCACAGAGGCTAGTTCCCAGCCGGGCTGAACTGCGGTGACCTCGGTGAGATCTCTGCTAACACCGTGAGAAAAATACTCCCATCAGCTGCTCCTGCTCTCGCTGTTATTAGCGGCAATAGGCATCAAATCATGGGATCAGTAGTCCCATCAGTTGATACCAGTGACCAGAGGTAAACTTTATACCTCCGATCACAGATGAGCGCTCACGATGTCTTTTGACAGCGTGGGAACTGCGGCTCTCTGACTGGCGGGGATGATTTCACTGCTGATCAGAAGCGGTGTTTGCTGCACTGTCATGCGCATGACAGCGTTGCAAACACTGGATGTTCGGGCCCCTCATTCAAGTGGATGGGGTCTGAGTTTGGGTTCAGGTCCAGGTGCTGTTCTGGTACCCGAACCCAAACTTTTTGTAACTGTTCGGTCAAACCCGCCGGACCCGAACACCCAAGTGTCCGCCCATCTCTAATGGAGACCCATCTTGGAGTTTCCACATATCAAAAAACTATTGTCACACACCACAAAAGTGACATCAATTTCCACAGAGTAGAAATAGAGGAGAAACAGTTGTGAGGCAGTGACCGGTGTTATATGCGAGGGTCGCTATGTGTCCCCCAGGATGTGCGAAGAGGCATTTGGAGGCCAGGGGAGTGCATTGTAGTCACAGGCATAGCTATGATTGCAAGGCAGAATAGAAATAAGTGTCTGTCTTGGGCAAGCTGTTTGTCCAAGGCAGATTTAAGAAAACCCGCCATGGGCTTTTATGTTTGAAGTGGACTACAGGATGGTAGCGGGGCCGTCCATTTCCTTCCCCGGCCCCAGGATTTCCATGTGGCTCCTGCAGCAGAGGCTTGGGTGTGTCATTTTTGGTCTTGCAAGCAGGCAGATCAAAAGGCTTTGCAGAGCTCAACCTGTGTGAAGAAACACAGGCCAAGTGAAGCCAAAAGGCCTAGCACCCTCAGCGTACACGGTGGTGCAGTCACCCATGGCAACAGGTCATGAACTGTTTGTGTTTTTCCCCAGCTGCGATCCAGAGGGTCTGATTTACTTTTCCTGTTTTGTGAGTACACTGTTTATTAAAAGAGACTTTACTTTGAACTTTTCCTGGGTCACTGCCTCATCTCTGCACAGCATGAATACCGCTGCACCACACAGTATAATGGGTCTCTGACACCCTTTCCACAAAAGGCAACCCACCAGATGGAGACCCAACTTGGAGTCTCCACATTTCAAAAAAATGTTTATAACATCAGCAGCAGTAGCAACAGCAGGCACAGAAGCCACGACAAAGGTGTCACAGACTTCAATAACGTGAGATCAATGCATGACACTAAAAACGATACCATTGCCTCATCTGCCCAGTCTGTGACTGGAGTGCAAATGTAATTGGAGATCCATGACCTGTTCATTTTGATGAAAGTTAGGCAGTCTACACTTTCAGGGACAGCCGGATGTGCTTATCCATCAGAACACCACCAGCAGCGCTGCACACACATTCTGTGAGAACAATGATTGCCGATCATGACAAAACCCCCTAGGTATGACAGGTGAGCTCAGGCCACTCTCACATTTTTGAAAACCAAAATGCAAAAGGGTCCAAATTCCCCCTGATGGCATTGATATTGATCTCGAGATACTCCTGCACCATCCTGTGATACTGTTATGTTTTGATAGCGGAGGAGAGCAGGCAAAAACGGCAATACACCAGAGAGGTTGGAATCTATTGGATTGCCGTACCCTGACTAACCACCACAACTAAAGGCAGCCGTGGAGCGTTCCTACGTTGGTCCTAGAAGCCTCGTCACAGCCTAAGAGATTAACTACACCTAAAGATAGAAAGAGGAAAGCTATCTGCCCCGGAGCAGATCCCCAAAGAACATAGGAAGAAAATAACACAGACAGAAAATAGTATGAGCAAACGCTGGGGCCCAATCTGCCTAGACAGAAAAGGATAGAAAGGATACTCACTGCAATCCAAAAAAACCCTAAAAAATGCCAACGCTACTGATTGCGAAAACATCTGAGATCACACGACCTCTACCACCTAAATCAGTTCTCTGGTGTAACAAAACTAAGCCGCAGCCACTGAAAAAACTGGAAAAGGCAAATGAACAAATAACAGTGGCTCCAGCGGAACTGAGAGGAGCCCAAGCCACCCGGGGGAGAACCTGGCTAACCTCACAGAAATGCAGAGAAAAATGCAAAAGGTAAGCACAAAAACAAAAACAGAAAATATCTTATCTGAAAGCAGAAGAAGAGGCAAGACTCAGCAAGCTTCCAAGTGAACCAGGAACCACAGTTCAGACAAGAACAATTGATCACCGGCAACCATGATGGGAGGGAACCTCCCTTATATCAAGCCAATCTGTGACTCCTGATTGCCAATCCTCATTGAATTGTTCAGTACTGTCTGTAACCACCAGAGGGAGCTTCTGCTCAGAATTCATTTCTAAAACATTCACAACACCATCCTCTCCAGTAGTTTACAACGTGTCAGTACTCTGTACTGTTGGCACACTGGTTGGTCTAAAAAATGTGTGAAATGACTCATAGAAATTGCTTATGCTACTTGCACAGCTGTTTCTAATGTTTTTTGTGACACTTTGACGTTCCGGGGGTTGAAAGTAAAGAACTGCGATGCACACGGTATCTCACTGCTATCTTGGAAAAACCACTCTTCGTTTGCCTACAAGAATGTTTCGATACTCCAACATGCACTCGTCCCTTTCCAGAAGGGGGAAGCATCTGGCAAAATTTACTCTTGTAACGTGGATCAAACAGAGTGGCAATCCAGTGATCAGATGTAAGAATATGGGCATCATGTTGAATATAGTGCAGCAAAAGGGCGCTCAAGTGTCTGGCTCTTCTTTGACGTCCAAATGCATGGCGTGTTGGTGGCAGGGCAACATTCAAGGTTGCTTTCTCTGTCCCCTCACACCAATCATGGAAACCAGAGAGGGGATCATTATGCTCTTTATCTTCTGATTGTTCAGCATCCATCACCTTTTCCTCCTCCTTTTGTTCCTCAGCTTCTGCCCCTTCATGAACAGTTTGTCTGGTACCATGACCCATCACTGTAAGCCACCCTCATATGGCACCTGCATGTGCGACTACAGTCTGGAAATTTGAGATATTGTTATTCCTTCCTCATTCTCCTCTGCTTCCACCTCTTTTTCAGGTACCACCACCTTTTCCCGAAGTCTCTTCAAAGTATGCTCCAGCATGTAGATGAATGGAATAGTGATGCTGATGATGACATTGCCAGTGCTAATCATTTTAGTAGCTATATCAAAACTGTGGGGAAGGGTGCAGAGGTCCTTTCTCTGTGTCTGCGTGATTTGCACCATGTCCGTACTGCATTGGCCCAGGCTATGCAAAAGTACATACTGCACCAGGGCTCATCGCTGTTGCCACAGAGCTTCAACATGTGGAAGCACAGTGGAATTCCACTGTGTCGGAACATTGTAAATTAAATGGTTACCTGTTAAGCCGCTGTAGCGATGCAAGTGGATGACCTGCGTGGTGCGATTGGCAGAAGTAAGCACACAGCGACTGTGCTTTCTGCAACAGCACATCCAGGCTGGAATATATGGCGGAGAAATTGCTGTGCCACCAGGTTGAGGGAGTGAGCCATGCGACCCACATAAGTGAAGTTGCCCCAGCGTAGGGCCGCCACCAGGTTTGCACCATTATCCCACAGTATTCCCTGGCTCCAGGTTCAGTGAAGACAGCCATTGCTCTAACTCGGCCTGGATAGCTGTCCACAACTCTTGAGCTGTGTAAATGTGATCTTGAAGGCATATTAATTTGAGCACTGCCTGATTGTGATGAACCATGCTGCGCAGTACGGAGATGGGGGGGATTCTATGTGTACTGTTGGAATGCATGCCTGATTAAGGGAGAGGTTGAGGGCACAAGTGGAGGCCCTAGAGGATTATGGAGAAGCTAGAAGCAGTGGAGGAACTGTTAGATACAAAGGTTTGTACCACAAGCCTTGGGGATTCAAAGACTTGTGGAGCACCCCCTTGACCGACTGCTACCACAGCCACCAGAGTAACCCAGTGTCTAGTCAGTGAGATGTAACATGTTTAGTTGTCCTGGTATCAGTGGTAAAATGTATCCTAGCAGACTGATTTTTTTCAAAGAACAGGTGATGGGGGAGCAAGGTGGCTCAGTGGATAGCACTGCAGCCTTCACTGGAGTCCTGGGTTCGAATCCCACCAAGGACAACATCTGCATGGAGTTTGTATGTTCGCCCCGTGTTTGCATGGGTCTACTCCAGGTACTCCGGTTTCCTCCCACATTCCAAAAAACATAGTGATAGGGAATCTAGATTGTGAGCCCCATCGGGGACAGCGACGATAATGTGTGCAAACTGTAAAGCGTTGCGGACTATGTTAGCGCTATATAAAGATTATGTTGTCGGCGACATGCTGGTGTAGCACAGGCACAGATTTTTTAGAGAAGCTTTTTATATGGCCAGGGACATGTAACATTGGCAGCCAATTACAGAAGACATTGTGTCATGACGTTGTGGATTGTTTCTGCGCCTTGATTGACAGCTGGAATCAAATGAACAAAAAGTTAAGAAGAAAAAAAATTGAGCTGTTCCTCTAACCTCTCCACAACCCTTCCCCTCATCAAACACGTCCACCTGTCCCCACCACTTATCACAGAGCACTACTATAATAGCCAAAGTAATAACAAAAGCAGAAGTGGAAACGCGATGATTTACCAAACTGTGACCGAATTTGCCGACAGAGTAAAAATGCTCATGAAACCCAACATGAATCTGAATGTGCTACATTATTGACGAATTTGAGAATGGCGTATGTTTTCTGAACTAATTTGCTCATCTGTATTCATAAAGCCCCATTGTTTCCAGTGATTGCTTGCCTTTTCAGTGAGTGGATGTTGATATCATAGAGTTAATTCTAACAGTGGTTGAGTATGCTGCTCAATATCTAGAAACTGTAACATTATTTTCCATGAGAACCTATAAGGTTGCATATGCACTTACAATTGTATTTTCTCGAGAAAGGTTTACCAGGGAGATGTTAACTGATAAGAGCATCATATTCATGTCTAATCTAATGTAATGCAAGATATTTTAGCTAGTCTCTATCATCCTCAGAATAATGTGCTGTGTGAACATTTTAATTGGATTCTAATGGCTGGGAGACTGGGAAAGTTACCTTGCAAATATTTTGCTTGCTTAAAGAGAGGTACCCTAGGGCTCAACTCCCCATTTCAACTTTTTAATGGAAAAAAAATGGTAATGGACTTCTTGATCTGATTTTGGACTGTTGGGAGTGAAACTCTGAAATTCCAGTAGTATCATGGAATATGTACTTAGACTAAGGGGAGAGAATGCAGAAAATGAAAAATGAGCAACCTTAGGCCCATACCAACCAGTAATGTTGGTATGACCATAATGCCAGTCTGAGGGTCTATGAAGTGAGGTTTCAAGGGCATTGGTTTCAATTTTGCAAGTTACAAATTACATGGGAAGTTCCCTTCATTGTATAAAAGTGTCTAAACTTTTTTTTGCTAAAACCTGAACAAAGGAAGGTGGAAACAATCACAGCTTGGCCTACCTCAAAAACTAAGAAGCAGATAATGTACTGCCAGTTACAACAGGACATTTATGGCAAACTAAATTGCTTTGACTAAGAGATCAATTGATTGGACGGAGAAGCAGCTTCCTCAAATTGTTTTATAGACTGTTCAATGTGAGGAATACTTTGCTGTCCTGCCTATATATTTTCTTTTGCATCCTCCCCTGCATAGGAGATGTGGTATGATCAGACCATGTTACTGCAAGGTGAGGCACAGTCATTACATAGTACACAGCAGGGACACATTTATCTCCACTCCACATTTATCTCCATTTGTCTCCTCCCGACGCCGATGTTTTAATATGTTGGAATAAAAAGTGACTTTTACCGGTGAGTGCCATCCATTTTTTTCTTTTTCCTTTTTTGACATTTATAAAATGATCTCATCACAGGAATATTATTTTAAACACATCCAATTGTGGAACATTTATTTTTATTCCAAGATTTACTGATTAAAATATAGTTTTGTTCTTGGGAAAACCCCTTTAAAGGAAAGCTATTATCAGAAAACGACCTATTTATTGAATCAAGTTTTTATGTTAAATGTATTTTTAATGGCCAGTCCTTTACTGAGAAATCAGGGTTTGAATTGATATGCAAATGAGGCTGAAGTATCATTTGTAGATCTGAATCCTCTGTCACTCCGGTTGTACTCACCACTCAGCGCCACCTCCTCCTGCTGGGCCTATAACTCCTTTGCCTGAAGTCACATAGCATAGAGACTATCAGTCAAACTGGAGGAATGAGAATAGAGCTGGAGGATAGAGGATTCAGATCTACAAGTTGTTCTTCCTACTCATTTGCATAACAATTCAAATACTGATTTCTTACTAATGAAGGAACAAATTGGTCATGTAAAGATATTGCTGGACTCTGTAGAAAAAGGGTGAAATCCATCGACAGAATCTCTTCAAAGGGAACTTGTCATCAGAAATAACTCTGTTAACCTGCAGTAAATCTGCAGGTTAACAGTGTTATGATGCTGTCTGTCACCTGCACAAAGCCAAATGCAGCGGGGAGAAAAAGATATTTATTCCCCACCAGCATTCGGTATTCAGTCATGGAGGCGGGGTGCCGCAGATACAGTCACAACTCTGAGTATACAAAGCTGCCTTTGTGACAGCGGCCCCATCCCTGGCTGACACTGTCACTACATTGCGACCGCTGTCAGTCAGGAGTGCAGTCACTGCGGCCACTCTGTAAACTGAGAGCAGTGACTGAACCAGCGCTGCCCCCAACCCTATAACTGATTACCGAATGCTGGCGGGAAGAATAAAGATAATTTTTATGTTAAGAAACATTTTTTTCTTGTATAATGACTTGTATATAAAGAAACATTTAAAAATTATTTCAAAATATATAATTTAAGTAAACCAAAATTGTTTTTTTTATTGAAAAATAGGAAATTTCCATTTTATTTATGAAGGAAGCAACTACCAAAAATTAGGAACTCATCCAGACTATGCAGAGCGGCCGCTGTAACCATGCCCCAGCCCTGACTGTCAGCTGAGCCACAATGTAGAGGCGGTTACAGTGGCTGTTCTGTATACTCAGATCGGTGACTGAACCGGCGCCACCCCACCCCTATGACTGAATACCGAATGCTGGCCGGAAAAGAAAGATCATTTCTCCACTCTGCATGCAGTTGCCAGACAGCATCATAACGCTGTTAGCCCGCAGATTAACCCCATACCTGCAGGTTAACAGCGTTATTCCTGGTGACAGGTTCCCTTTAAAGATCTTTGTAAGTTCAAAGCACTGTTGAAGATTGAGCTTTAGTGTCCATGAGCTTTAAATTACACCACTGGTTCTGAGTTTCTTTTGTCCACTTTTAAGAGTTTGGAATTACCATATATACTCGAGTATAAGCCGACCCGACTATAAGTCGAGGCACCTAATTTTGCCATGGAAAACTGGGTAAGCTTATTGACTCGAGTATAAGCCAGGTATGCATTGTCCCCTCATCCCTCTCCTGCTATGTGTGGCTACCTCCGTCCTGTCCTGCTCTGTGTGGCTCCCCGTCCTGTCCTGCTCTGTGTGGCTTCTCCTGTTGTATGCATGGCTCCCCCGTCCCATCTTGTATGCATGGCCCGGCTCCCCCGTCCCATCGTTGTATGCATGACTGGGCTCCTCAGTCCCATCATTGCATGCATGGCTGGGTTCCCCCATCCCATCCTTGTATACATGGCTGGGCTCCAAGTCCCATCCTTGTATGCATGGCTCGGATCCTGTCATCCCTCATCATACTCACCCTCATCGCGCGGCGCTGCACGTCCCTGCATCTCCGTTGTCCCAGTACGGCAGCTCTTCTGTGCTGAGCGGTCACGTGGTACCGCTCATTAAGGTAATGAACATGCACTCCACGCCTATGGGAGTGGAGACGCGTGCATATTCATTACCTTAATGAGCTGTACCACGTGACCGCTTAGCACAGGAAGAGCTGCCGCACCGGGACAATGGAGATGCAGGGACATTCAGTGACAGTGTGAGGAGGGTGAGTATGATGTCACAACTGTCGGTTCCTGCCGCTGCTGAGCCACTCCTCTCTTTCTCCCCCACTGGCTTTCTGGACAATGACTCTTGTATAAGCCAAGGTGGGCATTTTCAGCACAAAAAAATATGCCGAAAATCTCGGCTTATACCCCAGTATATACGGTATTTCTATTCTGTGATATTTCATGGATAAAACCTGTGACTACTGGTATGTAAATGTTTTTTATGTAAACGTCTCATTTACAGGTAACGACTGTTCAAGAGAAACGGAGGTTGGAATGATTATTGTACAGCAAACTTTCTGTTCAATTAAATTTAATGCTCTTTTTTCTTTGGATCTTGATGTGAAAATGAAGGCGGCTATACTAGCGACCTGCTTACTTTTTGTAAGTTGAAACTTTTATTTAATCATTAAATTAGCTCCAAGGCCCTATGTTATTTTATGGGCTTCAGCTCACATATCTGTAGGCATCGGTTTTGCATGGCAAAAATGTGTGTGCTTTTACAATAAATTACTGTGCGTTTTTTAGGTGGTTGACTGCTAGTTACAGGTGAAATACTGAACATAAGTCAATGATGCCGACCCTGGTTCCTATTGTCACAGAAGTAGCCCCTTGAATATTTTTATTTTCTAATGTTTACCATTTCCAATCTGACAGTCACAACACATGCATGGAGAACCCAACAAACAGGCTCTCCATACATGTGTAGTCACTGTCACACAGTCGCAACACATGCAGCCGCGGCGCCGAACAGCTGATCAGCCGGCACTCTCCTGGTATCCGGGTTCCTGATACAGCTATTCGGTAAGTGCCATAGCTATTCGGATAAGGAGTTATCCGAAGTTAATCGATCATCACGAATTGCGACCATTAATGAAATAAGTCCAAACAGTGCAAATGTTTGTACATAAAGTTTAGTTTATAAACTTACAATTTCCCTCCAGAACCAGCAGTTCACCTAAAAACATGCGCTACTTTCAGTCATTTTGCCAGAAATGTTACTATAAACGTGGCCATGTCATGCAGAGTGTAATCAACCATGAGAATCGATCAAGCATGCAATTTTTGAAATTCAGCACTGATTTTTTATTCTCTATGTGAATATGTATAGATGGAAAAACACAATTCATTTGCATCGCAAATTACCTGATGAGATTCAGTGAAGAATCTGTCACATAAAAAACTGGTCTGTAAAACCCCTAAATTTTGTTATATTTTCTCATCAATAGGTTGTGTAAAATGGCAAGACTGAAGATTGATTTGAAGGACAAAATGGAAGACTGCAACTAATAAAGCTAAATATGCATTTTAATACTTAGGCTAGGTTCACATTGCGTTTAGTACAATCCGTTTATCAGTTTATCTATCTTTCAAATTTTATGCAAATATCAATATTTGATGTCAGAAGAAAGCATCATTGGGGTCTCTGCAAACTGGGGACCCTGCAGATCCCTGGATTTAAGGCCTCTACAGCAGGACCCTAGTAAACACTCCGGACCCTTGCCTCAAAACTCGGTCTTTATAACCCAAAGATTGTAGAAACAGTTTATATTTTCTGCTGAGTCTAAATGACAAGTCATAAGGCAAACAACGGACATTTATCAGTGCTGGGCGCATGTGGCATAATTCACAATGCTTCACCCAAACCAGAAGAGTTGGATGCCGTTTTTAGACTCTATGATGCCCAGCAAATCCGAATCAGCATACCACTTGGTTGCCCATGGAGGGGTTTACCACTATATGATCAGTGGTGGAAATTTACACAAAAGCTTTTACATCTAATTATTTAGCTGATCTAGTTAATCAACCAATAAATATAATATTAATCATTCATGCAGCATAAGGAGACATTTATACATCTAATAAAAGTGACAATATCTTGTGGATTACTTGAAAAAAATACTATAATGTTATATGATATTATAAAAAAGTAATAAAATCATACACCTTATCTTCATG
The DNA here is from genome assembly GCA_033576555.1 of Oophaga sylvatica. Classification (NCBI taxonomy): domain Eukaryota; kingdom Metazoa; phylum Chordata; class Amphibia; order Anura; family Dendrobatidae; genus Oophaga; species Oophaga sylvatica. The sequence continues at coordinate 114,643,359 of JARQOD010000005.1, forward strand.
GTATAACACAGGCTGTCCAAAGAAATTGCAAGCGAGCAGATGAGTGAACAGTTTACACCAATGTGAGTTATACAGCCTATTGTGTTCAACTATACCGGGAAAAAAAAATATTCATCTGTTGATTAAGTATCCGCACCCAAAGGAGGTTGGCTGCACTCCCAAATATTCTGGTAGTTATCAATGTCCAATGGTCTGGACCATTAAATTACAGAAACACCTAATTTAAATTGTCAGATCTGTTTCTAACTTGGAGCTCTGAATCCTCATGTTCCTGTCATAAGGTTAAAGAGTTATCAAAAGTTAACCTCTATTTCCTGGGACCTCTTGAAAGGCTCTGGAACTTGAGAAATGCAGCTCTCGACTTTCACCATCAGTCCCATGGACAATTAATGGAGCAGATATCGAGTATACGCATCTATGTTCTATTCAAACCCAGTTATATGCTCTAGAGCCTCTATGTTTAGGCCAAATGAAATGCCAGCCGAAGCATCTAGCGATCAGCAAGTTATCTCTTATGGTTTTTGTGTAACTTGATATTTTGGGAAAAACTTTTGAAAATTAATCTGTCAAATGTAGTGATGAGCGAACGTGCTCGGTAATACTTGTTACTCACCAGAGCATCGCTGTACTCACGGTACTCGGCGAGCACCGAGCATTTCCGTGTTTGCTTGGCGGAAGTTCTGGCGCACTCCCTGCATTTTTGGCGTGCTTTAGAGTGCCAATCAACATGCAGGGATTGTCTGCCACACACTGTAATGGCGCAGCCATCTTTGTTGTGGTATTACAGTGATTGGCTGGCCGCACAGCGTCATCAGGTGTATAAGAGACCTGGCGCCGCCATGCTTTTCACAGTCTGCTCCTGAATTAGCGACTGTAGGGAGAGCTGCTGCTGAGATAGGATCAGATTTGTGGGTTTAGGAGGTATTGTAGGTCGAACATCAAAGTAGACACAAATCCAGCTAAATCAAGAGTCCTTCTAAGGACTAATTATGGGGTATACATATTGCAGTGCTGGGTAGGCAGGCAGTGTATGTGCATATATACATATCAGTGCAAGGCATGCACTTACTGCATGTGGGTATATAGATCTCAGTAGCAGACAGTCATTCTATGTGGCATACTTCATTGCATACATAAAGAGGGTTCATTCTATTACTGTCTGCTGCTGCTACCTATTACATATATTGACCATATCTACACAGCACTAGGTCTCAGTGGGCACAAATTATTTTTGGCATGTTAAAGGGGATGTCCACTACTTTAAATTAACCCCCCAATGTATCCCCCTGGGGTCCCTAATGAATTTTGTAAATACCTCATGTTGCCTATAATGCGTGTGAGCGGCGCTATTGCTGGCCGCTCACAGGCAGCACTCTTGCTTCCGCTGATGTCTCGACAAATGCTGGCAGCAGCCGGGGGTCCCTCTTCCTCCTTCCATCCTTGCTGCCACTGCGGGGACCCAGCGCTGAGTATCGCCTCACTTGTCGTGATGTCAGCGCTGGGTCATGTGCTGCCTGTGAGTGGCCATGGATAGCGCCGCTCACAGGCAGTATAGGCAACAAACTTCATTAGGGGCCCTGGTGGATACATTGGGGGGTTAATTTAAAGTAGTGGACAACCCCTTTAATCCTGATTATTTTTTTCCAAAGCAATCCAGAACCCTTTTTTTTCTCTAATTGCTTGTTGACACTGCAAAAAACAGCCAGATTCTTTTCATAGTACAGTGTGAAAATACAGCTATTTTAACCGCTTAGTGACAGAGCCAATTTGCAGCTTATTGACCAGGCATATTTTTACAATTCTGACCACTGTTACTTTATGAGGTTATAACTCTGGAACGCTTTAGCAGATCCCACTGATTCTGAGAGTGTTTTTTCATGACATATTGTACTTCATGATAGTGGTAAAATTAGGAAATTAAAAGGCTTAAAAGTTGACCAGCAATTTCTCATTTTTACAACAAAATTTACAAAACCATTTTTTTTAGGCACCACATCACATTTAAAGTCACTTTGAGGGGTGAACATAACAGAAAATACCCAAAAGTGACACCATTCTAAAATCTGCACCCCTCAAGGTGCTCAAAACTACACTCAAGAAGTTTATTAACCCTTTACGTGCTTCACAGAAACAGAAGCAATGTGGAACAAAAAAAGTAACATTTAACTTTTTTTGAATAAACATTTTACTTCAGAACCATATTTTTTTATTTTCACAAGTGTAAAAAGAGAAAATGAGTCACAAAATTTTCTTTGAATTTTCTTCTGAATGCGCCGATACCCCATATGTGGGGGTAAACCACTGTTTGGGCTCACGGCAGAGCTTGGAAGGGTAGATGCGCCATTTGACTTTTTCAATGCAGAATTGGCTGGAGTTGAGATCGGATGCCATGTCGCGTTTGGAGAGCCCTTGATGTAACTAAACAGTGGGAATTCCCACAAGTGAAACCATTTTAGAAACTAGACCCCTTAGGAAACTTACCTAGATGTATGGTGAGCACTTTGAACCCCCAATTGCTTCACAGAAGTTTATAACGTAGAGCCATGAAAATAAATAATCATATTTTTACACAAAAATGATGTTTTCACACCCAAAATTTTATTTTCACAAAGGTAACAAGAGAAATTAGACCACCAAGGTTGTTGTGCAATTTGTCCTGAGTACGTTGACACCCCATATGTGGGGGTAAACTACTGTTTGGGCGCACGGCATAGCTCGGAAGGGAAGGAGCGCCGTTTGAGTTTTTCAGTGCAGAATTGGCTGGAATTGAGATCGGACGCCATGTCGTGTTTGGAGAGTCCCTGATGTGCCTATACAGTGGAAAACCCTATTTTGGAAATTACATCCCTTATGGAACTTATCTAGATGTATGGTGAGTACTTTTAATCCCCAAGTGCTTCACTGAAGTTTATAATGCAGAGTCGTGAAAATAAAAAAATCATTTTTTTTCCACTAAAAAGATATTTTCACCCCCAAATTTTTACTTTCACAAGGGTAACAGGAGAAATAAGACCTCAAAAGTTGTTTTCAAGTTTGTCATGAGTACGCTGGTACCCCATATGTGTGAGAACCACCTTTTGGGTGCATGGCAGAGCTCAGAAAGGAAGGAGAGCCATTTTGGAATACAGTTCTTTGATGGAATGGTTTGCACGCGTCAAGTTGCATTTGCATAGCCCTTGATGCGCCTAAACAGTAGAAAACCCTTCACAAGTGACCCCATTTTGGAAACTATACCCCCCAAGGGGCTTATCTAGATGTGTGGTGAACACTTTGAAACCCCAAGTGCTTCAAAGAAGTTTATAAGGCAGAGCCATGAAAATAGAAGATCATTTTCTTTTCCACAAAAATGAATTTTTAGCCCCCATTTTTTATTTTCCTAAGGGTAACAGGAGAAATTAGACCCCAAAGTTGTGGTGCAATTTGTCCTGAGTACGCTGATGCCCCATATGTGGGGGTAAACCAATGTTTGGGTGCACGGCAGAGCTCAGAAGGGAGGGAGTACCGTTTGACTTTTTGAGCGCAAAACTGACTGGAATCAATGGTGGCGCCATGTCGCGTTTGGAGACCCCCTGATGTACCTAAACAGTGGAAACTCCCCAATTCTAACTCCAAACCAAACCCGAACACACCCCTAACCCTAATCCCAACCCTAACCATAACCCTAATCACAAACCTAACCCCAACACACCCTAACCCTGATCCTAACCCTAACCATAACCCTAACCACAATCCCAACCCTAATCCAAACCCTAAACATAACTCTAACTACAAACCTAACCCCAACGCACCCCTAAACCTAATCCCAATCCTAATCCCAACCCTAACCCAGACCCTAGCCCTAAAACTTTAACCTAACTCACTTTAGCCTAACCTTAACCCTAAAACTTTAGCCCAACTCACTTTAGCCTAACTCTAACCCTAACCCTAAAACTTTAGCCTAACTCACTTTAGCGTAACGCTAACCCTAAAACTTTAGCCTAACTCCATTTAGCGTAACGCTAACCCTAAAAATTTAGCCCAGCTCACTTTAGCCTAACCCTAAACCTAACCCTAACCCTAAAACTTTAGCCCAACTCACTTTAGCCTAACCCTAACCCTAAAACTTTAGCCCAACTCACTTTAGCCTAACTCTAACCCTAATCCTAACCTTAACCCTAAAACTTTAGCCCAACTCACTTTAGCCTAACCCTAACCTTAAAACTTTAGCCCAACTCACTTTAACCTAATTCTAACCCTAATGGGAAAATGGAAATAAATATATTTTATTTATTTTATTTTTTTCCATAACTAAGGGGGTGATAAAGAAGGGGTTTATTTACAATTTTTTTTATTTTGATCACTTTGATAGCTAAAAAGAGATTCTGGGTCAATGATCAAAAAAAGCATATACAGTACAGACCAACAGTTTGGACACACCTTCTCATTTAAAGATTTTTCATGACTATGAAAATTGTACATTCACACTGAAGGCATCAAAACTATGAATTAACACATGTGGAATTATATACTTAACAAAAAAGTGTGTAACAACTGAAATTATGTCTTATACTCTAGTTTCTTCAAAGTAGCCACCTTTTGCTTTGATGACTGCTTTGCACACTCTTGGCATTCTCTTGATGAGCTTCAAGCGGTAGTCACCAGAAATGGTTTTCACTTCACAGGTGTGCCCTGTCAGGTTAAATAAGTGGGATTTTTGGACTTATACAGTAAATGGGGTTGGGACCATCAGCTGTGTTGTGCAGAAGTCTGGTGGATACACAGCTGATAGTCCTACTGAATAGACTGTTAGAATTTGTATTTTGGCAAGAAAAAAGCAGCTAAGTAAAGAAAAACGAGTGGCCATCATTACTTTAAGAAATGAAGGTCAGTCAGTGTGAAAAATTGGGAAAACTTTGAAAATGTCCCCAAGTGCAGTTGCAAAAACCATCAAGCGCTACAAAGAAACTGGCTCACATGAGGACCACCCAAGGAAAGGAAGACCAAGAGTCACCTCTGTTTCTGAGGATAAGTTTATCTGAGTCACCAGCCTCAGAAATCGCAGGTTTACAGCAACACAGATTAGAGACCAGGTCAATGCCACACAGAGTTCTAGCAGCAGACACATCTCTACAACAACTGTTAAGAGGAGACTTTGTGCAGCAGACCGTCATGGTAAAATAGCTGCTAGGAAACCACTACTAAGGACAGGCAACAAGCAGAAGAGACTTGTTTGGGCTAAAGAACACAAGGAATGGACATTAGACCAGTGGAAATCTGTGCTTTGGTCTGATGAGTCCAAATTTGAGATCTTTGGTTCCAACCACCGTGTCTTTGTGAGATGCAGAAAAGGTGAATGGATGGACTCTACATGCCTGGTTCCCACTGTGAAGCATGGAGGGAGAGGTGTGATGGTGTGGGGGTGCTTTGCTGGTGACACTGTTGGGGATTTATTCAAAATTGAAGGCATACTGAACCAGCATGGCTACCACAGCATCTTGCAGCGGCATGCTATTCCATCCGGTTTGTGTTTAGTTGGACCATCATTTATTTTTCAACAGGACAATGACCCCAAACACACCTCCAGGCTGTGTAAGGGCTATTTGACCAAGAAGGAGAGTGATGGGGTGCTACGCCAGATGACCTGGCCTCCACAGTCACCAGACCTGAACCCAATTGAGATAGTTTGGGGTGAGCTGGACCGCAGAGTGAAGGCAAATGGGCCAACAAGTGCTAAGCATCTCTGGGAACTCCTTCAAGATTGTTGGAAGACCATTTCCGATGACTACCTCTTGAAGCTCATCAAGAGAATGCCAAGAGTGTGCAAAGCAGTCATCAAAGCAAAAGGTGGCTACTTTGAAGAACCTAGAATATAGACATATTTTCAGTTGTTACACACTTTTTTGTTAAGTATATAATTCCACATGTGTTAATTCATAGTTTTGATGCCTTCAGTGTGAATTTTCATAGTCATGAAAATACAGAAAAATCTTTAAATGAGAAGGTGTGTCCAAACTTTTGGTCTGCACTGTATATACTGGAAAATATTGATTAAAACAATCTTTATTTATACACTGATAAAATATCAAAAAGTATATATAATGTAATAATAATGGATGATGATACATAAAATTACATAAACCACTGCTAACTAGAAGTGTCCATGCCACAAACAAATTAATCCATAAGGGAAATCACATAAATATTATATCAAAGGTAATGTGAAACCAAAATTTCATGAAGTTCAGATACTGACGTATCAGGGACACAGAAGCCAAATGTGTAAAGTGAAAATACAAATAAAGAGAGCTCACATATGTGTATATACACACATGTATATGTGAGCCCACATAAGCATATAAAGTGCAACAAAATACAATAATAATATTAAGCAATCTCACATATAGTCTAATGTACCATACATAAAAATGTGCAAATATCAAACACTAATAAAGTGAAAGTGCAACAAAGATCATAATTGGTGAAAACAGGAGTATTCAATGTCCCAAATCGTAGTACCACTAAAAATATATATATACTAAAAAATAATGGGTTCAAAAACAAACAAATAAATTGTTTATAACATTACCAATAGCAGTAGTGGCGTGACACGTCCCCAACGCACGTTTTGGAAATGATTACTATTCATCTTTTTCAGCAGATAGATACTAACAGATGTGTAAGATTATTATTACTAGTTTCAACTACTGCTGTTTAATCACTTTGATAGCGTCTATCAAAGTGACCAAAATGAACCAATAGGAAAAATCTTCCTATTGTTGCCGAGTGCTGGCTGGCAAATCTCCCAGGCGCACAGCGCATGCGGCTGCTATTTTCTGACCGGAAGAAGATGGCGGTACCCACCGGGGGATGCAGGAGGGCCCAGGAGCACCGGGAGGTACCAGGGGGCATCGTGGTCCCTAGTTCTCTCTCCTCTGATGTGCGATCACATCAGAGGAGAGAGAAATTAAATGGCACATCGGCCTTTTTTTGCGGTGGAAGTTATACAGTTAATAACAGCAATCGCAACACCAGGGTCGGTAGAAACCGACCTGAATCATGTTCTCTGGGGTCTCGGCTACCCCCAGCAGCCGAGACCCCGGAGAGATTCCGACTCTCGGGGGGTGCTATAGGATGTTTCCTCAGCGACGTTAATTAACGTTGCTGTGGTTTAAGTACCCTTAACTACCGCCGTTAAAAGGCGCATCGCCAGTCCTTAAGGGTTTAAACGGGTTTGTCTGTCCCAGTCCTGACATCTGAGTGCGCATAAAAATCTGCCATTTTTTGTGGTGCTGTTGAATTTTTTGGGAGTCTTATACATTTTTTTTACACTATTTTTCTGCCCAAAAAAATATTTAGCTGCCCAAAATATATTTAGCTACAGGGCAGATATTTTACGCTGGGTTTTGTCCGCCACACGGATCGCATATAATTGCGCTAAAAATTTTGCCATTTTAGGCCTCCATAGAATTTTTTTTGTTGTGTCATAGCTTACTTAATGACACAGTTTTGCTGGCCAATAAAAAAAATACGGGGTGATATAGTAACTGACCCAACCTGGCAGGAGGACATGCAGAGCGAGGACAGCAACACACAGGGGGAAAAGAAGCACTGTGGTGGCTGCAGACACAAGGCAGGCAACCGTTCCTTGCAACACCAACACGACGGAAGTTGTCAGTACAACTGATAGGTCTTCCTGAGTCTCGTTGTTTTTTAAAGACTCTGACGATAACCCCAAACAGGCCATTTGCAACACCTGCCATGCCCGCATCAGAAGAGGTAGCAAAACTACCAGCCCAACCACCACCAAGCATGATCAGGCACATGGCAGCAAAGCACCCGACTTTGTGGGCCCAACCCAGGAACAGTGTCTGCGGGTGACACCACTGCTTCTTACGCTGTTGAGCATGGAAGCCAATCCCCTGTCCATGGTGCCTGTGAAGATACCTCCTTCCCTGCATCTGTCGTTGCACACACGCAACTACCACCATCATCAAGCACATCCACATCCTTGTTCCAGCGCAGCCTTCAGTTGTCCATACACCAGTCATTGGAACGCAAGCGGAAATACGCAGCCAACGCCCCACAGGCCACAGTACTAAATTCACACATTACTCGTCTGCTTGAGCTCGAAATGTTGCCTTTTAGGCTCATGGAGTTGGAATCTTTCCGCAACCTGATGGAGGCGGCCATCTCAAGGTACTCCGTCCCCAGCCGACACTATTTCTCCCGGTGTGCCATCCCGGCATTACACAAGCACGTGTCCCACAACAATACCCGTGCCCTCAACAAGACAGTTACTGGGAAAGTACACTTAACGATGGACACATGGACAAGTGTTTCTGGGCAGGGATGGTACATCTCGCTCACAGCAAACAGGGTTAACATAGTGGAAGCCGGGACCCAGTCAGACCTTGGAATGGAACACGTCCTCCCAACGCCGAGGATTGCGGTCATGGTTGACCCCACAGTCTACAGCTCCTTCATGTTATCCTCTTCCTCCTCCTCTTCAGCCTGCATCTCTGAAATGACCACATCAGTCGCAAGCTGGAAGCACTGCAGCACTGCCTCAGCCAAGCGCAACAGGCTGTGCTGAAGCTGATATGCTTAGGTGACAAACTGCCCAATGCTGAAGAGTTGTGGACGGCTCTGAAAGAGCAGGCAAATCTGTGGCTGACATCACTGAACCTACAGCCAGGCATGGTCGTGTGTGACATTGGCTGTAACCTGGTGGCAGTTCTGAGGCAGGCAAGCTCAAACACGTACCTTGCCTGGCCCATGTGCTTAACCTCATCGTTCATCGGTTTCTCAAAACCTACCTGGAGATGCTAGATCTGCTTGTGAAAGTACACCGCCTGTGTGCCCATTTTAGAAAGTCAGCTACAGCTTCAGCCGCCCTTGCTGTGCTTCAGCAGCATTTGCAGCTTCCGCCTCACCGACTGGTGTGTGATGTCTCCACGCAATGGAACTCTACACTGCATATGCTGGAAAGGATTTGTGAGCAAAAGAGGGCAGTTGTTGACTACAAGCATCAACAAGGCCATCTGTATTCAGTTCAGACTCCACATATAAGACCTCAGGAGTGGACATGGATGTCAGACATATTTACCATACTACAAAACTTTAAGGATTCCACCAAGATGGTGAACGGCGATGACACCATAATTAGCTAAACGAAAAAAGATTGGTTTGGTACCGTGTTAGCTAGTAGAAAAAAACATATAGAGTGCTTTCAGTGGGAGAAGCAAAATACCATAATTAGCGTCACGCTTCTCTGTATTCTGAAAAGCTCTCTGCTCACAATGAAAGAGGACGCATTGCAGACAGAGCACGATGAGATGGAGTTAGGAACCATACAGGGTGATTACACACAGCCCAGACTCATGTCATCTCAATGTGGATTGGTTGACAATGAGGTAGAGGAGGAGGAGGAAGAACAGGAGCTACTTTCATGCGCTATATACGGTACTATAAGCACAACTGTCATTCCGTCTGTTAAGCGTGGATGAGAGAGAGAGTTTAGGAGGAGGACAGCACGGTCAGTCATCCTATTGGTGAGGATACGGATGTCTTGCCAGTTAGCATGGCACGCATGGCAGACTTTATGTTGCGCTGCCTTTCCCTTGACCCTCGCATTATCAAAATTTGTGCTGACGCTCATTACTGGTTGGTGACACTTCTAGACCCTCGCTACACAGAGAACTTTTAATCTCTTCTTCCAGAGTCAAATAGGTGTATTAAAATGATGCAGTACCATAGGGCAATTGTTGCGGAATTACTGAAAAAATTCTCATCTGAAAACGCTGGTAGCGGATGTCACAGTTCATTGGATAACCAAGGAGTAGAGGCGAGAGAGACACGACTACAATCCAGCAGAGGCAGAGTAACACTGGCAAAGTTCTGGGACACTTTTCTCAGACCCTCCCATCGCCCTGGCCCAGAGTCGCGGGTAGTCTCCCAAGGACTGGAAAATTTGGGAAGATGTTGAAAAAGAACCTTGCTGACAGTACCAACATCCTCGGTGATTCCTCTGTGCCTTTTAATTATTGCATATTCAAGCTGGACAAGTGGCATGAACTGGCTCTCTACGACTTGGAGGTCCTGGCCTGCCCTACCGCTAGCGTTTTGTCAGAGCGGGTTTTTAGTGCCACGGGTGGAATCATAACTGATAAGCGCATCCGCCTGTCAACTGAAAATGCTGACTTTTATAAAAATGAATAAGGACTGGATTGGGGCAGACTTCTGTACACCACCGAATGATAACAGCGAAACATAAACTCCAATATAGTGTATTTCTTTGGGAGGTGTAATACCATGCACCTCTTCACACCCATACATGGACATACGCTTCCTTACTTTGGCTATTTGGTGTGTTATACTCCTCCTTCACCTCATCCTCATAATCCACCACCACTAGATTAACATGGTGACCGTGGTCCGTGATGCAACAGCCAACTTATTGTGTAAAAGGGTGTTTTTGATGCCCTTTTAATTAGAAAAATATTTCCACAGTAGGTTGATGTGTACCCCCCCCAAGGGAAAATTTTTGTCAGCCCATACACTTAGTGTATGGGCATTCCAAGTATAGGAGACCAGCTCCTTTTAACTGGCAAGACCCTTTTCTGAGGCCATCCTCCACATCTCTTCCTACACCAACACTATAGTGATCACCAGGGTGACCGTGTTCTGTGATGAAACAGCTACTATATTGTTCTGCAAGAGTGTTTATGATGTCTGTAACAAAAAATATTTACACAGTAGGTTGATGTGCACCTCCCTCAGCGAAAATGTTTGTCAGCCCATACACTTAGTGTATGGGCATTCCAAGTATAGGAGACCCACTCCTTTAAACTGGGAAGACCTTTTTCGTAGACCATCCATCACGTCTCTTCAGACACCACCACTAACACATGAAGGTCAACGTTTTCCATGATGCAACAGCCACTATATTGTTTTGCAAGGGTGTTTATGATGTCCGTAAGAAAAAATATTTACACAGTAGGTTGATGTGTACACTCCTAGAGGAAAATGTTTGTCAGCCCATACACTTAGTGTGTGGGCATTCCAAGTATAGGAGACCTGCTCCTTTAAACTGGGAAGACCTTTTTCTGAGGCCATTCTCCATGTCTCTTCAGACATCACTAGAGATGAGCGAGTTTGCCTCCGGGAGGGTCGAGTCGGGTTTCGGACCACCCGACTTTCGCAAAAGTCGAGTCGAACTAAATCGGCCGACTATCGGAGAAAGTCGAAGGTCTGACTGAAACTCGAATCGACCCCAATGCAAGTCAATGGGGAAGTAAAGTCTACAGGGAGTGGACAGTAAACACACCTACAGTGCCCATTTCAATGCCAACGAAATCAATTCTTATTACTTAAGCTTGTCAATCTTAATTTACTTTATAATAATAGTAAAGCATTGAAAACTGGGGATATTTGGCTAAAGTTGTGTGGGGGGCATGGCTGGCTCCAGGTTTTCGTGTATCCTGGGCGAAAGAGTATCAGTGGGCCCCTTTAACACATACCACAATTCATGATGCTCCGATATGGCAGAGAAATATAGGTATAGTACAATGCCAAATACTTCACTTCTTACATTACATGAGTGATATCTATTGTAAATTCTACAATAGCTCAAAAACCGGACAGTATAGTCCTCCATACAGTATTATGGCCACCACATAGTGCGCTATACAGAATAAGTTCCATATAATGCTCCATACAGAATAGGCCCCATATGTGCTCCATATGATGCTCCATATATAAAGGGCCTTATATGATGCCCCATAAATAATGAACCCCATATGATGCTCTAGTATATGATGGGCCCTTAAAATGCTCCAAATATAATGGTCCCCATATATAATGATCCATATATAATGGGCTCCATGTGATGCCCCATAAATAATGATCCACATATGATGCTCCAGTATATGATGGGCCCTATGTGATGCTCCAGTATATGATGTGACCCATGGATGATGCTCCAGTGTATGATGGGCCTATATAATGCTCCATATATAATTGGCCCCATATGATGCTCCAGTGTATAATGGGCCCCATATGATGCTCCAGTGTATGATGGGCCCCATTTATAATGCTCCAGTGTATGATGAACCCCATATAATGCTCCAAATATAATGGTCCCCATATATAATGATCCATATATAATGGGCTCCATGTGATGCCCCATAAATAATGAACCCCATATGATGCTCTAGTATATGATGGGCCCCATATGATGCTCCAGTATATGATGGGCCCCATGGATGATGCTCCAGTGTATGATGGGCCTATATAATGCTCCATATATAATGGGCCCCATATGATGCTCCAGTGTATAATGGGCCCCATATATGATGCTCCAGTGTATGATGGGCCCCATTTATAATGCTCCACTGTATGATGAGCCCCATATAATGCTCCAAATATAATGGTCCCCATATATAATGCTCCATATATAATGGGCTCCATGTGATGCCCCATAAATAATGAACCCCATATGATGCTCTAGTATATGATGGGCCCCATATGATGCTCCAGTATATGATGTGGCCCATGGATGATGCTCCAGTGTATGATGGGCCTATATAATGCTCCATATATAATGGCCCCATATGATGCTCCAGTGCGTAATGGGCCCAGTGTATGATGAGCCTCATATAATGCTACAAATATAATGGTATCCATATATAATGCTCCATATTTAATATGCTCCATGTGATGCCCCATAAATAATGAACCCCATATGATGCTCCAGTAGACGATGGGCCACATGTATGTATGATGCTCAAGTGTATGATGGGCCTATATAAAGCTCCATATATAATGGCCCCATATGATGTTCCAGTGCTAATGGGCCCATATATGATGCTCCAGTGTATGATGGGCCCCATTTATAATGCTCCAGTGTATGATGAGCCCCAAATAATGCTCCAAATATAATGGTCCCCATATATAATGCTCCATATATAATGGGCCCATGAGATGCCCCATAAATAAAGAACCCCATATGATGCTTTAGTATATGATGGGCCCAATAGAATGCTCCAGTATATGATGGGCCACATGGATGATGCTCAAGTGTATAATGGGCCACGTATATGATGCTCCAGTGTATGATGGGCCCCATTTATAATGTGTTACAGCGGTGGAGCAGGGAGAGGTAAGTATTGCAAGTGTTGGGGCCCTGAGCAAGCAGGGGGGCACACTCATGGGAGCCGGCATTGGCACAGGGCCGCTCATAGTACGTTGGTGTCTCTGACAGCGAGTGGGCTCCCCCACCCTCTCCGGGCCCCGGCACTTGCCCGGGTGTGCCTGGTGCTGATGCCGGCCCAGTTAGGGAGATGGAAAAACTGGCATATGTTGAGGTATACGCTGGACGTTCAGCTGCTGTAAATGGAAGAATTGGAGAAGTCGGTGGAAGAGGGGACAAAGCGAGCCATTTTCTGGCAACCTATGTGTCATCAGGGGAAGGTGGTACAAAATCCTTTGAAACCCAAGCATTGTTCATTTTAATGAAGGTGAGATCACCAACATTTTTGGTCGACAGCCGGGTCCTTTTTTCTGTCAGGATTGATCCAGCAGCACTGAAGACTCTTTCTGATAACACACTACCAGCAGGGCAAGCAAGCTCCTGTAAGGCATATTGTGCCAATTCAGGCCAGGTGTCCAGTTTACAGGCCCAGTAGTCAAAGGGGAATGAACTGTGAGGGAAAACATCGATAGGGGAGGAGAGGTAATTTTGAACCATAGTTTACAACTGCTGTCTCCTGTCTGTTGCAATCGATTCAGTATTAACAGTCGTGTGAGCATTACTCGAGAAATCAGTCCACAACATGGTCATGAAACCCCTGTCTCCAACGCCACTTCGGCTGTGTGCACCACGAACACCTCTTCCATGTTGCCCAGTACGGCTCGTGGTAGAATCTGCACCGCTGCTGTGTGCTGGGAATGCCTCTAACAAACGGTTTACCAGAGTTGCTTGTTTGTTCGCCAATATTAGCTCTTGGTTCTCCTGTGGCATGATAATTTGCCTTTATAGCGTAGATCGAGGATGCTGGCCAACCAGTAGTCGTCATCCTTCACAATTTTGGCAATGCGGGGGTCCCTTTTTAGGATCCGCAAGACATAATCACACATGTGGGCCAATTTTCCAGGTGTCAATGATGCACTGCCAGTGGTGGGTGGAGGAGCACTTTCTGCCAAATTCACGTCCCTCCAGTCATGCACAAACCCTGCACCTGACCTAGGCAAGCCAACATTTTCTCTTGCCCCCTGAGAAACATCCTTCTCCCCAAAATAATCATCCCCCTCCTCCTCTTCCTCTTCCTCTTCTTCCTCCACCTCGTCTAGGACAGTTCCCTGAGCAGACAATGGCTGACTGTCATCAAGGCTTCCCTCCTCCTCCTCCTCTTCCTCCTCCGCTGCAGACGCCTGATCCTTAATGTGCGTCAAAGTTTATGATGGCGTCGTCTGCGCTTACCAGCCATGTGCATTCCTCAAAACACTAAAGGACTTTACAGAGGTCTTTCAGCTTTGACCACTGCACAACCCGACAACTCCATGTCTGCCCTCAAACTGCCTGCCCGTGTATCATCCCACAAATGCATTACAGCCTGCCTGTGTTCGCACAGCCTCTCAACCATCTGCATGGTGGATTTCCACCTTGTTGCAACATCTATGATTAGGCGGTGCTTGGGGAGGTGGAGCGATCGCTGCAGCATCTGCATACGACAGGAGTCTACGGGCGAGTGACGGATGTGCGAGCACAGTCTTCGCACCTAGTGGAGAAGGGCTGGTAACTCCGGATAATTATTTATGAAGCACTGCACCACCAGGTTCAAGGTGTGAGCCAGGCAAGGTTTGTGTCTGAGTTTTGCCAGGGCTATGGCCGCCACAAAATTACGGCCGTTATCACTGACTACCTTGCCTGGCTCAAGATGTAGACTGCCCTGTAATGACTCACTTTCTCGTTGCAAGTAGTCGGCCAGTACCTCCGCGGTGTGTCTGTTGTCGCCCAAAGACATCATCTTTAAAACAGCCTGCTGACGCTTACCACTAGCTGTTCGATAGTGGGATACCTCGTGTGCAACACTGGCAGCTGCGGATGGAGTGCTCATGCGACTGCGCTCTGTCGACGAGCTTTCGCTTCTGGAGGAGGAGGAGGATCGACCTCCTACAGCCAACTGTTGCCTATACCGTGGGCTAGGCAGCACTGTCCCACCGCCGCTGTCCCTTGTGAACCCTGCATCCACCACATTAACCCAGTGCACAGTGATGGACACGTAACGGCCCTGGCCATGCCTACTGGCCCATACATCTGTTGTGAGGTGCAACTTTCCACTCACTGATTGAGTTCATGGAAAATGCGGTCTTTCACATGCAGGTTGAGGGCAGGGATGGCTTTTCTAGCAAAGAAGTGCCGACTGGGTAGGTCATAGCGTAGGACAGCGTAGGCCATGAGCTCTCGGAACGCTGCGCTTTCAACCAAACGGAAGGGCATCATCTCTAATGAGATCAGCTTGGCAATGTAGGAGTTCAAAGCCAGTGTACATGGATGAGAGGATGAGTACTTTCTTGTCCTACTCAGAGTGTCTGCTAGGGTGAGCTGGGCTTGAGAGCTGCATATGGGGGAACTAGCGGTGGACATGGCGGACTGAGAGGGGGTTGGTGATGGTGATGGTGGTGATGGTGGTCATGACCAAGATTCAGTTTTTGGTTGCAAAAACATTGTGATTGCCTGACTGCTTTGGCCTTGTGACGACACCTCAACGTTTCTTGCTGGTGGTGTGCTAACCGGTGGGCTTACAGTGGGGGAAGAGATGTAGCGTTACTGGCTACCTTCAGTCGGAGCAGGTGCAAATGTGCTACCTGAGGTTTTGTAGTCCGTCCATGCTTGCAAGTGTACGGTGTATAAATGTCTAAACATGCAACTGGCATTCAAATTTCGGAGATTTTTCCCTCGGCTAAAGGTCCTTCCGCACTTCTTACAGATAACCTTTGCCTCATCAATAGGATTTTGGTCAAAAAAGTGCCACACTGCACTCTTCCTACTATGGGATAAATTTTCAGGGCTTGCACGCTGTGCTAATTTGACCGTCTGACTAAGCTGTCCTGCAACTCTTTTTGTTTTTTTAACACGTTTTTGGACTGCTACGGACCTGCCAGATAACCGCAGCTGCAATGTCAATGCCTGCTGCGGATACTCCTCCTCTTCTGACCTATTGCCAGCGGCACTCTCTTCCCCCAGTGGATGCCAATCCGGGTCAACAACTGGGTCATCCATCACCTCCTCTTCAATTTCATCTGCACCTTCCTCTGTGTCACCATGTAAAGTGGTATAGTATGCGGGAAGGGGCACCGGAGTTTCATCAGGGTCAGATTCTGACTCCGTAGACTACGAGGGCATTGTAGTGCTCTGGGTGAATGTACCAGCAGAATCATGAAAACACAAAAAAACACAGTAAAACCAAAAATACTCTATTGCAAAAAGAATAATAGTAAACGGCAAGTGCCAGTAAAAAAAGTGGAAAAACAAGGGTATTTGGTTAATACGTTTTTGCAAAAAATGTAAATTAAGCTGCTCCACCAAATCGTCAAGGTATACCTGTTTCAGAGCAGTCCCTAACTAATGTATGTAGTCCCTATCTGATTTTTTTAAAAACCTGGTCATATGTATATTACCTGTATGAGCAGGATTCAGAAAGGTTAAGTCCCATGTGGACACATGATAGAACAGCTTATATGTGCAGGGCTCATAAGGGAGGGGTGGAGAACTCTCTACTCTTGTAGAAACAAGAAAACAAATGGTTAAATCAGAAACACATGAGACCTGCACACAGTGAACAGGCCTGTAGAGACGCTGTTCACACCACCAGAAGACTGAAAACACAAAAAAGCACAGCAAAACCAAAAATACTCTGTTGCAAAAAGAATAATAGTAAGCGGCAAGTGCCAGTTAAAAAAAAGTGGCAAAATAAGGGTATTTGGTTAATACGTTTTTTGCAAAAAAATGTATATTAAGCTGCTCCACTAAATTGTCACGGTATACCTGTTTAAAAAAGTGGAGAAACAAGGTTTTTTTTGTGTTTTTAGTTTTTTTGGTGGTGTGTTTTCTGGTGGTGTGAACAGCGTCTCTACAGGCCTGTTCACTGTGTGCAGGTCTCATGTGTTTCTGATTTAACCATTTGTTTTCTTGTTTCTATAAGAGTAGGGAGTTATCCACCCCTCCCTTATGAGCCCTGCACATATAAGCTGTTCTATCATGTGTCCACATGGGACTTAACCTTTCTGAATCCTGCTCATACAGGTACTATACATATGACCAGGTTTTTAAATACATCAGATAGGGACTACATACATTAGTTAGGGACAGGTATACCATGACGATTTGGTGGAGCAGCTTAATATACATTTTTTGCAAAAAATGTATTAACCAAATTCCCTTGTTTTTCCACTTGTTTTTACTGGCACTTACCGTTTACTATTATTCTTTTTGCAACAGAGTGTTTTTGGTTTTACTGTGTTTTTTTGTTTTTCAGTTTTCTGGTGGTGTGAACAGCGTCTCTACAGGCCTGTTCACTGGGTGCAGGTCTCATGTGTTTCTGATTTAAACAGCAGAAGCATATAGCAGTGGCTGTGCATCAGTGCACTCCATGTCAGATTTATCTTGGACGGGGGAATTCAGGACTTGACTTGATAACCCAGGCATGGTATGTGAAAAGAGCTCCATGGAGTAATCTGAAATGTGGCCTGCCACATCCTTCACTTTTGGTGGGGATGAAGGACACAAGGAAAAGTGTTGTTCCTGATCAGGAGCCTGCACTGAATACTCAGTGCTTGCATTTCTTGAAACTTCAGAAGAGGAGGCAATAGTGCTGGAGGCTGTTTCGGCAATGTAAGCCAAAACCTGTTCCTGATGCTCTGGCTTTAAAAGCAGTTTACCTACTCCCAGAAAAGGGAGCCTTCCAGGCCTTCTGGAGCCAGATGATGATGCAGGCTCAACACCTCCTGCCATAGGTGCTATTGTGCTTTTGGCACTACCAACAGATGCACCACCACCACCATCAGTATCAACTGGCTCCCTCCGCCCACGTCTGTGGCCTCTTCCACCATACTTCCTCGTGTTTGGGAAAATGTACCCAAAATACCAGCAGATATATGGTACTGTATCAGAAGCGTACAGCTGTATACGGTGAAGGGGAAAATTTAAATCTCCGTATATATTTCCGGAGTCACACACAGACGCTCACAGGCTCGGTATGGATTAGACCAGAATACATAAAGCAGAAAAAGGATACTGTATCAGAAGATACCAGGTGTATATAGTATAGGGGAATATTGTAAATCTCCGTATATATTTCGGAGTCACACACAGACGCTCTCAGGCTCAGTATGGATTAGATCAGAATATAAAAAGCAGAAAAAGGGTACTGTACCAGAAGATACCAGGTGTATATAGTATAGGGGAAAATTGTAAATCTCCGTTTATATTTCCGGAGTCACACACAGATGCTCTCAGGCTCAGTATGGATTAGACCAGTATATAAAAAGCAGAAAAAGGGTACTGTATCAGAAGATACCATGTG
The DNA here is from genome assembly GCA_033576555.1 of Oophaga sylvatica. NCBI lineage: Eukaryota > Metazoa > Chordata > Amphibia > Anura > Dendrobatidae > Oophaga > Oophaga sylvatica. The sequence continues at coordinate 114,661,922 of JARQOD010000005.1, forward strand.
TATATAGTATAGGGGAAAATAGTAAAGCTCTGTATATATTTCCGGAGTTACACACAGACGCTCTCAGGCTCAGTATGGATTAGACCAGAATATAAAAAGCAGAAAAAGGGTACTGTATCAGAAGATACCAGGTGTATCTAGTATAGGGGAATATTTCAATCTCCGTATATATTTCCTGAGTCACACACAGACACTCACAGGCTCAGTATGGATTAGACCAGAATATAAAAAGCAGAAAAACGGTAATGAATCAGAAGCGTACAGCTGTATACAGTTTAGGGGTAATTGTAAATCTCCGTATATATTTCCGCAGTCACACACAGATGCTCTCTCAGTATGGATTTGACCGTAATACAAAAGGCAGTAAAAAGGTACTGTATCAGAAGATATCCGGTGTATATAGTGTAGGGGAAAATTTCAATCTCCGTATATATTTCCGGAGTCACACACAGATAGTCAGCATGTATTTGTCTGTGATACCAGCCGGTACACGGTAGTGTGTGAGGAGCGTACAGCTCTATACAGAGTGGCAAAAAATTAACACTCGGTAACTGTGCAGAAAAAAGAATAAGAGTATTAGTGCTGTGTAAAAAGCAGTCTGCGCAGCAGTGTACACACAGCAATAAAGCTAGCCAGCAGCCTAATAATCAGCGCTGCTGCACACAAGAAAATCCTCCCCTGTCACTGGCAGGCAGCCTAATAACCAGGGCTGCTGCACACAACAAAATCTTCCCCTGTCACTGCACACTAACTGTACAGCACAATTTCTATCAGCACAAGCATATGAGAACTTCTGTTTCCAGCCCTAACTCTCTCCCTACTGATAAGCAGCGTCAGCAACCTCTCCTACTGTTAAGATTAGCAGAAGTAAAATGGCGGTCAGCGGTCAGAGCTTTTATAGACACTATGACACCCCCAAAGCAAGCCAATCTGTTATGTTTTGGTAGCTGAGGAGGGTAGGAGCAAAAAACCCCAAAGGCAGCCAAACACCAGAGAGGTTGGGATCTAATAGGTTGCAGACCTCTAAACTAACCACACAACTAGAAGCAGCCGTGGGACGTTCCTACGGTGCCCTAGGCACCTCGTCACAGCCGGAGAGATTAGCTACCCCTGAAGATGAAAAGAGGAAAGCTAACTGCCCTGGAGTAGAGCCCCAAAGGAAAAGGAAGCCCCCAAACATATAATGGCGGTTAGACTAGATGAAAACACGAACGCAGACAGAAAATAGAATGAGCAAACGCTGGACCCCAAAACTGTAGACAGGACAGTACAGGAGAGAACACTGTCTGCAACCCAACAAAACCCTAGGAAAAACTCCAACACTTCTGATTCCAAAAATGCTGAGACCACACGGTCTCGACCACCTATATCAGATCTCTAGTGTGAGCACACAGCTACCCAGCAGTAAAAAATCACTGGAACTGAGCAAATGAACAAATACAAAAAGAGAACAGAGACCAGCACAAGCCCCCAAAGGGACCCGGCTGAACTCAAGAAGCAAGGCAGCAAAAACAAGGGAAATCCAACCACAGAAAAAAAAAACAGAAAGTAACTTATCTGAATGATAGCAGGAGACAGCAGAAAGCTAGCTGAATTCCAACCAAGACCAGGAAGTAACAATTGATGACCGGCGAGGATCATGGGAGGTCAGCTCACTTATATCAGGCCAGTCCGTCCCCCTGATAATCATTCATCAATTGCAGGTGGTGGACTTTTGCTGTTCCACATAGGTTCAATACCCTCAGCAACCACCAGAGGGAGCCTCTGCTCTGAAGTCATCTCCAACACGTTCACAACACCAATCACTGCAATGCCCTTCTCTAAGATGGTGGTGGACACTGCCCATGTCATCTCGTTGCCCACAGTGTACGTCCTTGTTCATTGGCTGAAAAAAGGCACCTATAAAGCATTATGGGAAAACCGACTATGGCACTCAGGTCGACGACCGCATGGCCGACTTCACGCTATGGTCGGGTATCGCTCGGCGAAACCCGACTTTGGCGAAAGTCGGCGACATAAATCTGGCCAACCTGTTTCGCCCAACTCTAGACATCACCACTAGAGCACCAGGGTGACCGTGTTCCGTGATGAAACAGCCACTATATTGTTTTGCAAGGGTGTTCATGATGTCCGTAACAAAAAGTATTTACACAGTAGGTTGATGTGCATCCGCCCAAGGGAAAATGTTTGTCAGCCCATACACTTAGTGTATCGGCATTTCAAGTATAGGAGACCCACTCCTTTAACCCCTCTCTGCCATCGGACGTACTATCCCGTCCATAAAATCCGTGCCAATCTGCCCATGGACGGGATAGTACGTCCAAGGTGATTAGCTGCGCTCCTGGGGGAGCGCAGCTGATCGCCGCCGGGTGTCAGCTGATTATCACAGCTGACACCCGGCACTATGTGCCAGAAGCGGTCACAGACCGCTCCCGGCACATTAACCCCTGGCACACCGCGATCAGACATGATCGTGGTGTACCAGGGGCACAGAGGAGCATCGCGCAGGGAGGGGGCTCCCTGTGTGCTCTCCTGAGGCCCTCAGAACAGAACGATGTGACCGCGCTGTTCTGAAGGCCTCTTCCCTGCAGGACCCTGGATCCAAGATGGCCGCCGGGTCCTGCTGAGAGCAGGCACTGAGAAGCCTGCAGCAGTACCAGAGCGATCGCTGGTGTGACAGTGTGCTGTGCACACTGTCACACCAGCGATCTGATAAAATACAGTGATATCCCACCCTGGGACAAAGTAAAAAAGTAAAATCAAAAGTGTAAAAAAAATAAAGGAAAAAAAAAAATATTCCCCAATAAATTCATTTCTTCCTGTAAATAAAAAACCTAAACAATAAAAGTAAACATATTTGGTATCGCTGCGTCCGTATCAACCCCCCCTATAAAACTGTCCCACTAGTTAACCCCTTTAGTGAACCCCTTAAAAAATAAAAAAAACAAAGCAAAAAATCAATGCTTTATCATCATACCGCCGAACAAAAAGCGGAATAACACGCGATCAAAAAGACCGATATAAATAAACATGGTACCACTGAAAACGTCATCTTGTCCCGCAAAAAATGAGCTGCAACACAGCATCATCAGCGTAAAAATAAAAAAGTTATAGCTCGCAGAATAAAGCGAAGCAAAAATAATTATTTTTATATAAAATTGTTTTTATTGTATAAAAGCGCCAAAACCTAAAAAAAGATGATATATATGAGGTATCGCCGTAATCATACTGACCAGAAGAATAAAACTGCTTAATCAATTTTACCACACGCGGAACGGTATAAAACCCCCCCAAAAGAAATTAATGAATTGCTGATTTTTGTTCATTCTAACCTCCTAAAAATCGAAATAAAAAGCGATCAAAAAATGTCACGTTCTCAAAAATGGTATCAGTAAAAACGTCAACTCGTACCTCAAAAAATAAGACCTCACATGACTCTGTGGGCCAAAACGTGCAAAAATTATAGCTCTCAAAATGTGGTGATGCAAAAACTATTTTTTGCAATAAAAAGCGTTTTTTTAGCGTGACAGCTGCCAATCATAAAAACCCGCTATAAATAGTAAATCAAACCCCCTTTGTCACCCCCTTAGTTAGGGAAAAATAATAAAATTAAAAAAATGTATTTATTTCTATTTTCCCATTAACGTTAGGGTTAGGGTTGCGTGTTGTGAATGTGTATGAGATGGTTTCTGAGCAGAGGCTCCCTCTGGTGGTTACAGACAGTACTGAACCTTCCAGCGAGGAATGGCAATCTGGGATCACTGACTGGACTGATATAAGGGAGGTTCCCTCCCATGATGGTCGTCGGTGATCAATTGTTCTTGTCTCAATTGTGGTTCCTGGTTCATTTGGAAGTTTGCTGGAGTCTTGCCTGCATCTGCTGCTTTCAGATAAGATATTTTCTGCTTTTCTTTTTGTGCTTGCTTTTTGCATAGTTTTCTGCACTTTTGTGGAGGTCAGCCGGGTCCCCTCCTGGGGCCTGTGCTCCTCTCAGTTTATCTGTAGCCACTGTTATTTGTTCATTTGCTTTTTCCTGTTTTTTCAGTGGCTGCGGCTTGGTTTTGTTACACCAGAGATCTGATTTAGGTGGATGAAATCTGTTATGAATGTGCTAGAGATGGTTTCTGAGCAGAGGCTTCCTCTGGTGGTTACAGACAGTACTGAACCTTTCAGCGAGGAATGGCAATCTGGGATCACAGATTGGTCTGATATAAGGGAGGTTCCCTCCCATGATGGTTGCAGGTGATCAATTGTTCTTGTCTCAATTGTGGTTCCTGGTTCATTTGGAAGTTTGCTGGAGCCTTGCCTGCATCTCCTGCTTTCAGATAAGATATTTTTTGCTTTTCTTTTTGTGCTTGCTTTTTGCATTGTTTTCTGCACTTTTGTGGAGGTCAGCCAGGTCCCCTCCTGGGGCCTGAGCTCCTCACAGTTTATCTGAAGCCACTGTTATTTGCTCATTTGCTTTTTCCTGTTTTTTCAGCGGCTGCGGCTTGGTTTTTGTTCACACTGAGATCTGATTTAATGGGTGGCGAGATCGTGTGGTCTCAGTATTTTTGTAATCAGAATTGTTGGATTTTTGTAGGGTTTTCTGGGTTGCAGAAAGTAATCTCTCCTGTCCTATCCTATTTAGTCAGCTTGTGGCCCCAGCGTTTGCTCGGTCTATTTTCTGCCTATGTTTGTATTTTCATCTTGTCTAACCGCCATTATATGTTTGGGGGCTTCCTATTTTCTTTGGGGATCTGCTCCAGGGCAGATAGCTTTCATCTTTCTGCCTTTAGGTGTAGTTATCTCTCAGGCTGTGACGAGGCATCTAGGATCAACGTAGGAACGCTCCACGGCTACCTCTAGTTGTGTCGTTAGTTTAGGAATCTGCAACCCATCAGTTACCAACATCTCAGTGTTCGGCTTCCCTGCTGTTGTTCCTGTCCTCCTCAGCTACCGAAACATAACAGTATCACCGGACATAACTGAAAATTATATGGTACTCACAGAAGGGAAAAATATTGTGGAATGAAAAAAAAGTTGTCAGAGTTGTCAGAGATGTTTTATTTTTTTTTTCTGTCTGTTGCATTTTTTCCCTCTTTTTCTCTGGGTGCTGAGGAGATTTTTTTTTCTCTTTCTCTCAATGGAGTTTGCACAGTTGTCTGGCCGTGTGGATCAGCCTGCCACTGAGGTTCGGAGTGTTGCTACCTATCTTGCTGGGTTGCCAGATGTGGAACCTAGGATTCCCATGCCAGATTTGTTTTTGGAGGATCGGGCTAAATTTCTGAATTTCAAAAATAACTGTAAGTTGTTTTTTGCCTTAAAGCCTAAGTCCTCAGGTAACGCAGCACAGCAGGTTCAAATTGTCATCTCTCTCCTGCACGGCGATCCTCAGGATTGGGCTTTTTCCCTGACACCTGGGGATCCTGTTTTGAATGATGTTGATGCATTTTTTCTGGCTCTGGGTTATTGTACGATGAACCTAATGTCACTGATCAAGCTGAAAAAGCCTTGTTGGCATTAAATTGGGGTCTTGAAGATGCTGAGTTGTACTGTCATAAATTCCGAAAGTGGGCAGTACTGACCAAATGGAATGATGATGCTTTGGCAGCCCTTTTTCAGAAGGGGCTGTCAGAGAATGTAAAGGATGTTATGGTGGGATTCCCTGCTCCCTCTGGTCTCAATGATTCTATGTCTTTGGCTATTCAAATTGACAGACGTTTGCGTGAGCGCAGAGGTATGCGTGAGATTGTGTTGCCTTTTGAGCCAGCTTCTGAGCCCATGCAGTGTGATAGAGTGACTTCTGGGGCACAGAGTAATGAGTTTCGAAAGCGCAATGGGTTATGTTTCTACTGTGGTGATGCCTCTCATGCTATTTCAGTCTGCCCTAAGCGAGGAAGACGTTTTGCACGCTCAGTTGTCTTGGGTAGTGTTCAGACTAAATTTCTGTTGACTGTTAACCTGATTTGCTCCCTGTCCACATTTTCTGCTCAGGCTTTTGTTGATTCAGGAGCAGCTATTAACCTGATGGATTTTGACTTTGCCAAACGTTGTGGGTTTCCCATGATACCCCTGCGGATGCCTATTCCCCTACTGGGCATTGATTCTACCCCTTTGGTGGAGAATAAACCCCAGTTTTCTACTAAGGTGATAATGAGGGTTGAACCAGATCATCAGGAGAGTTGCAAATTTCTGGTGCTGTATAATCTGCATGACATTATTGTACTAGGTTTCCCTTGGTTACAGTCTCATAATCCTGTTTTGGATTGGAAATCTGTGTCTGTGACCAGTTGGGGCTGCCAATATGTTAATGCCGACAATCCTGTTTTTTCTGCCTCTCCCAAGTCTCAGGATGTTCCTGACTTTTTGACTGATTTTTCTGATGTATTTAGTGAAAGTAAATCTGCATCTTTGCCCCCTCACAGGAGCTACGATTGCGCTATTGAATTAGTGCCTGGTGGTAAATTTCCTAAAGGTCGCCTTTTTAACTTGTCTGTGCCTGAACACGATGCTATGCGATCTTATATCAAGGAGTCATTGGAAAAGGGTCATATCAGACCATCCTCTTCACCTTTGGGCGCCGGTTTCTTCTTTGTGGCCAAAAAGGATGGTTCATTGAGGCCGTGTATTGATTATCGTCTCTTGAATAAGATCACTGTGAAGTATCAATATCCGTTACCCTTGATTTATGACCTGTTTTCCAGGGTGAAAAGTGCTAGTTGGTTTACCAAGCTTGACCTCAGGGGGCGTATAACCTTATTCGCATTAAGCACGGGGATGAATGGAAGACGGCGTTTAATACCCCAGAGGGGCATTTTGAGTACCTAGTGATGCCCTTTGGGCTCACTAATGCTCCTTCCGTCTTCCAATCCTTCATGAATGATATTTTCAGGGATTTTGTAGATAAATTTCTGATTGTTTATTTGGATGATATCTTGATTTTTTCCAATGACTGGGACTCTCATGTGAAACATGTTCGGACTGTGTTCCAGATTTTGAGAGAGAATGCACTGTATGTGAAGGGATCAAAGTGTCTTTTTGGCGAACAGAAGGTCTCATTTCTGGGATTCATTTTGTCTCCGTCTGTTATTGAAATGGACCTGGTCAAGGTTCAAGCCATCTGTGATTGGGTCCAACCTACTTCATTAAAGGCTCTTCAGAGATTTTTGGGTTTTGCCAATTTTTATCGTAAATTTATTGGTAATTTCTCCGGTATTGTTAAACCATTGACTGATTTGACCAAAAAGGGTTCTGATGTGGTGAATTGGCCTCCTGAGGCAGTCTCTGCGTTTCAGGAACTTAAGCAGAGATTCACTTCTGCTCCTGTACTACGGCAGCCTGTTTTTTCTCTACCGTTTCAGGTGGAGGTTGATGCCTCTGAAATTGGGGCAGGTGCCGTTTTGTCCCAAAGAGATCCAGAGACCTCTAAGAGTAACCCTTGTGCCTTTTTCTCTCGAAAATTTTCTCCAACTGAACGTAATTATGACGTGGGTAATCGGGAGTTATTGGCCATGAAGTGGGCCTTTGAAGAGTGGAGACATTGGCTGGAAGGAGCCAAACATCAGGTGGTTGTCCTCATGGACCATAAGAATCTGGTTTATTTCGAATCAGTCAAGAGGCTTAATCCTAGACAGGCCAGGTGGGCCTTGTTTTTCACACGTTTTAATTTTGTGGTTTCTTTTCTTCCTGGCACTAAGAATGTTAAGGCGGATGCCCTCTCGAGGAGTTTCTTTGCAGACTCTCCTGAGTTATCTGATCCTGCTGTTATTTTGAAAGAGGGTGTAGTTCTTTCCGCCATCTCACCCAATTTGAGACTGGCCTTGGAAGGGTGTCAGGAGGATAAACCTGAGCGCTGCCCTATTGGGAAATTGTTTGTCCCAGACGAGTGGAAGAAGAGTGTGATGTCTGAGATTCATTGTTCCGCGTTGGCTGGTCATCCCGGGATTTTTGGTACCAGAGACTTGGTGACTCGGTCCTTTTGGTGGCCTACTTTGTCTCGTGACGTCAGGGACTTTGTGCAGTCCTGTGGGACTTGCTCTCGCTCCAAGCCTTGCTCTCGCTCTAGTGGTTTGTTAATGCCATTACCTGTGCCCAAGAGGCCATAGACCCATATCTCTATGGATTTTATTTCCGATCTCCCTGTTTCTCAGAGAATGACCGTTATCTGGGTAATCTGTGATAGGTTTTCCAAGCTGATACATCTTGTGCCATTACCTAAGTTACCTTCCTCTTCCGATTTGGTGCCTTTGTTCCTTCAGCACGTGGTTCGGTTACATGGCATTCCGGAGAACATTGTGTCTGACAGAGGAGTCCAGTTTGAGTCCAGATTTTGGAGGACATTTTGTTCTAAACTTGGTGTTCAATTATCTTTCTCCTCTGCTTTTCATCCTCAGAACAATGGACAAACCGAGAGAACAAACCAGACCTTGGAGACCTATTTGAGATGTTTTGTGTCTGCTGATCAAGATGACTGGGTCTCTTTTTTGCCTTTGGCTATGTTTGCTCTTAATAATAGGGCTAGCTCTGCCACCTTGATGTCTCCATTTTTCTGCAATTTTGGGTTTCGCTCTCGATTTTCTTCGGGACAGGCGGAGGCTTCTGTCTGTCCGGGTTTTGACTCTGTTGTGGAGCGAATGCAGCAGATTTGGGACCAGGTAGTGGAGAGGTTGTCTCTCTCTCAGGAGAAGGCCCAACGGTTTGCCAACCGGCATAGGACTGATGGTCCTCGGTTTAAAGTGGGGGACTTGGTTTGGTTGTCCTCAAGAAATATCCCTATGAGGGTTGCATCTCCAAAGTTTAAGCCCAGGTTCATTGGACCTTATAAGATCATGGAGATTCTTAATCCTGTTTCCTTCCGTTTGCTTCTTCCAGGGACATTTAAGATCCATAACGTGTTCCACAAGTCCTTATTGAAGAGGTTTGTCGAACCAGTGGTTCCTATGGCTGCGCCTCCTGACCCTGTTTTGGTTGAGGGCAATCTGGAGTATGTGGTTGAGAAAATATTGGATTCTCGTTTTTCTAGACAGAAACCCAAGTATTTGGTTAAGTGGAGAAATTGTGGTCAGGAGGACAATTCTTGGGTGTTTGCTTCGGACATCCATGCTAGGAGACTGATCCTTGCCTATCACTGAGTTCATCCTGATCGGCCTGGTTGCACAAGTGAGGGTTCGGTGACCCCTCCTCAAGGGGGGGTACTGTTATGAAAGTGCTAGAGATGGTTTCTGAGCAGAGGCTCCCTCTGGTGGTTACAGACAGTACTGAACCTTTCAGCGAGGATTGGCAATCTGGGATCACAGATTGGTCTGATATAAGGGAGGTTCCCTCCCATGATGGTTGCCGGTGATCAATTGTTCTTGTCTCAATTGTGGTTCCTGGTTCATTTGGAAGTTTGCTGGAGCCTTGCCTGCATCTCCTGCTTTCAGATAAGATATTTTTTGCTTTTCTTTTTGTGCTTGCTTTTTGCATTGTTTTCTGCACTTTTGTGGAGGTCAGCCAGGTCCCCTCCTGGGGCCTGAGCTCCTCACAGTTTATCTGCAGCCACTGTTATTTGCTCATTTGCTCTTTCCTGTTTTTTCAGCGGCTGCGTCTTGCTTTTTGTTCACACTGAGATCTGATTTAGTGGGTGGTGAGATCGTGTGATCTCAGTATTTTTGTAATCAGAATTGTTGGATTTTTGTAGGGTTTTCTGGGTTGCAGAAAGTAATCTCTCCTGTCCTATCCTGTTTAGTCAGCTTGTGGCCCCAGCGTTTGCTCAGTTTATTTTCTGCCTATGTTTGTATTTTCATCTTGTCTAACCGCCATTATATGTTTGGGGGCTTCCTATTTTCTTTGGGGATCTACTCCGGGGCAGATAGCTTTCATCTTTCTGCCTTTAGGTGTAGTTATCTCTCAGGCTGTGACGAGGCGTCTAGGATCAACGTAGGAACGCTCCACGGCTACCTCTAGTTGTGTCGTTAGTTTAGGAATCTGCAACCCATGAGTTACCAACATCTCAGGTGTTCGGCTTCCCTGCTGTTGTTCCTGTCCTCCTCAGCTACCGAAACATAACAGAGATCGTGTGATCTCAGGTTTTTTGGCAATCAGAAGTGTTGGTATTTTTTAGGGTTTTTGTTGGATTGCAGTCAGAATTCTTTCCTGTACTTTTCTATCTAGACAGATTGGGCCCCAGCGTTTGCTCATTCTATTTTCTGTCTGTGTCCGTGCTTTCTTCTTGTCTAACCGCCATTACATGTTTGGGGGCTTCCTATTTTCTTTGGGGATCTGCTCCAGGGCAGATAGCTTTCATCTTTCTGCCTTTAGGATTAGTTATCTCTCAGGCTGTGACGAGGCATCTAAGATCAACGTAGGAACGCTCCACGGCTACCTCTAGTTGTGTGGTTAGTTCAATCCAACTAACTGCAATCCAATAGGTTCCAGCCTCTCTGGTGTATTACCGTTTTTGCTATTTCTCCTCAACTACCTAAACATAACAGTATCACCGGCCAAAACTAAAATTATATGGTACTCACAGAAGGGAAAAATAGTGTGGAAATAAAAAAGTTGTCAGAGTTGTCAGAGATTTTTTTTTCCCTCTTTCTCTCTGGGTGCTGAGGAGGATTTTTTTTCTCTCTCAATGGAGTTTGCACAGTTGTCTGGCTGTGTGGAGCAGCTTGCCACTGAGGTTCAGAGTATTGCTACCTATCTTGCTAGGTTGCCGGTTGTGAAACCTAGGATCCCCATGCCAGATTTGTTCTTAGGGGATCGGGCTAAATTTCTGAATTTCAAAAATAACTGTAAGTTGTTTTTTGCCTTAAAGCCTAAGTCCTCAGGGAATGCAGCACAGCAGGTTCAAATTGTCATCTCTCTCCTGCGCGGCGACCCTCAGGATTGGGCTTTTTCCCTGACACCTGGGGATCCTGTTTTGAATGATGTTGATGTATTTTTTCAGGCTCTGGGGTTGTTGTACGATGAACCTAATGTCACTGATCAAGCTGAAAAGACCTTGTTGGCATTAAGTCAGAGCTGTGAAGCCGCTGAACTGTACTGTCAGAGATTTCGAAAGTGGGCAGTCCTGACCAAATGGAATGATGATGCTTTGGCAGCCCTTTTTCGGAAGGGTCTATCAGAGAATGTAAAGGATGTTATGGTGGGATTCCCTGTTCCCTCTGGTCTCAATGATTCTATGTCTTTGGCTATTCAAATTAACAGATTTTTGTGTGAGCGCAGAGGTATGCGTGAGATGGTGTTGCCTTGTGGGCCAGCTCCTGAGCCCATGCAGTGTGATGGAGTGACTTCTGGGGCACAGCGTCATGAGTTTCGAAAGCGCAATGGGTAGGGTTGAGCATTCCGATACTGCAAATATCGGGTATCGGCCGATATTGGCTGTATCGGAATTCCGATTCCGAGTACCGATATTTTCGTCATATCGGATACCGGAATCGGAATTGTCACTGTCAGTGTCAGTGTCCGTCGTTCGGGTCTGTCAGGAGTCAGCGGCACTTACCTGGCAGAAGATCTCCGGCGGTCACGGCCTGGACTGCTTCATGGCCGCCATCATCTTTCCCCGGCGGTCACATGCAGTTTCTCGCGATAACTGCAGTGACTGCTGGGTAATCCCGGCCGTAAAGCAGTCAGTCCGATGACGTCACCGCCGGGGAAGCAGGTAATTAGCTGTGCTGCGTTGCGATGACAGGCTCTGCCTGTCATTGCGATGTAGCAGAGCTGGATCGTCGTGGGACAATCGTTACTATGGACTGCGTCGGACAGGTGGTATACTGTTGGTTTGTTTTTTTTCTTTTTTTACAGGAGATCGATGGCGTTGCAGGAATGAGAGTATAATAAAAGAAATGAAAACTGTGTTGTCTCTTTTATTTCATTAAAAGACTTTTTTCTTGCTTTGTCTTTTTTTTTATCATTTAATAACTTTGGGATTAATAATGGATCGGTGTCTTATTGACACCTCTCCATTATTAACCGGGCTTATTGTCACCGTGCAATCAACGGTGACATTAACCCCTTATTACCCCACTTGCCACCGCTACAGGGCAGTGGGAAGAGCCGGGTAAAGTGCCACAATTGGCACATCTTTTGATGCGCCAAATGTGGGGCTGCTGTAGCCTGGTATTATCAGGCTGTTGAGGGCCAAAATCCATGGGCCTTGACAGTCTTTTAATACCAGGCCACAGCAGTCTGCATTTTACTTGGCTGGTTAACAAAAATAGGGGGACCCCTACGCCGTTTTTTTTTTCGAGGGGATCCCCTAATTTTGTTAACCAGCCAAGCTAAGCAGACTGCTGTGGCCTGGTATTATCAGGCTTGCAAGGTCCATGGATATTGGATCCTTACCAGCCTGAAAAACCAGGCCTCAGCGGTCTGCTTCATCTGGCTGGTTAACAAAAATAGGGGGGACCCCACGCCAATTTTTTTCGAGGGGATCCCCTATTTTTGTTAATCAGCCAAGATATGCAGACTGCTGTGGCCTGGTATTATCAGGCTGGCAAGGTCCATGGATCTTGGCTCCTTAACAGCCTGAAAATCCAGGCCTCAGCGGTCTGCTTCATCTGGCTGGTTAACAAAAATAGGGGGGACCCCACGCCATTTTTTTCGAGGGGATCCCCTATGTTTGTTAATCAGCCAAGATATGCAGACTGCTGTGGCCTGGTATTATCAGGCTGGCAAGGTCCATGGATCTTGGCTCCTTAACAGCCTGAAAATCCAGGCCTCAGCGGTCTGCTTCATCTGGCTGGTTAACAAAAATAGGGGGGACCCCACGCCATTTTTTTTTCGAAGGGAACCCCTATTTTTGTTAATCAGTTCCCTCTGACGTCACTGATGGTGTCCCTGGCTGACCTGAAGTGAAAGTGGAAAGCAATCAATTAAGCTTTCCACTTCCTCTCCTGTCAGCCAGGAGAGGAGCTCATTCATTTGGGGGTTTACTGTGAGGCTGCAGCATTAGCTGCGGTCCCTGCAGTAAACATTAACCCTTTCTGAAGGATTACACCGTGGGACCTGACTGTGCATGGGATAGGTAAGAATAATTTTGCTTTATTATTTTATTTTTATTACAGGAAATGGTTTTAGCAGGTAAATAAAATATGGTCAAAAACTGTGTGATTATTTCATTAAACTTCTTTTTTATTAAAGTGTGTGTGTTTGATTTTTCTTTCATACAATAGGATTAATAATTGATAGTTGTCTAATTGACAGCTCTCAATTATTAACCTGGCTTAAAGTGACCTTTCAATTGCAAGGTCATTTTAACCCCTTATTAACCCATTCGCCACCGCTACAGGCCAATGGGAATAGACGGGCAAAGTGCCAGAAAGGGCAAATCTAATTAGAGATTTGCCCTTTCTGGGGTGTCTGGGGGCAGATTTTAGTAGCCGGGGGGGCCAAAAATAATGGTCCCTCTCTGGGCTATTATTATCTGCCCCCACTCACTGGCTTTGTCTGTCCGGTTGCGAAAATAGGGCGGGAGCCCACGCATTTTTTTTCAGCAATTTTACACCTCATATATATATATATATATATTACATGTCATTGAGTTTGTGACACATATATATATATATATATATATATTTATAGTTCATACACTTCTACATAGTATAATAGCCGCTAATTCAATTGCCGGCTTTTGTGAAAATGCAGAACCCGACATGAAATGACACTTGGTTTACATAGAGTTAACCATGTCTTTTCATGTAGTTTGATATCTGATTTGCACAAACAATTACATGAGTGTAAGTGTGCAAAATTTCACACCTGTAGGGGTTAATTAAAGGTGTAAATTCGTAGCAAAAAAGTCAGTTTTTTTTACAACGAATTTACACCTTTAATTAACCCCTACAGGTGTGAAATTTTGTCGGGTGCTTCTGTCTTTTCACAAAAGCCGACTTTACCCGGCAATTGAATCAGAGGCTATTTTACTATGTAGAAGTGTATAAATTATAAATATATGTATATATATATGTCACAATGACATGTTATATATATATATATATATGTATTCTATGTGTGTATATTTAGTGTTTACAAGGAAAGAAAGAGGTTTTTTTAGTTACGATATTTTGTTCCCATAGACTTACATTGGATTTCCGGTATCGGTATCGGGTATCGCCGATATTTTAATGGTATCGGCGATACCATTCCGATTCCGATACTTTTGGATATCGGAAAGTATCGCTCAACTCTAGCAATGGGTTATGTTTCTACTGTGGTGACGCCTCCCATGCTATTTCCGTCTGCCCTAAGCGGGGAAGACGTTTTGCGCGCTCAGTTGTCTTGGGTAGTGTTCAGACTAAATTTCTGTTGACTGTTACCCTCATTTGCTCCATGTCCACATTTTCGTCTCAGGCTTTTGTTGATTCAGGAGCAGCTATTAACCTGATGGATTTTGACTTTGCCAAACGTTGTGGCTTTCCCATGATACCCCTGCGGATGTCTATTCCCCTACTGGGCATTGATTCTACCCCTTTGGAGTAGAATAAACCCCAATTTTCTACTCAGGTGATAATGAGGGTTGAACCAGATCATCAGGAGAGAAAAAAAAAAAAAAACCAGCGAGAAGGTTGCAGTCTAAAAGATAACCTTTAATCCATTAGGTTAAAACATAAGTGGCACAGGATTGTCGGGCATAGGAAAAAACACTTCAAAAACAGATGACGCGTTTCGACTTAGCAGTCTTCATCAAGATCTTGATGGATTAAAGGTTATCTTTTAGACTGCAACCTTCTCGCTGGTTTTTTTTTTTTTTTCTCTTCCCAAGTACGTTTGCTTCATGGAACCGTGCTGAGCACCAGCTGTCTAATGAAGATTTCACAGAAGGGTGAGCTGACTATATATTTTTTGTTTCCCAGATCATCAGGAGAGTTGTAAATTTCTGGTTTTGCATAATCCTCATGACATTATTGTGCTGGGTTTCCCTTGGTTACAGATTCATAATCCTGTTTTGGATTGGAAATCTGTGTCTGTGACCAGTTGGGGCTGCCAATGTGTTAATACTGACACTCCTGTTTTTTCTGCCTCTCCCCAGTCTCAGGATGTCCCTGACTTTTTGACTGATTTTTCTGATGTGTTTAGTGAAAGTAAATCTGTGTCCTTTCCTCCTCACAGAAGCTACGATTGCGCTATTGAGTTAGTGCCTGGTGGTAAATTTCCTAAAGGTCGCCTTTTTAACTTTTCTGAACCTGAACACGATGCTATGCGATCTTATATCAAGGAGTCATTGGAGAAGGGTCATATCAGACCATCCTCTTCACCCTTGGGCGCCGGTTTTTTCTTTGTGGCCAAAAAGGATGGTTCATTGAGGCCGTGTATTGATTATCGCCTCCTGAATAAGATCACTGTGAAATATCAATATCCGTTACCCTTGATTTCTGACCTGTTTTCCAGAGTGAAAAGTGCTAGTTGGTTTACCAAGCTTGACCTCAGGGGGGCGTATAACCTTATTCGCATTAAGCACGGGGATGAATGGAAGACGGCATTTAATACCCCAGAGGGGCATTCTGAGTACCTAGTGATGCCCTTTGGGCTCACTAATGCTCCTTCCGTCTTCCAATCCTTCATGAATGATATTTCAGGGATTTTGTGGATAAATTTCTGATTGTTTATTTGGATGATATCTGATTTTTTCCAATGACTGGGACTCTCATGTGAAACATGTTTGGACTGTGTTCCAGATTTTGAGAGAGAATGCACTGTATGTGAAGTGATCAAAGTGTCTTTTTGGTGTACAGAAGGTCTCATTTCTGGGATTCATTTTGTCTACATCTGTTATTGAAATGGACCCGGTCAAGGTTCAGGACATCTGTGATTGGGTCCAACCTACTTCATTAAAGGCTCTTCAGAGATTTTTGGGTTTTGCCAATTTTTATCGTAAATTTATTGGTAATTTCTCCGGTATTGTTAAACCATTGACTGATTTGACCAAAAAGGGTTCTGATGTGGTGAATTGGCCTCCTGAGGCAGATTCTGCGTTAAAGGAACTTAAGCAGAGATTCACTTCTGCTCCTGTTCTACGGCAGCCTGATGTTTCTCTACCATTTCAGGTGGAGGTTGATGCTTCTGAAATTGGGGCAGGTGCCGTTTTGTCCCAAAGAGATCCAGAGACCTCTAAGAGTAACCCTTGTGCCTTTTTCTCTCGAAAATTTTCTCCAACTGAACGTAATTATGACGTGGGTAATCGGGAGTTATTGGCCATGAAGTGGGCCTTTGAAGAGTGGAGACATTGGCTGGAAGGAGCCAAACATCAGGTGGTTGTCCTCATGGACCATAAGAACCTGATTTATCTCGAATCAGCCAAGCAACTTAATCCTAGACAGGCCAGTTGGGCCTTGTTTTTCACACGTTTTAATTTTGTGGTTTCTTTTCTTCCTGGCACTAAGAATGTTAAGGCGGATGCCCTCTCAAGGAGTTTCTTTGCAGATTCTCCTGAGTTATCTGATCCTGCTGTTATTTTAAAAGAGGGTGTAGTACTTTCCGCCATCTCGCCCAATTAGAGACTGGCTCTGGAAGGGTGTCAGGAAGATAAACCTGAGTGCTGCCCTATTGGGAAATTGTTTGTCCCAGACGAGTGGAAGAAGAGTGTGATGTCTGAGATTCATTGTTCCGTGTTGGCTGGTAATTCCGGGATTTTTGGTACCAGAGACTTGTTGAGTCGGTCCTTTTGGTGGCCTACTTTGTCTCGTGACGTCAGGGACTTTGTGCAGTCCTGTGGGACTTGCTCTCGTTCCAAGCCTTGCTCTCGCTCTAGTGGTTTGTTAATGCCATTACCTGTGCCCAAGAGGCCATGGAACCACATCTCTATGGATTTTATTTCCGACCTCCCTGTCTCTCAGAGAATGACCGTTATCTGGGTAATCTGTGATAGGTTTTCCAAGATGATACATCTTGTGCCATTACCTAAGTTACCTTCCTCCTCAAGTTGGTGCCTTTGTTCCTTCAGCACGTGGTTCGGTTACATGGCATTCCGGAGAACATTGTGTCTGACAGAGAAGTCCAGTTTGTTTCCATATTTTGGAGGACATTTTGTTCTAAACTTGGTGTTCAATTATCTTTCTCCTCTGCATTTCATCCTCAGACCAATGGACAAACCGAGAGAACAAATCAGACCTTGGAGACTTATGTGAGATGTTTTGTGTCTGCTGATCAAGATGACTAGGTCTCTTTTTTGCATTTGGCTGAGTTTGCTCTTAATAGTAGGGATAGCTCTGCCACCTTGATGTCTCCATTTTTCTGCAATTCTGGGTTCCACCCTCGATTTTCTTCGGGACAGGCGGAGGCTTCTGTCTGTCCGGGTGTTGACTCTGTTGTGGAGCGAATGCAGCAGATTTGGGACCAGGTAGTGGAGAGGTTGTCTCTCTCTCTCAAGAGAAGGCCCAGCGGTTTGCCAACCGGCATAGGACTGATGGTCCTCAGTTTGAAGGGGAGGACTTGGTTTGGTTGTCCTCAAGAAATATCCCTATGAGGGTTGCATCTCCAGAGTTTAAGAATAGGTTCATTGGACCTATAAGATCATGGAGATTCTTAATCCGGGTTCCTTCCGTTTGCTTCTTCCAGGGACATTTAAGATCCATAACGTGTTCCACAAGTCCTTCTTGAAGAGGTTTGTCGATCCAGTGGTTCCTATGGCTGCGCCTCCTGACCCTGTTTTGGTTGAGGGCAATCTGTAGTATGTGGTTGAGAAAATATTGGATTCTCGTTTTTCTAGATGAAACTCCAGTATTTGGTTAATTGGAGAGGTTATGGTCAGGAGGACAATTCTTGGGTGTTTGCTGCGGACATCCATGCTAGGAGACTGATCCGTGCCTATCACCGAGCTGATCCTGATCGGCCTGGTTGCACAAGTGAGGGTTCGGTGACCCCTCCTCAAGGGGGGGTACTGTTGTGAATGTGCTAGAGATGGTTAATGAGCAGAGGCTCCCTCTGGTGGTTACAGACAGTACTGAACCTTCCAGCAAGGAATGGCAATCTGGGATCACTGACTGGACTGATATAAGGGAGGTTCCCTCCCATGATGGTCGCCGGTGATCAATTGTTCTTGTCTCAATTGTAGTTCCTGGTTCATTTGGAAGTTTGCTGGAGTCTTGCCTGCATCTGCTGCTTTCAGATAAGATATTTTCTGCTTTTCTTTTTGTGCTTGCTTTTTGCATAGTTTTCTGCACTTTTGTGGAGGTTAGCCGGGTCCTCTCCTGGGGCCTGTGCTCCTCTCATTTTATCTGTAGCCACTGTTATTTGTTCATTTGCTTTTTCCTGTTTTTTCAGTGGCTGCGGCTTTGTTTTGTTACACCAGAGATCTGATTTAGGTGGATGAGATCGTGTGATCTCACGTTTTTGGCAATTAGAAGTGTTGGTATTTTTTAGGGTTTTTGTTGGATTGCAGTCAGAATTCTTTCCTGTACTTTTCTGTCTAGACAGATTGGGCCCCAGCGTTTGCTCATTCTATTTTCTGTCTGTGTCCATGCTTTCTTCTTGTCTAACTGCCATTACATGTTTGGGGGCTTCCTATTTTCTTTGGGGATCTGCTCCGGGGCAGATAGCTTTCATCTTTCTGCCTTTAGGTGTAGTTTTCTCTTAGGCTGTGACGAGGCGTCTAGGATCAACGTAGGAACGCTCCACGGCTACCTCTAGTTGTGTGGTTAGTTCAGGTTACTGCAATCCCATAGGTTCCAGCCTCTCTGGTGTATTACCGTTTTTGCTATTTCTCCTCAGCTACCTAAACAGAACAGTTGCGCATAAAATTAGGGTTAGGGTTGCGCCTAAAGTTAGGATTAGGGTTAGGGTTGGGATTAGAGTTAGGGGTGTGTTAGGGTTAGGTTTGTGGTTAGGGTTATGGTTAGGGTTGTACTAGTGTTAGGGGTGTGTTGAGGTTAGGGTTGGAGTTAGATTTGGGGGGTTTCCGCTGTTTAGGCACATCAGGGGCTCTCCTAATGTGACATGGCGTCTGATCTCAATTCCAGCCAATTCTGCGTTGAAAAAGTCAACCGGTGCTCCTTCAATTCTGAGCTCTGCCATGCACCCAAACAGTAGTTTACCCCCACATATGGGTTATCAGTGTACTCAGGACAAATTTCACAATAACACTTGAGGTCCAATTTCTTCTGTTACCTTTGGGAAAATAAAAAATTGGGGGCGAAAATATCATTTTTGTAAAAAAATAAATGATTTTTTTGTTTTTACGTCTGTACGTTATAAACTTCTGTGAAGCACTTGGGGGTTCATAGCGCTCACCACACATCTAGATTAGTTCCCATATTGGGTATCAGCGTACTCAGGAGAAATTGGACAACAGCTTTTGGGGTCCAATTTCTCCTGTTAACCTTGTGAAAAAAAATATTAGGGGCGAAAAAATCATTTTCTTAAAAAAAAAAAGATTTTTATTTTTACGGCTGTCATAAACTTCTGTGAAGCACTTCGGGGTTCAAAGTGCTTACCACACATCTAAATAAGTTCCTTGTGGGGTCTATTTACCAAAATGGGGTCACTTGTGGGGGGTTTACACTGTTTAGTTACATCAGGGTATTTCCAAATACGACATGACGCCCACAGACCACTCCATCAAAGTCTGCAATCCAAAACATCACTACTTCCCTTCCGAGCCCCGACGTGTGACCATACAGTAGTTTTCTCCCACATATTGGGTATCTGCGTACTCAGGACAAATTGGACAACAAGATTTGGGGACCAATTTCTACTGTTACCCTTGTGAAAATAAAATACTGGGGGCGAAAAAAATCATTTTTGTAAAAAAAAAAAGGATTTTTTATTTTTACGGCTGTACGTCATAAACTTCTGTGAAGCACTTCGGGGTTCAAAGTGCTCACCACACATCTAGATAAGTTCCTTGTGGGGTCTATTTTCCAAAATTGGGTCACTTGTGGGGGGTTTCCACTGCTTAGGCACATCAGGGCTCTCCAAATGCGACATGACGCACGCAGACCTTTCCATCAAAGTCTGCAATCCAAAACATCACTACTTCCGAGCCCCGACGTGTGCCCATACAGTGGTTTTCTCCCACATAATGGGTATCAGCGTACTCAGGACAAATTGGACAACAACTTTTGGGGTCCAGTTTCTCCTGTTACCCTTGGGAAAATAAAAAGTTGGGGACTAAAAGATCATGTTTGTGGAAAAAATATGATTTATTTATTTTCATGCTCGGGCGTTATAAACTTTAGTGAAACACCTGGGGGTTCAAAATTCTCACCACACATCTAGATAAGTTCCTTGAGGGGTCAAGCTTCCAAAATGGTGTCATTTGTCAGGGGTTTCCACTGTTTAGGCATATCATGAGTTCTCCAAACACGACATGGCGTCCAGCCAATTCTACGTTGAAAAAGTCAAACGGCGCTCCTTTCCTTCCAAGCTCTGCCATGCACCCAAACAGTGATTTACCCCCACATATGGGGTATCAGCGTACTCAGGACAAATTGCACAATAACTTTTGGAGTCTTCTTACCCTTGGGAAAATAAAAAATAGGGGTGAAAAGATCATTTTTGTGGAAAAAATATGATTTTTTAATTTTATGGCTCTACGTTATAAACTTGTGTGAAGCACTTGGGGGTTCAAATTGCTCACCACATATCTAGATAAGTTCCTTAGGGGGTCTAGTTTCCACTGTTTAGGCACATCAGGGGCTCTCCAAAAGCAACATGGCGTCCAATCTCAATTCCAGCCAATTTTGGTTGGAAAAAGTCAAATGGTACTCCTTCCATTCAGAGCTCTGCCGTGCGCCCAAACAGTGGTTCCCCCCATATATGGGGTATCAGCGTACTCAGGACAAATTGGACAACAACTTTTGTGGTCCAATTTCTCCTGTTACCCTTGGGAAAATAAAAAAATGGTGACTAATAGATAATGGGAAAAAAATAGGATTTTTTTATTTTCATGCCCGGGCATTATAAACTTGTGTGAAGCACTTGGGGGCTCAAAATGCTCACCACAGATCTAGCTAAGTTCCATAGGGGGTCTAGTTTCCAAAATGGTGTCACTTGTGGGGGGTTTCCACTGTTTAGGCGCATCAGAGGCTCTCCAAACGCGACATGGCGTCCAATCTCAATTCCAGCCAATTATGGTTTGAAAAAGTCAAACGGCTCTCCTTCCCTTACGAGCTCTACCGTGAGCCCAAACAGTGGTTTTCCCCAACATATGGGGTATTGGCGTACTCAGGAAAAATTGCACAACAACTTTTTCTGTCCATTTTCTCCTTTTACCCTTGTGAAAATAAAAAAAAGTTTATAAAAGATCATTTTTGTGACAAAAAAGTTAAATATTAATTTTTTCCTTCCACGTTGCTTCAGCTCCTGTGAAGCACCTGAAATACGATACGATACAATACACTTTATTGATCCCGAGGGAAATTATGGTATCACAGCAGCGTTACAACAGCATTACAAACAAACCATTACAAACAGCATTACATAGAGTAATTACTAGACACAGATTTGCACTTGACTAACCACAATACGTAACAAACAAAGGTACACAAATCTCTAATCATTTCCATTATTGCGCCAGTCCTAGGTCGTAGTAATCTTTCACCCTTAGTTAATTGTTATACATCCCCATAGCGGTAGGCACAAATGATTTCATGAATTTCTCCTTCTTGCACCTTGGAAGGATTAGACGGCTGCTGAATGTGCTCTTCTGCTTCAAAAACAGCTCGAATAGTGTGTGTGTATTATTGTTCATTATAGCCCTGCACTTCTTTTGAATCCTATCCTCCACTACTTCCTTAAAGAGTCAAGATGGAGGCCAACAGCCGCACTTGCCTTCTTGATAAGTTTGTTGAGTTTATTAGTGTCAGCTACTTGCACACTACTGCCCCGACCTGAGCTTCCGCAGAAAGTACAGTCTGCTCATTCCCTTCTTGTAAACCTTTTCTGTATGACACCTCCAATCAAGTTAGCTGTCAAGGTGAACCCACAAATATTTGTAGCTCTCAACCATCTCCACCTCCTGGCCAGCAACAGCGATCGGTAAGTAATCATCCTTTTTCCTTCTATAACTCACAACCATCTCCTTGGTTTTCTTGACATTTAGTTCTAGACAGTTAGTCTGACACCAATCTACAAAGTCAGAAACCACCCTTCTATATTCCTCCTCCCCCCCGGGCCCCCACAATGCCCCCTACAATCACTGAGTCATCTGAGAATTTTTGCAGGTGACAGAAGTCGGATTTATACTGAAAGTCAGCTGTATACAATGTGAAGAGGAAGGGTGATAGCACTGTACCCTGAGGGGCTCCAACACTGCTCCGTACCCTGTCAGATACCACCTCCCCCATCCTTACAAACTGCGGCCTGTCTGTCAGGTAGTCACTTATCCAGTTCACCATCCCCTCATCTACCGCCATAGCAGTCAACTTATTACGTAGTAAGGGTGACTGTAAGGTATTGAAAGCACTTGAGAAGTCAAAGAACATGGCGCGCACTGCAGTGCCATTATTATCCAAGAACGAATGTACTGTATGTAGCAGAAACACTACAGCATCATCCACCCCCAATCTCTGCTGGTAAGCAAACTGCAGTGTTATGTTTCGGTAACTGAGGAGAGATAGCAAAAAATAGCAAAAACGGTAATACACCAGAGAGGCTGGAACTTATTGGATTGCAGTAACCTGAACTAAACACACAACTAAAGGTAGCCGTGGAGCGTTCCTACGATGAGCCTAGATGCCTCGTCACAGCCTGAGAGATAACTACACCTAAAGGCAGAAAGATGAAAGCTATCTGCCCTGGAGCAGATCCCAAAAGAAAATAGGAAGCCCCCAAACATGTAATGGCGGTTAGACAAGAAGAAAGCACAGGCACAGACAGAAAATAGAATGAGCAAACGCTGGGGCCCAATCTGTCTAGACAAAAAAGTACAGGAAAGAATTCTGACTGCAATCCAACAAAACCCCTAAAAAATACCAACACTTCTGTTTGCCAAAAAACCTGAGATCACACAATCTCATCCACCTAAATCAGATCTCTGGTGTAACAAAACCAAGCCACAGCCAATGAAAAAAACAGGAAAAAGCAAATGAACAAATAACAGTGGCTACAGATAAACTGAGAGGAGCACAGGCCCCAGGAGGGGACCAGGCTGACCTCCACAAAAGTGCAGAAAACTATGCAAAAAGCAAGCACAAAAAGAAAAGCAGAAAATATCTTATCTGAAAGCAGCAGATGCAGGCAAGACTCCAGCAAACTTCCAAATGAACCAGGAACCACAATTGAGACAAGAACAATAGATCACAGGCGACCATCATGGGAGGGAACCTCCCTTATATCAGTCCAGTCAGTGATCCCAGATTGCCATTCCTTGCTGGAAGGTTCAGTACAGTCTGTAACCACCAGAAGGAGCCTCTGCTGAGAAACCATCTCTAGCACATTCACAACAGTACCCCCCCCATTGAGGAGGGGTCACCGAACCCTCACTTGTGCAACCAGGCCGATCAGGATCAGCTCGGTGATAGGCACGGATCAGTCTCCTAGCATGGATGTCTGCAGCAAACACCTAAGAATTGTCCTCCTGACCATAACCTCTCCACTTAACCAAATACTGGAGTTTCCGTCTAGAAAAACGAGAATCCAATATTTTCTCAACCACATACTCCAGATTGCTCTCAACCAAAACAGGGTCAGGAGGCGCAGCCATAGGAACCACTGGCTCGACAAACCTCTTCAATAAGGACTTGTGGAACACGTTATGGATCTTAAATGTCCTTGGAAGAAGCAAACGGAAGGAAACCAGATTAAGAATCTCCATGATCTTATAAGGTCCAATGAACCAATGCTTAAACTCTGGAGATGCAACCCTCATAGGGATATTTCTTGAGGACAACCAAACCAAGTCCCCCACTTTAAACCGAGGACCATCAGTCCTATGCCGGTTGGCAAACTGCTGGGCCTTCTCTTGAGAGAGAGACAAACTCTCCACTACCTGGTCCCAAATCTGCTGCATTCACTCCACAACAGAGTCAAAACCCGGACACCGCCTGTCCCGAAGAAAATCAAGGGTGAAACCCAGAATTACAGAAAAAATGGAGACATCAAGGTGGCAGAGCTAGCCCTATTATTAAGAGCAAACTCAGCCAAAGGCAAAAAAGAGACCCAGTCATCTTGATCAGCAGACACAAAACATCTCAAATAAGTCTCCAAGGTCTGGTTTGTTCTCTCGGTTTGTCCATTGGTCTGAGGATGAAATGCAGAGGAGAAAGATAATTGAACACCAAATTTAGAACAAAATGACCTCCAAAATCTGGAAACAAACTGGACTCCTCTGTCAGACACAATGTTCTCCGGAATGCCATGTAACTGAACCACGTGCTGAAGGAACAAAGGCACCAAGTCGGAGGAGGAAGGTAACTTAGGTAATGGCACAAGATGTATCATCTTGGAAAACCTATCACAGATTACCCAGATAACGGTCATTCTCTGAGAGACAGGGAGGTCGGAAATAAAATCCATTGAGATATGGGTCCATGGCCTCTTGGGCACAGGTAATGGCATTAACAAACCACTAGAGCGAGAGCAAGGCTTGGAATGAGAGCAAGTCCCATAGGACTGCACAATGTCCCTGACGTCACGAGATAAAGTAGGCCACCAAAAGGACCGACTCACCAAGTCTCTGGTACCAAAAATCCCGGGATGACCAGCCAAAGCGGAACAATGAATCTCAGACATCACACTCTTCTTCCACTGGTCTGGGACAAACAATTACCCAATAGGGCAGAGCTCAGGTTTATCCTCCTGACACCCTTCCAGAGCCAGTTTCAAATTGGGCGAGATGGCGGAAAGTACTACACCCTCTTTCAAAATAACAGCAGGATCAGATAACTCAGGAGAATCCGCAAAGAAACTCCTCGAGAGAGCATATGCCTTAACATTCTTAATGCCAGGAAGAAAAGAAACCACAAAATTAAAATGTGTGAAAAACAAGGCCCACCTGGCCTGTCTAGGATTAAGTCGCTTCGCTGATTCGAGATAAACCAGGTTCTTATGGTCCGTGAGGACCACCACCTGATGTTTGGCTCCTTCCAGCCAATGTCTCCACTCTTCAAAGGCCCACTTCATGGCCAATAACTCCCGATTACCCACTTCATAATTACGTTCAGTTGGAGAAAATTTTCGAGAGAAAAAGGCACAAGGGTTACTCTTAGAGGTCTCTGGATCTCTTTGGGACAAAACGGCACCGGCCCAATTTCAGAAGCATCGACCTCCACCTGAAACGGTAGGGAAACATCAGGCAGCCGTAGAACAGGAGCAGAAGTGAATCTCTGCTTAAGTTCCTGAAACGCAGAAACTGCCTCAGGAGGCGAATTCACCACATCAGAACCCTTTTTGGTCAAATCAGTCAATGGTTTAACAATGCCGGAGAAATTACCAATAAATTTACGATAAAAATTGGCAAAACCCAAAAATCTCTGAAGAGCCTTTAATGAAGTAGGTTGAACCCAATCACAGATGGCCTGAACCTTGACCGGGTCCATTTCAATAACAGACGGAGACAAAATGAATCCCAGAAATGAGACCTTCTGTACGCCAAAAAGACACTTTGATCCCTTCACATACAGTGCATTCTCTCTCAAAATCTGGAACTCAGTCCGAACATGTTTCACATGAGAGTGCCAGTCATTGGAAAAAATCAAGATATCATCCAAATAAACAATCAGAAATTTATCCACAAATTCCCTGAAAATATCATTCATGAAGGATTGGAGACGGAAGGAGCATTAGTGAGGCCAAAAGGCATCACTAAGTACTCAAAATGCCCCTCTGGGGTATTAAACGTCGTCTTCCATTCATCCCCATGCTTAATGCGAATAAGGTTATACGCCCCCCTGAGGTTAAGCTTGGTAAACCAACTAGCACTTTTCACTCTGGAAAACAGGTCAGAAATCAAGGGTAACGGATATTGATATTTCACAGTGATCTTATTCAGGAGGCGATAATCAATACACGGCCTCAATGAACCATCCTTTTTGGCCACAAAGAATAAACCGGCGCCCAAGGGTGAAGAGGATGGTCTGATATGACCCTTCTCCAATGACTCCTTGATATAAGATCGCATAGCATGTGTTCAGGTACAGATAAGTTAGAAAAGGCGACCCTTAGGAAATGTTACCACCAGGTACTAACTCAATAGCGCATCAGAAACACATCAGAAAAATCAGTCAAAAAGTCAGGGACATCCTGAGACTGGGGAGAGGCAGAAAAAACAGGAGTGTCAGTATGAACACATTGGCAACCCCAACTGGTCACAGACACAGATTTCCAATCCAAAAGAGGATTATGAGTCTGTAACCAATGGAAACCCAGTATAATAATGTCATGCAGATTATGCAACACCAGAAATTTGCAACTCTCCTGATGATCTGGTTGAACCCTCATTATCACCTGAGTAGAAAATTGGGGTTTATTCTCAGCCAAAGGGGTAGAATCAATGCCCAGTAAAGGAATAGACTTCCGCAGGGGTATCATGGGAAACCCACAACGTTTGGCAAAATGAAAATCCATCAGGTTAAAAGCTGCTCCTGAATCAACAAAAGCCTGAGCCGAAAATGTGGACATGGAGCAAATCAGGGTAACAGTCAACAGAAATTTAGTGTGAACACTACCAAAGACAACTGAGCGCGCAAAACGTCTTCCCCGCTTAGGATAGACAGAAATAGCATGAGAGGCATCACCACAGTAGAAACATAACCCATTGCGCTTTCGAAACTCATGACGCTGTGCCCCAGAAGTCACTTCATCACACTGCATGGGCCCAGGAGCTGGCTCACAAGGCAACACCATCTCACGCATACCTCTGCGCTCACGCAAACGTCTGTCAATTTGAATAGCCAATGACATAGAATCATTGAGACCACAGGGAACAGGGAATCCCACCATAGCATCCTTTACATTCTCTGACAGCCCCTTCTGAAAAAGGGCTGCCAAAGCATCATTATTCCATTTGGTCAGGACTGCCCACTTTCGGAATTTCTGACAGTACAACTCAGCGTCTTCAAGACCCTGATTTAATGCCAACAAGGTCTTTTCAGCCTGATCAGTGACATTAGGTTCATCGTACAATAACCCCGGAGCCTGAAAAAATACATCAATATCATTCAAAACAGGATCCCCAGGTGTCAGGGAAATAGCCCAATCCTGAGGGTCGCCGCGCAGGAGAGAGAAGACAATTTGAACCTGCTATTGTCACGCTGTATAGCAGATATATATATATGTGATGTCAGTAATCTATATAAAAAGGGCAACATCCTATATAACATGCGCATAGATATATGATAACATAGAATTACCTGACAGAATGTCCAGTGGGTCAATACGGAATCCGTTATACGCTGTCTCCGGCTAGAGGGTGACCGGGGTCTATGCTGACCCTAAACTGGGGTCCTAACTAATCCCTCTACCTGGAGGTACTGTTAAAGGTACAGAGGTCCAGGCCACCAGCGTAAACTCTGTCTCCTATCAATCCCTGCCAACTGTAATCTAGTCCTAAGAAGGACCCTGATTACCAACAAAGGGAATGAACAGGTAACGGTTAATAAACAGAAAGACATACAAGAAAGACAAGAAATAACGTAAATAAAGTCTTACATACAACACTCACACACAGTAGGAACACCTAAGGTCTCAGAGATAAACTATAAGCTATAAGAGTAAAAACAACTAAGGAACTCTTAGCTTAAGTATTCTCAGAACCGATCCAATCTGCTAGACTACATGAATGCTTTCACCGGCATCTAACAAGCAGACTGGCAGGTATATGAAGGAATCTAATTAGAACATAATCAAAAGCAGCCGGGCGAGGCTGGACCTAGTCTTAGCAAAGAGCTAGGTAAAATTAACTCCCTCATTACCAAACACAAAGAAACAGCAACTCAGCTGTGAGAAGTCAGAGTGTGTAATCGCGACGATCCTCGTGGCGATACACCCATGACAGTACCCCCCCCTCTACGAGGGGCCTCCGGACCCTCAGGGCCAGGTCTGCCCGGGTGAGTTGTGTGAAAGGTCCGAACCAATCGAT
This sequence comes from Oophaga sylvatica, assembly GCA_033576555.1. Taxonomy (NCBI): domain Eukaryota; kingdom Metazoa; phylum Chordata; class Amphibia; order Anura; family Dendrobatidae; genus Oophaga; species Oophaga sylvatica. Next base: position 114,689,898 of record JARQOD010000005.1, read on the forward strand.
CTGCGTTAACATCAGACGCAGGGACCCACGTCCTCTCCTCAGGACCATAACCCCTCCAATGAACCAAGTATTGAAGGGATCGGCGACTGAGACGTGAGTCAATGATTTTCGACCCCTGAAATTCCACATTATCATTGACCACCACTGAAGGAGGAGGTAGAGGTGACGGTATGACTGGTGCCACATACTTTTTAAGTAATGATTTGTGAAACACATTATGAATTTTAAACGTAGGAGGGAGGTCCAGACGAAATGCCACAGGATTAATTATGGAATTGATCCTGTACGGCCCGATGAATCTGGGACCCAACCTCCAGGAGGAAACTTTAAGTTTTATATTCCTGGTAGACAACCAAACCAGATCGTTCACCTTCAGATCTAGACCAGAAACTCTCCCCCTATCAGCCATCCGTTTGTAACGGTTCCCCGTAACCTTCAGTCTTAACCGATCTGGAACTATCAGTCTCCCTGGAAGTCCCACAGGGGCGTCCCCCTGAGCCCCGAATACCTCCCCCTCAAGCTCAGAGCATACAGCTGACACTACAACTCCCTCCTGAGGAATAGGAACCGGATCATCCATCCTCCCGGCCCCTGGGAAAGTACGAGATAAGGCATCAGGAAGCAACTTTATTGAGCAGTCATATGCGCGATGAGGAGGTAACTCTTTACATCCCTCCTCTGAGAACATCTCCCCAAAGTCCTCCAGAAAAGGAGACAAAGTCCTAGGCACAACCGCACCGATGACCGTGCTCATGCAGTTATTCCTGCAAAATTCACCCCACTGGCTAACCTTTCTGGATTGCCAATCAATCACTGGGTTATGTTTAGCCAACCAAGGAAGTCCCAACACAATAGGAGTAGGTAGACCCTCCAACACATAACAAGACAATTGCTCTTTATGTATTGCCCCTACTCGAAGATCTATGTTATGAACAGCTTGTACCAAGCTACCTTGACCGAGAGGTCTAGAATCAATAGAGACTATAGGGACCGGTTTGGCCAATACACTCAGTTGCATACCATGCACCTGGGCAAACCGAGCGTCCACCAGATTAGCCCCGGACCCACTATCAAGAAAAACAGAAATCCTCTCAGTTCTAGTACCAATCACCACCTCCGCAGGCACGAGAAACTGAGAGGGATTTGGGGACGAAATACACACTCCCATGTTAACTCCTTTGCTCAAAGAGGCCCGGGATGGACACCCCCAACAAAATGTCCCTCTCTCCCGCAAAAGAAACACCTTCTAGTCTTGCGGCGCACCGCCGATTCCCTCCTACAAAAAGATGTCCCTCCCAACTGCATGGGTTCCTCAGAACAGACCAGGGGAACCTCAGTATAAGGGACTTTAGTAGTAGGTGGAGTCATCACGGGAGGCGGAGTTACCTCGCGTCTTCCCCGAATTCGTCTATCAATGCGAATAGCGAGGGCCATAGCAGCCTCCAGTGATGGAGGAGAATCATACTGAGCCAACACATCTTTTAATTTGTCAGACAACCCTTGACAAAACTGGCTCCTAAGAGCCGGGTCATTCCACTGAGTATCTGTTGCCCATCTACGGAACTCAGAAGAATATTCCTCCGCTGGACGATTTCCTTGCCGTATTTTACGTAACTTTGTTTCAGCAAGGGAAACTCGATCCGGATCATCATATACCAGACCCAGGGCAGTAAAAAATCGATCCACTGACTGGAGATCTGGGGAGCCTGGAGGAATAGAGAACGCCCAAGATTGAGGGTCCCCTTGTAAGAGCGAGATAACAATTCCCACCCTCTGCTCTTCACTCCCAGATGACCGAGGCCGCAGCCGAAAGTACAATTTACATGCCTCCCGGAAAGTAAAAAATTTGTCCCGCCCACCAGTGAACCTGTCCGGGAGAGCAACCTTAGGTTCAGATCTGGTTTGCTCCGGGGGGACAAAACCTTGGACTTAATGTCTGCAAACTCCATGGACAACCCCTGCAACTGCCGGGCCAGCTGGGCTACTGGATCCATGACAGCTGGGGAGAATCTTTAGTATGGGCTGGTGAAAATGTCACGCTGTATAGCAGATATATATAATGTGATGTCAGTAATCTATATCAAAATGGCAACATCCTATATAACATGCGCATAGATATATGATAACATAGAATTACCTGACAGAATGTCCAGTGGGTCAATACGGAATCTGTTATACGCTGTCTCCGGCTAGAGGGTGACCGGGGTCTATGCTGACCCTAAACTGGGGTCCTAACTAATCCCTCTACCTGGAGGTACTGTTAAAGGTACAGAGGTCCAGGCCACCAGCGTAAACCCTGTCTCCTATCAATCCCTGCCAACTGTAATCTAGTCCTAAGAAGGACCCTGATTACCACCAAAGGGAATGAACAGGTAACGGTTAATAAACAGAAAGACATACAAGAAAGACAAGAAATAACGTAAATAAAGTCTTACATACAACACTCACACACAGTAGGAACACCTAAGGTCTCAGAGATAAACTATAAGCTATAAGAGTAAAAACAACTAAGGAACTCTTAGCTTAAGTATTCTCAGAAACGATCCAGTCTGCTAGACTACATGAATGCTTTCACCGGCATCTAACAAGCAGACTGGCAGGTATATGAAGGAATCTAATTAGAACATAATCAAAAGCAGCCGGGCGAGGCTGGACCTAGTCTTAGCAAAGAGCTAGGTAAAATTAACTCCCTCATTACCAAACACAAAGAAACAGCAACTCAGCTGTGAGAAGTCAGAGTGTGTAATCGCGACGATCCTCGTGGCGATACACCCATGACAGCTATGCTGCGCTCCCCGAGGACTTAGGCTTTAAGGCAAAAAACAACTTACAGTTATTTTTGAAATTCAGAAATTTAGCCCGATCTCCGAAAAACAAATCTGGCATGGGAATCCTAGGTTCCACAACCGGCAACCTAGCAAGATAGGTAGCAATTCTCCGAACCTCAGTGGCAAGCTGATCCACACGGCCAGACAACTGTGCAAACTCCATTGAGAGAAAAAAAAATCCTCCTCAGCACCAAGAGAAAAAGAGGGAAAAAATGCAACAAATAGAAAAAAAAAAAAAATCTCTGACAACTCTGACAACTTTTTTCTTTCCAAACTATTTTTCCCTTCTGTGAGTACCATATAATTTTCAGTTTGGCCGGTGATACTGTTGTGTTAGGTAGCTGAGGAGTACAGGAACAACAGCCGGGCAGCCGAACACCTGAGATGTTGGTAACTAATGGGTTGCAGATTCCTAAACTAACCACACAACTGGAGGTAGCCGTGGAGCATTCCTACGTTGATCCTAGATGCCTCGTCACAACCTGAGAGATAACTACACCTAAAGGCAGAAAGATGAAAGCTATCTGCCCTGGAGAAGATCCCCAAAGAAAATAGGAAGCCCCCAAACATGTAATGGCGGTTAGACAAGAAGAAAGCACGGACACAGAGAGAAAATAGAATGAGCAAACCCTGGGGCCACAAGCTGACTAAATAGGAGGACAAGAAAGATTACTTTCTGCAACCCAGAAAACCCTACAAAAATCCAACAATTCTGATTGCAAAAATACTGAGATCACACGATCTCGCCACCCACTAAATCAGATCTCAGTGTGAACAAAACCAAGCCGCAGCCGCTGAAAAAGCAGGAAAAAGCAAATGAAAAAACAACAGTGGCTACAGACAAACTGTGAGGAGCACAGGCCCCAGGAGGGGACCCGGCTGTCCTCCACAAATGTGCAGAAAACTATGCAAATAGCAAGCACAAAAAGAAAAGCAGAAAATATCTTATCTGAAAGCAGCAGAAGCAGGCAAGACACCAGCAAACTTCCAAATGAACCAGGAACCACAATTGAGACCAGAACAATTGATCAACGGCGACCATCATGGTAGGGAACCTCCCTTATATCAGTCCAGTCAGTGATCCCAGATTGCCATTCCTCGCTGGAAGGTTCAGTACTGTCTGTAACCACCAGAGGGAGCCTCTGCTCATTCACAACAGTGAGCGTCTGTGTGTGACCCGGGAAATATATATGGAGATTTCAATTTTCCCATAAACTATATACAACTGTACGCTTCTGATACAGTACCGTTTTTCTGCTTTTTGTATTCTGGTCTAATCCATACTGAGAGAGCGTCTGTGTGTGACTCCGAAAATATATACAGAGATTTCAATTTTCCCCTATACTATATACACCTGGTATCTTCTGATACAGTACCTTTTTTATGCCTTTTGTATTACGGTCAAATCCATACTGAGAGAGCGTCTGTGTGTGACTCCAGAAATATATGCGGAGTTTTCAATTTTCCCCTATACTATATACACCTGGTATCTTCTGATACAGTAACTTTTTTCTGCTTTTTTATTCTGGTCAAATCCATACTGAGTGAGCGTCTGTGTGTGACTACAGAAATATATACGGAGATTTAAATTTTCCCCTATACTATATACACCTGGTATCTTCTGATACAGTACCTTTTTTCTGCTTTTTGTATTTTGGTCAAATCCATACTGAGTGAGCCTCTGTGTGTGACTCCGGAAATATATACGGAGATTTAAATTTTCCCCTACACTGTATACAGCTGTACGCTTTTGATACAGTACCATATGTCTGCTGGTATTTTTGGTACATTTTCCCAAACATGAGGAAGTATGGTGGAAGAGGCCACAGATGAGGGTGCGGTACTGATGGTGGTGGTGGTGCATCTGCTGGTAGTGCCAAAAGCACAATAGCACCTAAGGCAGGAGTTGTTGAGCCTCGTCACGTCGCTCCGAAGGCCTGGAAGGCTCCCTTTTCTGGGAGTAGGTAAACCGCTTTTAAAGCCGGAGCATCAGGAACAGGTTTTGGCTTACATTGCCGAAAAAGCCTCCAGCTCTATCATCTCCTCTTTTGAAGTTTCAAAAACTGCAAGCACTGAGTTGTCAGTGCAGGTTCCTGGTCAGGAACTACACCTTCCCTTGTGTCCTTCAACCCCACTAAAATTGAAGGATGCGGCAGGCCACACTTCAGATTACTCAGTGAAGCTCTTTTCACATACCATGCCTGGGTTATCAAGTCAAATCCTGAATTCCCCAGTCCAAGATGAATATGACATGGATTGCACTGATGCACAGCCACTGCTAGATGATTTTGCTGGTACATTCACCCAGAGCACTACAATGCCCTCGCAATCTACTGAGCCAGAATCCGACCCTGATTAAACTCAGGTGCCCCTTCCCGCAAACTATACCACCTTACACGGTGACACAGAGGAAGGTGCTGATGAAATTGAAGAGGAGGTGATGGATGACCCAGTTGTTGACCCAGATTGACATCCATTGGGGAAGAGGGTGCCGCTGGCAATAGCTCAGAAGAGGAGGAGGATCCGCAGCAGGCATCGACATCGCACCTGCGGTAATCTGGCAGGCCCGTAGCAGTCCAAAAACGTGTTAAAACAACAAAAAGAGTTGAAGGACAGCTTGGCCAGATGGTCAAATTAGCACAGCGTGCAAGCCCTGAAAAGTTTTACCATAGTAGGAAGAGTGCAGTTTGGTACTTTTTTGACCAAAATCCTATTGATGAGGCAAAGGTTATCTGTAAGAAGTGCGGAAGGACCTTTAGCAGAGGGAAAAATGTCTGAAATTTGAATACCAGTTGCATGCTTAGACATTTAAACACCATGCACTTGCAAGCGTGGACGGACTACAAAACCTCAGGTAGCACATGAAGGTAGCCAGCAACGCTACATCGCATCCCCCACTGTAAGCCCACAGGTTAGCACACCACCAGCAAGAAATTTTGAGGTGTCGTTGCAAGGCCAAAGCAGTCAGGGAATCCAATGTTTTTCCAACGAAAGACTGAATCTAGGCCATCACCACCACCTTCACCAACCCCCTCTCAGTCCACCTTGTCAACCGCTAGTTATTATTATTATTATTATACATTTTTATAGCATCCATTTATTCCATGGCGCCTTACATGTGAAAAGGGTAAATATAGACAAGTACAATAAACGTGAGCAATACAAGGCACACACAAGTAAAGAAGGAGAGAGGACCCTGCCCGCAAGGACTCACAGTCTACAGGGATGGGTGAGGATGCACTAGGAGTTCCCCCATATGCAGCTCTCAAGCCCAGCTCACCCTAGCAGACACTCTGAGTAGGACAAGAAAGTACTCATCCTCTCATCCACGTACACTGGCTTTGAACTCCTACATTGCCAAGCTGATCTCATTAGAGATGATGCCCTTCCGTTTGGTTGAAAGCGCAGCGTTCCGAGAGCTCATAGCCTACGCTGTCCCACGCTATGATCTACCCAGTCGGCACTTCTTTGCTAGAAAAGCCATCCCTGCCCTCCACCTGCATGTGAAAGACCGCGTGGAAAGGTGCACCTCACAACAGATGCATGAGCCAGTAGGCATGGCCAGGGCCGTTACGTGTCCATCACTGTGCACTGGGTTAATGTGGTGGATGCAAGGTTCACAGGGGACAGCGGCGGTGGGACAGTGCTGCCTAGCCCAGGTATAGGCAACAGTTGGCTGTAGGCGTTCGACCCTCCTCCTCCAGAAGCGAAAGCTTGCCGACAGTGCAGTCGCACGAGCACTCCATCCGCAGCTGCCAGTGTTGCACACGAGGTGTCCCACTATCGAACAGCTAGTGGTAAGCGTCAGCAGGCTGTTTTAAAGATGATATCTTTGGGAGACAACAGACACACCGCGGAGGTACTGGCCGACTGCTTGCAGTGAGAAACTGAGGCATAGCTGGGCAGTCTCCTTCTTGAGTCAGGCAAAGTAGTCAGCGACAATGGTCATAATTTTGTGGCGGCCATAGCCCTGGCAAAACTCAGACACATACCTTGCCTGGCTCACACCTTGAACCTGGTGGTGCAGTACTTCTTAAATTTTTATCTGGAGTTAACAGCCCTGCTCCATAAGATGCGAAGACTGTGCTCACACATCCGTCACTCGCCCGTAGACTCCAGTCGCATGCAGAGGCTGCAGCGATCGCTCCACCTTCACAAGCACCGACTAATCATAGACGTTGCAACAAGGTGGAACTTCACCATGCACATGGTTGAGAGGCTGTGCGAACAGAGGCATGCTGTAATGCATTTATGGGAGGATACACGGGCAGGCAGTTTGAGGTCAGACATGGAGTTGTCGGCTGTGCAGTGGTCAAAGCTGAAAGACCTCTGTAAAGTCCTTCAGTGATTTGAGGAATGCACACAGCTGGTAAGCGCAGATGACGTCATCATAAGCATGAGCATCCCACTTATGCGTCTGTCATGCAAACTTTGACATATTAAGGATCAGGCGTCTGCAGCGGAGGAGGAAGAGGAGGAAGAGGGAAGCCTTGATGACAGTCAGCCATTGTCTGCTCAGGGAACTGTCCTGGATGAGGTGGAGGAAGAAGAGGAAGAGGAGGGGGATGATTATTTTGGGTGGAGGATGCTTCTCAGGGGCAAGAGAAAATGTTGGCTTGCCAAGTTCAGGTCCAGGGTTTGTGTGTGACTGAAGAGATGTGGATTTGGCAGAAAGTGCTCCTCCACTGGCAGTGCATCACTGACACCTGAAACATTGGCCCACATGTGTGATTATGCCTCGCGGATCCTAAAAAAGCACCCCCGCATTGCCAGAATGATGAAGGATGACGACTACTGGTTGGCCTGCATCCTCGATCCATGCTATAAAGGCAGATTACAAAACATAATGCCACAGGAGAACCTAGAGCTAATATTGGCGAACAAACAAGCAACTCTGGTGAACCGTTTGTTGGAGGCATTCCCAGCCAACAGCAGCGGTGCAGGTTCTAGCACGAGCCGTACTCGGCCAAATGGAAGAGGTGTTCATGTTGCACACAGCCGAAGTGGCATTGGAGACAGGGGTTTCATGACCATGTTGTGGACTGATTTCTCCAGGACAGCCCACACGCCTGGTTATCAGGAATCTATAGCAACAGACAGGAGACAGCAGTTGTCAACTATGGTTACAAGTTACTTCTCCTCCACTATCGATGTTCTCCCTCACTGGTCATTCCCCTTTGACTACTGGGCCTGTTTACTGGACACCTGGCCTGAATTGGCACAATATGCCCTACAGGAGCTCGCTTGCCCTGCTGGTAGTTTGCTATCTGAAAGCGTCTTCAGTGCTGCAGGATCAATCATGACAGAAAGAAGGACCCTTCTGTCGATGCAAAATATGGATGATCTAACCTTCATTAAAATGAACCATGCATGAGTTTCAAAGGATTTTGTCCCACCTTCCTCTGATGACACATAGGTTGCCAGAAAAATGACTTGCTTTGGCTCCTCTTCCTCGGACTTCTCAAATTCCTCCATTTGCAGCTGCTTTACGTCCATTATACACCTCAACATATGCCATTTTTGCAACCTCCCGATCTGGGCTGTCCCCCTCCCTCCTCCACCCACCCAACCTATGAGAGCCAGTGTGTGTTAGGGATCGAATTCCCACTGCTGCACAAGGGGAATCTCGAACCAGTCCCGCTGCGGTCCCCCATCCATCTCCGGCCGCAGTGGAGCCTGCTCAGCGGAGATGTCGGTCCCAGCGTCTCGCTCAGTCTAATACTGTGCAGAGGCTTGTTGCTGCCTCTTCTGGTTCCTCTATTATAACCAGTGGTGGAGCAGGCAGTTTTGGGACTAAGTCCTGCGTTTCTCCATCTGAGCATGCCCAGGGCAAGATCTCCCATTGGAGATCAAGGGTCACATGCTCGGTTACAGCAGCGACTCCCATTGGTCCGCCAGGAAGGTCCTGAAACTGCTTGTGTTTGGGAACAGTTTCTCATTGGTCCTTTTCTGGAAGGTCCTGTAGCTGCTTCTATAAAAGGTGTGCATGTCTGCTCGGCCATGCGCTAGTATCAAATCTGTTACGTGCTTGCGCCAGTGTGGTCATGTATGCATGTGGTTAGGTCTGGCTGAAATAAGCCCTAGAATACCGGCACCTCCGGTGAGGAGTTTTGTATGCATGTGTTCAGGGCTCAGCTGAAAACGCCATTAGAATACCGGCTACTCCGGTGAGGAGATTATTGCTTGTGTTCTGATTGCATGACCACAGACTGCTATCCGCTTAGCAGTCATCTGTGTTCCCTGTGAGTCTGACAGGACACAGTCTTTGTCACAGTGGCTCTGTGAATTAACAGAGTCCGCTTATATCGCCATATAGCGCTACAGCATTTTAGTTAGCGACTCTGTGGACTAACAGAGTTTGCCCATACCGCCATATAGTGCTACGGCATTTACATCTGCGACTCTGCGGGATAACAGAGTTCGCTCATACTGCCTATTCGCACCATCTTATTAGTAGCAGGCTCTGCCTGCACGGTGGACCCCAGGCTGCGAACGCACCTCTCCTTAATATCAATTAGGTGCATTCCGCAGGCCCTTAACAGTGTGTGACTGTGGCAAAATATAGTGAGATTTTCTATATCCCAACCCTCTATACAGCTGTCCGCTTGTAATCCATTACCCTTTTTCTAGTTTTAATATTCTGGTGTGAAGAATACTGAGCCTGTGAGAGCCATTGTCTGACTCTGGCAAAATATACGGAGATTTACTATTTCCCCAACATTGTATACAGCTGTACGCTTCAAATGTATTACCCTTTTTCTAATTTTATATTCTGGTGTGATCAATACTGAGTCTGTGAGAGCCAGTGTCTGACTCTGGCAAAATATAAGGAGATTTTCTATTTCCCCAACCATGTATACAGCTGTACGCTTGTAATACATTACCCTTTTTCTAGTTTTTATATTCTGGTGTGATCAATACTGAGCCTGTGAGAGCCAGTGTCTGACTCTGGCAAAATATACAGAGATTTTCTATGTCCCCAACCCTGTATACAGCTGTACGCTTGTAATACATTACCCTTTTTCTAGTTTTTATATTCTCGTGTAATACATACAGAGCCTGTGAGAGCCTGTCTGTTACTCCGGAAATTAATACGGAGATTTACAATAACCCCTAGACTGTATACATCTGTATGCTTGGGATACAGTACCCTTTTTTGCTGAAAGTCGTCTCCACCCCAACCGTAAGTGCATCATTGACACCTGAAACATTGGCCTACATGTGTGATTATTTCTTGCGGATCTTTTTAGATTCTTGTGTAATCCATACTGAGCCTGTGATCATCATTGTCTGACTCCTGAAATATATATGGTGATTTCCAATATTTTAGCTAGACTATATATACCTGGTATCTGGTGATACAGTATCCTTTTTCATCTTTTTATATTATTGTGTAATCCATACTGAGCCTGAGAGCGTCAGTGTCTGCCTCCTGAAATATATACGGAGATTTAGAATATTTTCACTATACTATATATACCTGGTATCTGCTGATACAGTGCTCTTTTTCAGCTTTTCAAATTGTGGTCTAATCCATACTGAGCCTCTGAGCAACTGTCTGGTACTCCGTAAATATATACAGAGATTTACAATGACAACTAGACTGTATCGAGCTGTACGCTTCTGATACAGTACCCTTTTTGCCATAAAGTCCTCCTCCACCCACCACTCTAAGTGCATCATTGACACTTGGAACATTGGCCCACATGTGTGATTATTGCTTACAGATCTTTTTATATTCTTGTGTAATCCATACTGAGTCTTTGAGCGTCAGTCTGCCTCCTGAAATATATACGGAGATTTAGAATATTTTCACTATACTATATATACCTTGTATCTGGTGAAACACTACCCTTTTTCATCTTTTTATATATTGTGTAATATATACTGAGCCTGAGAGCGTCAGTGGCTGCCTCCTGAAATGTATACTGAGATGTCGAATATTTTGACTAAACTATATATACCTGGTATCTGCTGATACAGTACCCCTTTTTCTTATTATTATATTCTTGTGTAATCCAGACTGAGCCTGTGACCGTCAGTGTCTGCCTCCTGAAATATATACGGAGATTTAGAATATTTTCACTATACTATATATACCTGGTATCTGCTGATACAGTGCTCTTTTTCAGCTTTTCAAATTGTGGTCTAATCCATACTGAGCCTGTGGGCGTCTGTCTGGTACTCCGTAAATATATACGGAGATTTACAATGACCCCTAGACTGTATCCAGCTGTACGCTTCTGATACAGTACCCTTTTTGCCATAAAGTCCTCCTCCACCCACCACTCTAAGTGCATCATTGACACTTGGAACATTGGCCCACATGTCTGATTATTGCTTACAGATCTTTTTATATTCTTGTGTAATCCATACTGAGCCTTTGAACGTCAGTCTGCCTCCTGAAATATATACGGAGATTTAGAATATTTTCACTATACTATATATACCTTGTATCTGGTGAAACACTACCCTTTTTCATCTTTTTATATTATTGTGTAATATATACTGAGCCTGAGAGCGTCAGTGGCTGCCTCCTGAAATGTATACTGAGATGTCGAATATTTTGACTAAACTATATATACCTGGTATCTGCTGATACAGTACCCCTTTTTCTTATTATTATATTCTTGTGTAATCCAGACTGAGCCTGTGACCGTCAGTGTCTGCCTCCTGAAATATATACGGAGATTTAGAATATTTTCACTATACTATATATACCTGGTATCTGCTGATACAGTGCTCTTTTTCAGCTTTTCAAATTGTGGTCTAATCCATACTGAGCCTGTGGGCGTCTGTCTGGTACTCCGTAAATATATACGGAGATTTACAATGACCCCTAGACTGTATCCAGCTGTACGCTTCTGATACAGTACCCTTTTTGCCATAAAGTCCTCCTCCACCCACCACTCTAAGTGCATCATTGACACTTGGAACATTGGCCCACATGTCTGATTATTGCTTACAGATCTTTTTATATTCTTGTGTAATCCATACTGAGCCTTTGAACGTCAGTCTGCCTCCTGAAATATATACGGAGATTTAGAATATTTTCACTATACTATATATACCTTGTATCTGGTGAAACACTACCCTTTTTCATCTTTTTATATTATTGTGTAATATATACTGAGCCTGAGAGCGTCAGTGGCTGCCTCCTGAAATGTATACTGAGATGTCGAATATTTTGACTAAACTATATATACCTGGTATCTGCTGATACAGTACCCCTTTTTCTTATTATTATATTCTTGTGTAATCCAGACTGAGCCTGTGACCGTCAGTGTCTGCCTCCTGAAATATATATACGGAGATTTATAATATTTTCACTATACTATATATACCTGGTATCTGCTGATACAGTACCCCTTTTTCATATTATATTATTGTGTAATCCATACTAAGCCTTAGAGCGTCAGTGTCTGCCTCCTGAAATATATACGGAGATTTAGAATATTTTCACTATTTTGGAGCTCGATTGCCCTGCTGATAGTGTGCTATCAGAAACAGTCTTCTGGCTCAAGAAGGACTGGAATGCTCCCTTTACTGGGAGTAGGTAAGCTGCTTTTAATGCCGAAGCATCAGGAACCAATTTTGGCTTACATTGCCGAAACAGCCTCCATCTCTATCGCCTCATCTTATGAAGTTTTAAAAAATCCAAGGACTGAGTCATCAGTGCAAGCTCCTGGTCAGGAACAACACCTTTCCTTGTGTGCTTCACCCCCACCGAAAGTAAAGGATGCGGCAGGCCACACTTCAGATTAATCCATGTAGCTATTTTCACATAACATGCCTGGGTTATCAGCTCAAATTCTGAATTCCCCAGTCCAGCATGAATCAGAGATGGAGTGCACTGATGCACAGCCACTGCTAGATGATTCTGCTGGTACATTCACCCAGAGCACTACATTTCCCTCACAGTCTACTGAGCCAGAATGTGACCCTGATGAAACTCAGGTGCCCCAGATGAAATTGAAGAGGAGGTGATGGATGACCCAGTTTTTGACCCGGATTGGTATCCATTGGGGGAAGAGGGTGCCGCAGGCAATAGCTCAGAAGAGAGAACGATCCGCAGCAGGCATCGACATCACAGCAGTGGTTATCTGGCAGGCCCGTAGCAGTCCAAAAAGGTGTTAAAAAAAATTTAAAGAGTTGCAGGAAAGCTTGGTCAGATGGTCAAATTAGCACAGCGTGCAAGCCCTGAAAAATTATACCATAGTAGGAAGACTCCAGTGTGGCACTTTTTTTACCTAAATCCTATTGATGAGGCAAATTTTATCTTTAAGCAGTGCGGAAGGACCTTTAGCCGAGTGAAAAATCTCATAAATTTGAATACCAGTTGCATGATTAGACATTTAACGAACATGCCCTTGCCAGCGTGGACAGACTCCAAAACATACAAATCCCCCCTCCCAGGGCCAGCATCTGCACCTGGCGCACCCGGGCAAGTGCCGATTCCCTGACCAGGTGGGGGGGCCGACTCGTGGGCGACGGCACTGGCACAGGGCCCCTTATAGTTAAAAAAATGTGTCTCTGACGGAGGGAGGGCCCACTCGCTGTCAGACACACCGGTGTACTATGAGGGGCCCTGTGCCAGTGCCGTCGCCCATGAGTCGGCGCCCCCTGCTTGCTCAGGGCCCCAGCACTTGCAATACTAACCTCTCCATGCTCCACCGCTATGACGTCTTCCTCGTTTCCTGACAGTGACATTCAGGTTAGAGAGCGCGATGATGTCACGTCTATACGCCCTCTGCCTAAACAGTCCAAGTGCAGAGAGCTGTAAGATGTTGACGCTGAGGAGTCCAGAGTAGAGCAGTGCACACTGAGGAGAGGTATTTCATTTTTTGTAATGTTTGGAGGAATATATGTTGAGCATTATACACTGGATCATTAATAATGTGGCCCATTATATATGGAGCATGATTTTGGCCCATAAGAAACTGGAGCAGCATCAATGGGGCCCATCATATACTGGAGCATTGTAAATGGGGCAGATCAGACAATAGAGCATCATCCATGGGGCCCATCTTATACTGGAGCTTTGTAAATAGGGCAGA
>JARQOD010000005.1:114703882-114761596 GCA_033576555.1 Oophaga sylvatica
AAAATAACCGGGTGCCTCTAGTGGTCACCTACAATCCAAATCTGGAGATGCTAAGGGGAGCTGCACGGAAACTACAACCTTTACTACAAAAAGATGCCCGATTACAATCCATATTCCAGACCCCCCACTACTATGTTTTAGGCAGCCCCCAAATCTAAGAAGCATCATTGTCAGAAGCTCCCTGTCCTCCCCAACAGCTGCAGGAACCTTTCCTTGCAAACAGAAGAAGTGTAAAACATGTGCATCTATAATGACCACGGACAAGATAAAGATACCCAACTCCCATCAGGACTACAAGATCCCAGGTACTTTCAGCTGCATCACATCTAATGTGGTGTACCTAATTATATGTACTAAATGTCCAACTGGGGGTCTGTATGTGGGGGAGACCGGGCAAAAACTGAGAACAAGGATGAATTCTCATCGCCACAGGATAAGAGAAAAAAGAATGGATTTACCTGTGGCAAAACACTTTTGTATGCCCGGTCATAGCATAATGGATATGGAATTACTGGTATTAAAATCTAACTTCAAATCTGAGAAAGACAGAAAGGTTTGGGAATACAAACTTATGATGACCTTTGACACTCTTAGTGCTGGAATGAACGTGTCACATGGATTCATGTCATTCTATATCAATTAAGGAATCTGCGTCTCTGACCTTCTAGGGGCATCAAAACACAACACCAGACCCCAATCAGAGGGTAATAAAACTCTCTCCTTATCTATGATCTGTTCCAATATTTATGTTCATTCCTCTGCCATAATGACAGTTCTGCTTCACGTCACTTGTCTTACCTATTGCACTATTCCTGTGTCCTCTTGTGTATATATATATATATATGTGATTCTTCAGTTTTTGTTTTAGTCTTTGCCTGATGAAGAGACCGGAGTAGTCTCGAAAGCTTGCAATTTGTTACCATCTTTTCAGTTAGCCATTAAAAGGTATCAACCACTGAGGACTCTCAAGTCTAAATATTTTTCTATCTACTGGCTAACACGGTACGAAGATACACATCTTTCCTATATCAAAATGGAGGATACCAGAATGTACCGCATCTTTATGGAACTAAAACCACTTCTGAAGAAACGCGCACAAATGGACAGCGACATTTTTTTCTTATCTAAATGCAAAAAGGAGAATCTAATTCCCAAAGGACTCTGGATTACAAACCCAATTCTTCACACCTACAATACCCATTATGCACAAAACCTTTGTCACAGGACTTCTGAAAGACTAAGGAACCATCTTTTACATGTCTGCTACAGCATAAGGAGTAAAGTCCAAGGGCAATTTGAAACTCTGAGGAAAACACTTACAGAAAGCACAGAGCAAAAATTACAACAATACTATAACAAACTACGGACCTTTCTGATTCATAACAAGGAAAAGAAACTACACAGATTGCGCCTCCATTCTGGACTCTATACAAACAGATACAAAACAAAACCTGACAACTCTGACAACCACTCCATTCCAGACACAAAAGCATCTAACTGTGTCATCAATCTCTCAGATTACAAACCCAACAAAGTGGAGCTTGCCGTGCTTTCTAGAGGACTCTCATTTTGTCCTACTAAGGCCCTGGATAAAACCGAACTCTGCAGTGATATGGAACATTTTTTCAGGAGACTGCGCCTGAGGGAATACTTCAATGATACAGAAGATCCAGAAAACACTCGGACTGAAGGAAAAGGGATCCCAACAACCAAGAAGAGGTCAGACTGGACACCTCCACCTGGACGTAACCCCCATTTGGATAAATATATAGACTCATTCAGACATTTGATAAAATCCACCATCATAGCCACCAACAAGAGACAAGCATCCAACATCAGTGCCCAGGAGAGAAAGGCCATACAGTCTCTGAAAACCAACAAAGAAATCATCATTAAACCTGCTGACAAGGGAGGTGCAATAGTCATGATGAACACATCAGACTATATTAAGGAAGCAAACAGACAACTTACGGACACACGCTACTACAGAAAACTGGAGTCGGACCCTACACAGGACTATTACAAGGAACTAAGCAAGTTGGTATCTTGTCTGTCTGACAAATCCATAAGAGCTGATGACCTGATACCAGAAAGTCCAAGAACAGGGACATTTTACATGCTTCCCAAAATCCACAAAGCTGGGAATCCAGGGAGGCCGATTATTTCATGTGTGGACACCCTTACTGAGCAGGTATCTGGATGGGTAGAGGGCATTCTTAAACCCCTGGTAAAGGATACACCCAGCTACATTCAGGACACAACTGACCTACTGAATAAACTAGCAGCAATAGGTCCCCTACCAGAAGGAACCATCCTGGCCACCATGGACGTGGAATCTTTGTACTCTAATATCCCACACCAGGATGGATTAAATGCCTGCAAAGTCTTCATGGGAAACACCGGGAATGATGCTGATTCTGTGGTGAAACTCACAAAATTTATCCTCACCCACAATTACTTTGAATTTGACAACAAGATCTATCTTCAGGAGACTGGCACAGCTATGGGAAGTAAAATGGCTCCACAGTATGCAAATCTTTTCATGGCCAAGCTTGAAAGCGACTTTTTGTCCTCATGTCCCATCAGGCCTCGGGCCTACTACCGCTACATTGATGACATTTTAATCATCTGGACGGAGTCTGAACAACAGCTAAAGACGTTCCATGAACAGTTCAACCAATTTCATCCAACCATCAACTTAGCACTCAACTACTCCAGCACTGAAATTAACTTTTTAGACACCACCATTAAGCTAAAGAACAATGAAATAGAGACATCCCTGTATCAGAAGCCAATCGACCGTCCAACATACCTTAAATGGGACAGTTTCCATCCAAAACACATAAAAAACTCTATAGTCTACAGCCAAGCCATCAGATACAACCGTATATGTTCCAACCCCATGGATAGAGATGAACACCTTGGTCGCCTCAGAAAGACTTTTTTGAACCAGGGCTACCATCCAAGAACAATTGAAAACCAAATTACAAGAGCCACCAGAATATCAAGGAATCACCTGCTACATTACAAAACTAAAGAAGAAAATAACCGGGTGCCTCTAGTGGTCACCTACAATCCAAATCTGGAGATGCTAAGGGGAGCTGCACGGAAACTACAACCTTTACTACAAAAAGATGCCCGATTACAATCCATATTTCCAGACCCCCCACTACTATGTTTTAGGCAGCCCCCAAATCTAAGAAGCATCATTGTCAGAAGCTCCCTGTCCTCCCAACAGCTGCAGGAACCTTTCCTTGCAAACAGAAGAAGTGTAAAACATGTGCATCTATAATGACCACGGACAAGATAAAGATACCCAACTCCCATCAGGACTACAAGATCCCAGGTACTTTCAGCTGCATTACATCTAATGTGGTGTACCTAATTATATGTACTAAATGTCCAACTGGGGGTCTGTATGTGGGGGAGACCGGGCAAAAACTGAGAACAAGGATGAATTCTCATCGCACAACGATAAGAGAAAAAAGAATGGATTTACCTGTGGCAAAACACTTTTGTATGCACGGTCATAGCATAATGGATATGGAATTACTGGTATTAAAATCTAACTTCAAATCTGAGAAAGACAGAAAGGTTTGGGAATACAAACTTATGATGACCTTTGACACTCTTAGTGCTGGAATGAACGTGTCACATGGATTCATGTCATTCTATATCAATTAAGGAATCTGCGTCTCTGACCTTCTAGGGGCATCAAAACACAACACCAGACCCCAATCAGAGGGTAATAAAACTCTCTCCTTATCTATGATCTGTTCCAATATTTATGTTCATTCCTCTGCCATAATGACAGTTCTGCTTCACGTCACTTGTCTTACCTATTGCACTATTCCTGTGTCCTCTTGTGTATATATATATATATGTGATTCTTCAGTTTTTTGTTTTAGTCTTTGCCTGATGAAGAGACCGGAGTAGTCTCGAAAGCTTGCAATTTGTTACCATCTTTTCAGTTAGCCATTAAAAGGTATCAACCACTGAGGACTCTCAAGTCTAAATATTTTTCTATCTACTGGCTAACACGGTACGAAGATACACATCTTTCCTATATCAAAATGGAGGATACCAGAATGTACCGCATCTTTATGGAACTAAAACCACTTCTGAAGAAACGCGCACAAATGGACAGCGACATTTTTTTCTTATCTAAATGCAAAAAGGAGAATCTAATTCCCAAAGGACTCTGGATTACAAACCCAATTCTTCACACCTACAATACCCATTATGCACAAAACCTTTGTCACAGGACTTCTGAAAGACTAAGGAACCATCTTTTACATGTCTGCTACAGCATAAGGAGTAAAGTCCAAGGGCAATTTGAAACTCTGAGGAAAACACTTACAGAAAGCACAGAGCAAAAATTACAACAATACTATAACAAACTACGGACCTTTCTGATTCATAACAAGGAAAAGAAACTACACAGATTGCGCCTCCATTCCGGACTCTATACAAACAGATACAAAACAAAACCTGACAACTCTGACAACCACTCCATTCCAGACACAAAAGCATCTAACTGTGTCATCAATCTCTCAGATTACAAACTCAACAAAGTGGAGCTTGCCGTGCTTTCTAGAGGACTCTCATTTTGTCCTACTAAGGCCCTGGATAAAACCGAACTCTGCAGTGATATGGAACATTTTTTCAGGAGACTGCGCCTGAGGGAATACTTCAATGATAAAGAAGATCCAGAAAACACTCGGACTGAAGGAAAAGGGATCCCAACAACCAAGAAGAGGTCAGACTGGACACCTCCACCTGGACGTAACCCCCATTTGGATAAATATATAGACTCATTCAGACATTTGATAAAATCCACCATCATAGCCACCAACAAGAGACAAGCATCCAACATCAGTGCCCAGGAGAGAAAGGCCATTCAGTCTCTGAAAACCAACAAAGAAATCATCATTAAACCTGCTGACAAGGGAGGTGCAATAGTCATGATGAACACATCAGACTATATTAAGGAAGCAAACAGACAACTTACGGACACACGCTACTACAGAAAACTGGAGTCGGACCCTACACAGGACTATTACAAGGAACTAAGCAAGTTGGTATCTTGTCTGTCTGACAAATCCATAAGAGCTGATGACCTGATACCAGAAAGTCCAAGAACAGGGACATTTTACATGCTTCCCAAAATCCACAAAGCTGGGAATCCAGGGAGGCCGATTATTTCATGTGTGGACACCCTTACTGAGCAGGTATCTGGATGGGTAGAGGGCATTCTTAAACCCCTGGTAAAGGATACACCCAGCTACATTCAGGACACAACTGACCTACTGAATAAACTAGCAGCAATAGGTCCCCTACCAGAAGGAACCATCCTGGCCACCATGGACGTGGAATCTTTGTACTCTAATATCCCACACCAGGATGGATTAAATGCCTGCAAAGTCTTCATGGGAAACACCGGGAATGATGCTGATTCTGTGGTGAAACTCACAAAATTTATCCTCACCCACAATTACTTTGAATTTGACAACAAGATCTATCTTCAGGAGACTGGCACAGCTATGGGAAGTAAAATTGCTCCACAGTATGCAAATCTTTTCATGGCCAAGCTTGAAAGCGACTTTTTGTCCTCATGTCCCATCAGGCCTCGGGCCTACTACCGCTACATTGATGACATTTTAATCATCTGGACGGAGTCTGAACAACAGCTAAAGACGTTCCATGAACAGTTCAACCAATTTCATCCAACCATCAACTTAACACTCAACTACTCCAGCACTGAAATTAACTTTTTAGACACCACCATTAAGCTAAAGAACAATGAAATAGAGACATCCCTGTATCAGAAGCCAATCGACCGTCCAACATACCTTAAATGGGACAGTTTCCATCCAAAACACATAAAAAACTCTATAGTCTACAGCCAAGCCATCAGATACAACCGTATATGTTCCAACCCCATGGATAGAGATGAACACCTTGGTCGCCTCAGAAAGACTTTTTTGAACCAGGGCTACCATCCAAGAACAATTGAAAACCAAATTACAAGAGCCACCAGAATATCAAGGAATCACCTGCTACATTACAAAACTAAAGAAGAAAATAACCGGGTGCCTCTAGTGGTCACCTACAATCCAAATCTGGAGATGCTAAGGGGAGCTGCACGGAAACTACAACCTTTACTACAAAAAGATGCCCGATTACAATCCATATTTCCAGACCCCCCACTACTATGTTTTAGACAGCCCCCAAATCTAAGAAGCATCATTGTCAGAAGCTCCCTGTCCTCCCCAACAGCTGCAGGAACCTTTCCTTGCAAACAGAAGAAGTGTAAAACATGTGCATCTATAATGACCACGGACAAGATAAAGATACCCAACTCCCATCAGGACTACAAGATCCCAGGTACTTTCAGCTGCATCACATCTAATGTGGTGTACCTAATTATATGTACTAAATGTCCAACTGGGGGTCTGTATGTGGGGGAGACCGGGCAAAAACTGAGAACAAGGATGAATTCTCATCGCCACACGATAAGAGAAAAAAGAATGGATTTACCTGTGGCAAAACACTTTTGTATGCCGGTCATAGCATAATGGATATGGAATTACTGGTATTAAAATCTAACTTCAAATCTGAGAAAGACAGAAAGGTTTGGGAATACAAACTTATGATGACCTTTGACACTCTTAGTGCTGGAATGAACGTGTCACATGGATTCATGTCATTCTATATCAATTAAGGAATCTGCGTCTCTGACCTTCTAGGGGCATCAAAACACAACACCAGACCCCAATCAGAGGGTAATAAAACTCTCTCCTTATCTATGATCTGTTCCAATATTTATGTTCATTCCTCTGCCATAATGACAGTTCTGCTTCACGTCACTTGTCTTACCTATTGCACTATTCCTGTGTCCTCTTGTGTATATATATATATGTGATTCTTCAGTTTTTGTTTTAGTCTTTGCCTGATGAAGAGACCTGCGTAGTCTCGAAAGCTTGCAATTTGTTACCATCTTTTCAGTTAGCCATTAAAAGGTATCAACCACTGAGGACTCTCAAGTCTAAATATTTTTGAAAATAAATGGGGATTCTAGACCAATATCCTTTACAGTTATTAGTCTGATTGAATCCTATATTTGATAAGCTTGGATTTTAAGACAAGGGGTATTTGTTATACACATGACTTTATATAGTATGTGTCTCATTACACACAGAGTCAATGTGTACCAAATCTCATTTAATAGTAGGTGGCTGCTTATAGTTGCAGCACTTTATTATGCTGTCACTAAAGGATAGACACAGCAAATGATCATTTGTATCTATAGCTATCACACGTGTGGGCTCATAGATGTATGTCTCAAAGTGAGATAATTAAAAATACTAGATATTACTTTCATTTTATCCATAAATTTTTTAAAAAAATATAAGCTGCTTTCAGCTGTTTGGATATGTGGCAGCAGAGCGAGCAATATCAGGTTGGTGTATCCAGACGTGACTTCTCTCGTCAAGTGCTTTATGAGGAACACACAGGTAGTGGAGGTGAACGGCGCTGGAAAGCCACTGACAGATGTATCAGCACGTGGCAGAGGATAATATACGGGCAGCGAGAGTCAGTCACGCTGTATCATTAGAGCATGGGAACTCCGCTACACCAAAGTGAGAGACTGAGGTGTAGCTAGGGTTTTGGTTCAGGGGGGCGCAAAACTTCTGAATTGGCCCCTAACCAGGTAACCTTGATTATAACTGGGTGATGCACCCTAATAGTGGAGGAGAACCTCAACAGATGACTGCGCTGTTACTGAAAATAATCTCTATATAAAGACCAATATTGATATTACCGACATATGATCAGTGGTAAAAACCAGTCTTACAAAATATATAAGAGATCACAGCATAGTTACAGATAGTGACTTACAGCTGACGTTCTTTCTGATGGAATCGTTCACTTTTCACGCCTTTTCCATCTGGCCCAGACCGACATGACAATTCCTCCAGCCAGGACTTGGCTACAGAGAATACAACAGAGACACATTTCACATCTCACATTTTCAGAACTACCTGAAACGGGACTATTCCCAACCTGCACAAATTGCGCATCCTGATGATACCCCAATGCTGAGCCGCTGCTGCCCTATGTGTCCCTATTACTTCACCTATTGTGTAGTTCTGTGTGACCTCTAAATTCTAAAGAAACCCTCTAGAAAATAGTAATGCCGGGTGCAAGTGTCCCAGACAACAGGGCCCACATTTTGTCCCCTAAAAATTATTACTGTGTGCCCCTTTGACAGTCACAGTAACCAGAATTCCCCTATAACAATAAATGCCCACTTTACATTTAATAATGTCCCGAGTCTCCCCCTATACACAGTATGATGCTCTCTTATTCACAGGACAATGCCCCTTCACTGTATATATACTGACCCTTAATATCTCCCAAATAGTTTAATGGCTCCAATGCTGTATGATGGCCCCCTAGAAAGCCTCCATATAGCATAATACATCAGATAGTCCTCACTATAGTACAATGCAATCCCCATAGGCAGACTCTTTATAGTATAATGCACTCCCCATAGGCCTACATATAGTATAATGCACCCTCTATAGACCTCCATATAGTATAATGCACTCCCCATAGGCAGCCTCTATAACATAATGCACCCCCCATAGGCAGCCTCTATAATGTAATGCACCCCCATAGGCAGCCTCTATAATGTAATGCACCCCCATAGGCAGCTTCTATAATGTAATGCACCCCCATAGGCACCCTCTGTAGTGTAATGCACCCACATAGGCAGCCTCTATAATGTAATGCCCCCCATAGGCAGCCTATGTAGTGTAATGCATCCCAATAGGAACCCTCTGTAGTGTAATGCACCCCCATAGGCAGCCTCTATAGTGTAATGCACCCCCATAGGCAGCCTCTGTAGTGTAATGCATCCACATAGGCACCCTCTATAGTGTAATTCACCCCTATAGGCAGTCTCTATAATTTAATGCACCCCCCTAGGCAGCCCCATCCTCTGTAGTGTAATGCACCCCCATAGCCACCCTCTGTAGTGTAATGCGCTCTCATAGCCACCCTCTGTAGTGTAATGTAGCCCCATAAACTAAATACTCACCATTCTTCCTCCTGGTTCCTGTGCTGCTCCTTGCATCCGCTCATCTTTGACTGCAGACGCCGAGTACTGACGTCATCGCACCCGCTGTCAGTGTCGGCGTCGGTGATATCAGACACTGACAGGGGGATGATGGGAGAGGGAGCGTTAGACTCCCTTTCTCATTACCTGTGATGATGGGCCTGCTTAGGTGCCCATAGCGGCTGGGTAGCAGAGCAGGGAATCGATTCTCCCTGCTCTACTGTAGAATGTAACTGTATCTGCGTGATGTGCATGCCGATAGAGTTACAGTAGTGTAGCTCCGGGTGGGCCCCCTCAAAACGTGGGGCCCGGGGCCACCGCCCCCTCTGCCCCCCCAGTAGTTACGCTGTTGGTGAGAGACAAATTGTCATAAATTAAAAGTAGGCTGACTGCTCTGCTATAAATCCTGTTGAACACTGCATTCCCCTATGTCAGTGTATTATCCCATGTATACTCATTTGTACCAGGACATGTGTAAGGGCCTTAGAAATTACACACTCCTTTCTCCTTAAGATTACTTGAAATACAAAACCAGATGTTTCACCTGTAATTACCAGGAAGACAACATGTGTTTAAAAAAAGCGTTATGTCTCTATAAAAGAATGCACATATTGTTCATGAAGATCACTGCCAATGAGAGTACACCCATGGAGTGACATGCTCTGGAGTAGCTGATTTAAGGATTAACTAAAAAAAATAAAATTACAAAAATTAAGCAGGCTGCAAGAATCGCCGCCTTCATCTTCACATCAAGATCCGAAGAAAAATGAACATGAAAATTTCTCTGAATTTTACACATGCCATCCCACGAACTGCACAAAATCCTTCCAACCTCAGATTTATCTTGAATGAATGTCACCTATGAATGAGATGTTAAAATAAAAAAAATGCAGTAAGTATGTACATAGATTTCATCCAGTTAAAGTTCCGAAAGGCATAAATTATTTTGATATGTGTAGCGCAGCTGCGCTTGGAGCCACATGTTCCCAGGAGGATGCACAGAAGGTAAACCCACACTCACACCTGATATTCATTCACACCTTCACTTTTCCCTGGAGCCACCAGAGGGAGCCCTTGAAGATTATCTATATATATATAAGGGTTGTGGAGAGACGGAGTTAGTTGTTAGTAGTGAGTTGAGAGTTGGATCTGAGAGGAGTTGTTGGTTTTACCTCAGACGAGCTGTGAGGGAGAGTTATTTCAGAAAGCTGAAAGACTGTCTGTTACCCTGGAAAGTGGAAAGTAGCTCTTGAAGTGTGCATAGATCAGTCTGACGGATGGTCCTATAGCTGCTTCAGACAGAGCCTTAGAAGGAGAAGAAGGAAAGGGAACAGCAGTGATTGAAAGACTAAAGACTACAGCTTGAACTTAGTTTACTGTGTGGAGTCCAGTAAGAGTGGAGGAAGATAGCCACTTCAGTCTGGTCAGAACTGAGTTAACTGAGTGTAGTTTCAGTGAGCAAGCGTGCCGACGCTTTGAGAGCGGTGTAGAGAAAGGAGAATCAGCTATCTACTGCTAGTGTGCTTATGTTAAGGGTCGGAGTAGGACGAAAGGCGAGTGGAAGGGAAAAGAGAGTGACAGAGGTTGAAACAGCATTGATCACTTACCTCTACTCTGAACAACCGGACACCGGGTCCGAGCTTGCTAGCATCTACACGACTAGTAGGAGATACCGGAGACCCTGTGGGACTTCAAGTCGCAGGGGCCCAGCAGTGCTGATACGTAACCGAGGTCAGGAAGACGGGGGTCTAGCAGGACACTGCATACAGAGACACTGTTCTATCCAAGAGAAGGCCTCACCACAAAGTCAGCCGGGCGTATAACTGAAGACACACAGGCCCTAGCTGAGCAACTCAGATATATTTCACAGCCTTTTCAAATGAACAGATCTATCTAAGTCTTATTATTGGCACTGTTCTATGATGAATATAAAAAAGATGTCAAAAGCTAGGAAGGATAGCTAATACTAGAGAAGAGAGAGAGGATTCAAAAAGATCTCAACAAACTGGAACTGTGGGTAGCAACTAACAAAATGGTTTTTAATAAGGAGAAATGCAAAGTCCTACATCTGGGCAAGAAAAGTGAAAAAAGCATAAACAGATTGGGAAGAATAGTGCAAAGCAACAGCACATGTGAAAAAGACTGAACATGAATCAACAGTGTGATGCAGAAGCAAAAAAGGCAAGCACGATTCTGGGTTGCACTAACAGAAGCATACAGTCTAGATCACGTGAAGTAATTATCCCTTCTACTCCTCTTTACTCAGACCTCATCTGGAATACTGTGTCCAGTCCTGGGCACCACATTTAAAAAAAAAAGACGTGAATTAACTGGAGCAAGTTCAGAGATAAGAGACAAGAATGATGACCGGTCTGCAAACCATGTGCTATGAGGAATGGTTAGATTATTTGAGAATTTGGAGACTTAATAGCTATCTAGAAATATCTCAAGGGCTGTCACACTGTACAGGGGTCAGTTTTATTATCATTTGCACAAATAAAAGACTAGAAGTAATGGGATGAAAAGGAATGGAAGAAGATACAGATTAGATATTAGAAAAAACTTTTTGACGGTGAGGGTGATCAACGAGTGAAAGGAGAGCTGGTGAGTTCTTCAATGGAAGTTTTCAAACAGAGGTTGGACAGACATCTGTCTGAGATGATATAGTGAATCCTGCATTGAGCAGGGGGTTGGACCAGATGACCCTGGAGGCCCATTCTAAAGGGTATACCACACTTAGCGATCGCACTAGCGATCACGACAGCGACACGATCTGGCGAGATCGCTAGTGCGATCGCTAAGTGATCGCTAGATTCCAAACACATCTCATCAGCGATCTGTATAACGACCTCTGCGGTCGTTGGGAAAACCTAGTCCCACCTGCGATGCTGGTGAAGTGTTCATAAAGGGTGTCACACTCAGCGATTCAGGCTCACCAGCGGGACACCAACGACAAAAAACGGCTCAGAACGTTCATAAGCGATCAACGACATCTCAGCAGGGGCCACATCGCTGCTACATGTCACACACAGCTAAGTAATGAGATCGCTACTGCGTAATAAATGGTGACGTAGTAGTGATCTCGTTAGCGATCTCACTTAGTGTGACATACCCTTAACTCTATCTTTCTAAGATTATTTGATTCTAAGAAATGTTTCCATGTAGCATTGCCACTTAGACGCTATACTCATCAATGGGTGGTCCAGCTTTTAAACAGTTTACAATTGTCAGGAATGGTTTCAAAAGTTCTATGGAAGGCTGCACCAGTACTTGACTGATGATGTTCCATTCTTAAAGGTGTATTCCCATCTCAAAGATCCTATCCCAATAGGAAGTAGGTGTAATGATAATAATATTAGCAAATACCTGTGGAGAAACGGGGTCAGTGGGTGCTCTTGTCCGTTGGCCTAGCAGCCTTTATCAAGACTGCATAAACCAGGGCTCATACCACAGAATGCCTGCTCTACCTCCCGGTGAGCAATACACTACACAGACAACACAGGGTTAGGGTAAAACAGTGTGGCATTATTTTATTGAACCACAATACCCAATAGCAAACAGAAAATCCCAGCAATTATCCCAAGATGGTGCACTTTACAGGGTCTCACCCTTCCGCTGACTCCCTGGGATAATGGTAGATGTTATGTCCGAGCTCCCAGGGTCGCGACTGCACCTGTGATATGCACGCAGAGAGGAAGTAATGACAAGCATAACCGAGATTAGTCCTGTGTTCTTTCAGCTGGGTCCGATGTACCCTCAGCTGAGATCTTGAAGAGTGACACCAACCAGAAGAAAAGAAGTCTCTCTTATACCCGAGTCAGGTGATCTAATTTTAGATTTACCCAGTGTCCTTCAGTCCATGCTCACAGCCTTTCTCTATCTTCCTTCGAATTCAACAAACTGATTATAGAATACAATATACACTTACCATATCAGCACACAATAAACAAAGATAAACACACACTATGCACAAGTCACTATTACAGACTTAAGCGGGACGCCAACGATCAAAATACGGTCCAGAACTCTAGTGAACGATCAGCGAGATCACAGCAGGGGCCACGTCGTTGCTACATGCCACACACAACAGCGTCACTAACGAGATCGCTAAATAGTGACGTTTTTTAGCGATCCCGTTAGCGATCTTGTTTAGTGTGGCATACCCTTTACACAGTATGTTAAATGGTATGCAAGTCTGTCTTCTTGACCCACCAGACATAAATACTTAAATCCACAAGCCAATATATAAATAAAAAGTCAATTCTTGGTTTGCAAAACATGATTGTCTGGGAAATTAAGATAAAATCTGGTTTCTTCACAATACCTATAATTAGAAATGTAGTATAATTGTTCTACTCTGTCAAAATGGTATCACTAATGATGTCACGCTGACTTTAGAGCTGACATTCCACTGCCTAACTGAATAGCCATGACATTGACAGTGACAAAAAAGCAGTTTTTGGACTCTCTGAACTAGCAGAGATCAGCATCGGGAGAACAGGAAGGTAATTAGCAACTACCTGCCTGTAAGTTCTTAGCCCCACAAGAAAAAAATACAAAAGCCTCAGAAAGCACCTTTGGTCATATGTTAGACTACACTGCAGTGCCTCGTGTGCCCAGAAGGCTCATGACAGTGCCACTATTTTGCCATGTTGTATGTTGTCATGACCAGCAGAGGATTATACAGCATTCTCAGAGCACGGATTTCTGAAATAATGATATTCAGGGTAAATAAAACTTTCTTTCAGTTTGTCCCTCAAGTCATAACAGCACACCACGAGGTAATCTCCTTTGCCTATGCAGGGACAGGATGGCAGACAGGTTAACCACCAGCACCCACTAGTATTGTCCTGTTTCTACAGGGGATAGTCATATGAGAGGTTCTCCTAGGGTGAAGATAAGTACAATTCACCTAACACAGTTATGGCAGTTCTTTACTCGTGTTGTGGTGCCAAACAGTATGGTATCGTACTCTATCTGATTTCTGCTGTATAATTTGTCTACCATATTTGTATTTAACACTTGGCATTATAGATATGATATACTGTATATTATGCACTCATTACGGTTCCAGTACAACTTAATTCAGTTGGTTACATGTAGTCTGGTGCCCATTTGATATACACTCATATTTTAGACCTTTTTTATGATTTTCCAGTGATTTTGAGATTGTTGTTTTTTCACATATATTTTTATCATTTACATTTTAAAATGTACAAAAAGGAAAATGCAAAAGTTTTGCACCCTGCATGGTTAGTACCGAGTAGCACCTGCTTTTCAAAGTATCACAGCTTGTATTTCAGTTCTTGTTTGAGGGATTTTCATCCATTATTCCTTTGAAAATTCTTCCAGTTTTGTGAGATTCCTGAGTTGTATTGCATGCACTGCTATTTTGAGGTCTAACCACAGATTTTCAATGATGGCCATTGTAAAATCTTCAGCTTGCGCCTTTTGAAGTCTATTGTGGATTTTGTCATGTGTTTAGAATCATTATCCATTTGTAGAAGCCATCCTATTTTCAACTTCAGCTTTTTTACAGATGGTGTTATGTGTGCATAAAAAATTTGTTGAAATTTAATTAAATTCATTCTTCCCCTCTACCCCTGAAATGTTCCACGTGCCATTGGCTGCAATACATCCCTAAATCATGATTGATCCAATTCCATGCTTAATGGTTGGCGAGATGTTCTTTTCCTGAAATTCTGTATCCTTTTTTTTCATACATACTTTTGATCATTTGAAAATAGAAGTATTCGGAGTATAGATGATTAGAACAATACACTTTATTAATACAATAGTAGCAAATTTTGCAAATGTGTAGAAAAGGCGAACAAACAAATAACAGCCACTGATTTTCAGAGAATGTATGAAGAGTTGCAGTGTATCTATTTATATGGTTAGAGCAAGCCATGCCTCCATTCTAACATCATGTAAAGTGTCTCAAACCCAATGCATGTAATACATATAATAAATGCAAGGAGTCATCTTACTCATAAATGGAGAAAACCCAGGTTAATACCTGAAGAAGGTATTGGAGTCCCCAATGCGCGTTTTGTATTTAATAATAATAATAATAATAATAATAATTTTATTTCTATAACGCCAACATATTCCTCAGCACTTTACATTAT
This sequence comes from Oophaga sylvatica, assembly GCA_033576555.1. Lineage (NCBI taxonomy): Eukaryota > Metazoa > Chordata > Amphibia > Anura > Dendrobatidae > Oophaga > Oophaga sylvatica. The sequence goes on from JARQOD010000005.1 coordinate 114,719,138, forward strand.
AGAGGGGACTTGTACATACAATAGATATTACAGCATAACAATAAACACAGATCAAAGTAGATACCAAGAGGAATGAGGGCCCTGCTCGCAAGCTTACAATTTATGAGGAAAATGGGGAGACACGAAAGGTGGATGGTAACAATTGCTTTCATTGTTTGGACCAGCCATAGTGTAAGAATTAGGTGTTCATGTAATTCTGCATGAACCAGTTAACAGCCAAAGTATGTAACAGCACTGACACAGAGTGCTATTAAATGCATAAAGCGGGTGAGAACATAATACGAGGTACCTGATTATGGTAAAAAAAAATTTGAATGGGCCAACAGAGATAGTTAGGTTAATGCGTTGAGGCGGTATGCCAGTCTGAACAAATGCATTTTTAGGGCACGCTTAAAACTGTGGGGATTGGGGATTAATTGTATTAACCTGGGTAGTGCATTCCAAAGAATTGGCGCAGCACGTGAAAAGTCTTGGAGACGGAGGTGGGAGGTTCTGATTATTGAGGATGCTAACCTCAGGTCATTAGCAGAACGTAGGGCACGGGCACGATGGTAGGCTGAGACAAGGGAGGAGATGTAGGGTGGTGCTGAGCCATGGAGTGTTTTGTGGGTGAGGGTAAAAAGTTTGTACTGGATTCTGTAGTGGATGGGTAACCAGTGTAATGATTGGCACAAGGTAGAGGCATCGGTATAACGATTGGTGAGGAATATGATCCTGGAGGCAGCATTCAAGACAGATTGGAGAGAGGAGAGTTTGGCAAGAGGGAGTCCAATTAATAGAGAGTTACAATAGTCCAGATGAGAATGAATAAGAGAAACAGTAAGGGTTTTTGCAGAGTCGAAAGTAAGTAAAGGTCGAAATCTAGAGATATTTTTGAGGTGGAGATAACAAGAGAGAGCCAGTGATTGGATGTGGAGGGTGAATTGAAGCTTGGAATCAAGTGTTAGGGGTCGAGTTCCCGCTTCTGCACAAGGGGAATCTCGAGCTATCCCAGCTGCGGTCTCCCATTTGTCTCCGGCCTCAGTGGACTCTGCTCAGCTTAGACGTCGGTCACAGCGTCTCGCCCAGTCTAACAGTGTGCAGAGAATTACTGCTGCCTCTCCAGGCTCTGCTATTGTGGCCAGTACTGGTTAGCGGCGAGCAGACGTCTTTAGGACAAAGTCCTTGTTTTCCCCTTCTGAGCATGCCCAGGGTGAGATCTCTCATTGGAGATCAGGGGTCACATGCTCAGGTACTGCAGCAGCTCCTACTGGTCCGCCAGGAAGGTCCTGTGACTACTGGTGTTCTGGAACAGTTTCATTGGTCCTTGTTTCTGGCAAGTCCTGTAGCTGTTACTATAAAAGGGTGGCATGCCTGGGCCACCATGCGCTAGTGTCAACCATTATATGCTTAGCGCCAGTGTGGTCATGCATGTGTGTGGTTAGGGCCCGGCTGAAATAAGCCCCTAGAATACCAACTTAATCGGTGAGGAGTTTGGTATGCTAGCTGGTCAGGGTCGGTGTCCTAGATGCCCTAGATTACCGGCATAACCGGTGAGGAGTTTGATTGCCGTATTCAGGGCCTGGCGTTCAGACGCCATAGATTGCGGGTGACTCCCGCGAGGACATTAGCGCATAATCACGTTCTATGTTCGCTTAGCAGTTAACTGTGTACATGGGTGCCTGACAGGACACAGAAGTTTGTCTCAGCGGCTCTGTGATGCAACAGGGTTCGCTTTCAACGCTAGACAGCCCCCTAGCCTGTTTATTTTGCGACTCAGGTGTGTTCAGTGAGTTCGCACACATCACCATATAGCGCTGCAGCACTCCTAGCGGCTCTTTGCATTAACAGAGTTCACACATATTGCCGCGGCGCGTTACGGCGTTTATTTTGGCAACTCTGCGGGATAACAGAGTTTGCTTCTTGCGCCATTTTACTAGCAGCAGGCTCCGCCTGCACGGTGGACCCCGGGCTGCGAACGCACCTCTCCACATCATATATTTGGTGCGTTCCGAAGACCCTAACATAACACTAGCGCCACGGTCTGGCTAGTAAAATGGCGGATGACCAGCGTCTACTACGGGACATCCAGCAGCTGGAGGGTAGGTTGGCGGCTCTTGAGCGCACAACCTCAGCTGTGGATGTTACCGCAGTCGCTGTTCAGGCTGCTAGCGTGGCTGCAGCCAGTGTGTCCACTGCCACCTCTGTCCCCACAATATCCCACCTCCCGCTTCCAGACAAGTTTGCTGGTGACAGCAAGCAATGTTGGGGATTCGTGAGTCAGTGCTCTATACAACTCGAGCTTCTGGCTGCATGTTTCTCCACGGATCGGGCACAAGTGGGCTTTGTAATATCTCTTCTGTTGGGCAGAGCATTGGAGTGGACCACCCCGCTGTGGGAGTGTGACGACCGTGTGGTGCGGAGTGCCCCTCGTTTTCTGGAGGCCCTAAAAAAGGTCTTTCTAGGACCTCAGGTTACCCACGATACGGCGCTCCAACTTCTGGCAAGTTCACAGGGTTCGTCCTTGGTCAGCTGTTTTGCTGTCCAATTTCGGACTCTGTCCTCGGAGTTGGACTGGCCGGATAAAATCCTCATTCCCGTGTTTTGGAGAGGACTAGCGGGCCACGTGAAAGACGCCTTGGCTACCAGGGAGATTCCCGCCACACTGGAGAAGCTTATCGCCATATCTTCCCGCATCGACCTCCGTTTTCACAAGCGGAGGTTGGAGCGGTCCCAGTGTAGGCAGAGGTTTCAGCTGGCTCCCACCTTTGCCAGACCTCTAGAATCTTCCAGCCAGGCGCCCGACTCCCATGAGGCCATGGAGGTTTCTCGAGCAGGACATAAGTTACGGGCCGCTCGAGTACCAGTGGTCTGTAACATCTGCCAGCAGTTAGGACATTATGCCAACAAATGTCCACAGCGGTCGGGAAAACGGTCGCGTCTAATGACCTTGGGAGGAGGTTCACTAGACACTGCGGCATTTTCCACCAAGTTGTCCTTTAAGGGGACAATTACAGTAGGTCCATCCACGTTCACCGCCGAGCTCTGTGTGGATTCTGGAGCCGAGGGGAATTTCATGTCCTCTGCATTTGCTCTCCGCCACACTATACCTCTGGTGATGCTCGCCAAACCGGTGACTGTGCGAGTAGTGAATGGATGAACTCTGCCCTCACAAATCACCCACCAGACGATCCCTCTCTCTTTGTCTATGTCCCCTTCCCATCAGGAGAGTATTTCTTTTCTTGTCCTGCGCGAGGGAATAGACAAGGTGTTGCTGGGAGTACCTTGGCTTCGTTACCACTCTCCCCATATTGAGTGGTCCTCTGGGAGGATACTGGGTTGGGGTGATTCATGTAGAGGCAGGTGCGTCATGGAGTGCGTTCAGGTCACCACCACAGAGATACCCGTAGATCTCACTTCTCTTCCTCAGTGTTATTGGTGATATGCAGACGTTTTCTCCAAGAAGGCGGCGGAGACTCTTCCACCTCATCGCCCCTACGAAGTTCCTATTGATCTCTTGCCTGGTGCAGAACCTCCTCAGGGGAGAGTCTACCCCCTCTCACTTCCTGAGACGGAGGCCATGTCCCAGTATATTCAGGAGAATCTGGCAAAAGGGTTCATTAGGAAGTCGGAGTCACCAGCGGGGGCGGGGTTCTTCTTTGTGAAAAAGAAGAACGGAGAATTACGTCCATGTATTGACTACAGGGGTCTTAACGCTATCACCGTCAAGAATAAGTACCCATTGCCCCTAATCTCTGAGCTCTTTGATAGGCTCCGAGGAGCAAAAGTCTTTACCAAGCTTGATCTACGTGGTGCCTATAACCTAATTCGCATCCGTGAGGGGACGAGTGGAAGACAGCTTTTAATACCAGGGATGGGCATTATGAATACCTGGTGATGCCCTTCGGGCTCTGTAATGCTCCAGCTGTTTTCCAAGACTTTGTCAATGATATCTTTCCGGGATATTCTCTCCACCTCTGTAGTAGTCTATCTGGATGATATTCTCATCTTTTCACCAGATATAGACTCTCACCGGAGGTATGTCAACAAAGTCTTCGACCTCTTACGGGCAAACTCCCTCTATGCCAAGCTGGATAAATGTGTGTTTGAGCAGGAGTCCTTACCTTTCCTGGGCTATATCATCTTTGCCCAGGGAATGGCTATGGATCCTGCAAAACTACAGGCTGTAATGGACTGGCAAGAACCCCATTCTCTTAAAGCGGTGCAGCGCTTTATGGGTTCATTAATTATTATCGCCAGTTCATTCCCCATTTATCGACTTTGGTATCTCCCTTGGTAGCCCTCACCAAGAAGGGAGCAAATCCCAAGTTGTGGTCTGAGGAGGTCTCCAAGGCGTTCTCTTCCATCAAGTTGCATTTTGCCAGTGCTCCCATATTACATCGCCCTGATGTTTATAAGCCGTTTATTTTAGAGGTGGACGCCTCTTCTGTTGGTGCTGGAGCAGTCCTTTATCAAAAGGATGCTCAAGGTCGGAAGCATCCCTGCTTCTTCTTTTCTAAGACCTTTACACCAGCAGAGAGGAATTATTCCATCGGGGACAGGGAGTTGCTGGCTATGAAGTTGGCCTTCTCTGAGTGGAGACATCTTCTGGAGGGGGCTCGTTTTCCCTTCCAAGTCTTCACCGACCACAAAAACTTGGTATATTTGCATTTGCTCAGCGGCTAAATTCTCGCCAGGCAAGATGGTCCCTATTCTTTTCCCGGTTCCACTTCACCCTCCATTTTCTCTCCGGTGAGAAGAATGTTCGGGCCGACTCTCTCTCTCGCTCCTTAGTGTCATCAGAGGAGGAGGATGAGTAGCCTCGGCTTATTGTCCCCGAAGAGAGCCTGAGAACTGTAGCCCCGGTTTCGCTAGAGTCTGTGCCTCCGGGCAAGACTTTTGTGCCCACTAATTTGCGACCGGAGGTACTCTCTTGGGCACACTCGTCCAGGGTGGGTGGACACTTTGGGGCAAAGAGGACAACTGAGTTATTGGCGAGGACATACTGGTGGCCACATATGGTCTGTGACGTCAGGGAGTATGTTCAGGCGTGTGTCTCCTGCGCCAGGAACAAGTCCCCTCGACAACGGCCAGCTGGGTTACTTTTTCCTTTGCCGGTGGCAGACAGGCCCTGGGAGATGGTCGGGATGGATTTTGTGGTGGGCTTACCCGAGTCTCGGGGCTGCACCATCATTTGGGTAATCACCGACCATTTTTCCAAAATGGTGCATCTGGTGCCACTACCACGGTTACCTTCTGCACGGGCCTTGGCAGTATTGTTTATTAGACACATATTCCGTCTACACGGTATTCCAGACAAGATTGTCAGCGATCGAGGTCCCCAATTTGCGTCTCGGTTCTGGAGAGAGTTGTGTCATCTACTCTGCATTGAGTTGAACCTCTCCTCTGCATATCATCCCGAGGCGAATGGGTTGGTAGAGAGGGCCAACCAGACCTTGGTCACCTACTTGCGACATTTTGTCTCTGCCAGGCAGTATGACTGGGCATCCTTGCTCCCGTGGGCTGAGTTCGCGCTAAACAATGCTATGGCTGACTCCACCGGACAGACCCCATTCCTCTTAAATTACGGCCAGCATCCGCGGGTACCGGTGCCCATGTCCGTGGCTTCTGCCGACTTCAGGGTGGCAGACTGGGCTGTGGAAGCACGGGACATATGGGACCACACCCAGGATGCCATTCAGGCTTCCAAGGAGAGGATGAGGTCTTCTGCCGATGCCCATCGGCGTCCCGCTCTGACATTTGCTCCTGGCGCCCTAGTGTGGCTCTCCGCCCGAAACATCAGGCTACGGGTGGAATCCACTAAGTTGGCACCCTGCTATTTGGGTCCCTTCAAGGTTCTTGAGCAGGTGAACCCTGTGGTTTACCGTTTGGCCCTTCCGCCTCGCCTTGGTATCTCCGACACCTTCCATGTGTCCCTCCTAAAACCCGTGGTCATCTCCCGGTTGCCTGAGTCATCTGCCGGGACGTTGGGTTCGTCTTCGGACGACTACGAGGTGAATGCCATTGTAGGGTGCAAGGTGGTACAGGGCAAAAAAATTTTTTTGGTGGATTGGAGGGGTTATGGGCCTGAGGATAGGTCCTGGGAGCCTGCCGAGCATGTTCATGCTCCGCAGCTCATCGCTGACTTTGAGCGTAGCGAGGCCCAGAGAAGGGGGGCCCTAGGAGGGGGGGTAATGTTAGGGGTCGATTTCCCGCTTCTGCACAAGGGGAATCTCGAGCTATCACAGCTGCGGTCTTCCCTTTGACTCCGGCCGCAGTGGACTCTGCTCAGCTTCGACGTCGGTCCCAGCGTCTCGCCCAGTCTAACAGTGTGCAGAGAATTACTGCTGCATCTCCAGGCTCTGCTATTGTGGCCAGTACTGGTTAGTGGCGAGCAGACGTCTTTAGGACAAAGTCCTTGTTTTCCCCTTCTGAGCATGCCCAGGGTGAGATCTCTCATTGGAGATCAGGGGTCACATGCTCAGGTACTGCAGCAGCTCCTACTGGTCCGCCAGGAAGGTCCTGTGACTACTGGTGTTCTGGAACAGTTTCATTGGTCCTTGTTTCTGGCAAGTCCTGTAGCTGTTACTATAAAAGGGTGGCATGCCTGGGCTGCCATGCGCTAGTGTCAACCATTATATGCTTAGCGCCAGTGTGGTCATGCGTGTGTGTGGTTAGGTCCCGGCTGAAATAAGCCCCTAGATTACCGGCATAACCGGTGAGGAGTTTGATTGCCGTATTCAGGGCCTGGCGTTCAGACGCCATAGATTGCGGGTAACTCCCACGAGGACATTAGCACATGATCACGTTCTATGTTCGCTTAGCATTTAACTGTGTACCTGGGTGCCTGACAGGACACAGAACTTTTTCTCAGCGGCTCTGTGACGTAACAGGGTTCGCTTTCAACGCTAGACAGCGCCCTAGCGTGTTTATTTTGCGACTCAGTTGTGTTAAGTGAGTTTCGCACACATCGCCATATAGCGCTGCGGCACTCCTTCTAGCAGCTCTGTGAAATAACAGAGTTCGCACGTATTGCCACAGCGCATTGCGGTGTTTATTTTGGCGACTTTGCGGGATAACAGAGTTCGTGTCTTGCGCCATTTTACTATCAGCAGGTTCCGCCTGCACGGTGGACCCCAGGCTGCGAACGCACCTCTCTACCTCATATATTTGGTGCGTTCCGCAGACCCTAAGAATAAGTAAATAAAGTATATACAAACAAAGGTTGGTTGCACAAATATAGTGCTTGGTAGTTGCACAGCGTGTATGGGGCTATGGTAAAGAAATTTAAGAAACCAGAGGAAGGGTACTAAAGTTGCCACTAAGTCAATACTTATGAAAAAATGGTATTAAGGTAGCCATACCTAGAGTAGTAATGCAGTTGCTGAGGTAATGTGTATCACAAAACATATAGACTGCAGTATAAAAAATCAGATATTGTATGAAGCAAAATGTATAAGAACATCATAAGCTGAAATAGACGACATAATGATATACCCATATATAAGCAAGCTGTGCAGTGATTGTGATCACAGGATAGGTAGAGAGACTGCAAGTGTAATAAACAAATAGGTAAAAGGTATACAGCTATACAAGCAAAAGGGTATGGTGAGAGGTGGTATGGTCCCTATGGATTAAAGGACATATGTACAGCCAGAAGGATAATCACATACCCAAATGTTTAATTTGCTGAGGCTAATCCCAATCGTGGGAGACTGTGGGATTAAGAACATCAGGTATGGCAGCATAAGTATGCAGGAACATAGTGAAACTTGGAGGTGATTAACAGGAGTCCTGTGGAGAAAAGGTGCAGATGACGCTTACCAGTGATGTGACAGGCAGACTGGCCAGGACGCGGCATCCACCACAAGACAAGGCTGGAGCAGAGAACGCTCATGTAGTGCCTGAAATAGTGAGCGCCTGTGGGCCGGCGTCAGCGTGGACGGAAGCCGGAATGGCATTTGCGGTCCACAGACCGGAAGTAGGAGTAACTTGCGGTCCAAGGAGCGAAGGCTGAGAGTAAAGGGAGGGTGGGTGGAGCTAAACAGAGTCACATATGATCCACAGATGGGAGGTGCACAGAGTCTAATCTCCAAGGGTGATGAGTGAAGTTTTGAAGCAGTGGTGGATGAATTGATGAGCTTCATTATTGGAAAGAGATGACAGTAGTGGTAGCATAAAAGGAGAGGCTAATAGATGGTGCAGCACAGATTTGATCAATAGAGGTGACTATGTTAGAGACCAATTATACATCTATATATACCGTCTTCTTATAATGCGCTATATATTGAGAGTACATTAATATGGAAATGCCAAAATAATACATTGCAATAAAAGACAATAACATAGATCTCTCATATGGGGGATTACAAGTAATAGTCCCAAATGTATATCTGTATATATAGACTTCTTGTGATACATTGTATGTTAGGAATACCTAATACAAGATAGGCTAACGTTATGGTAGGAATGCTACATTTCTATAAGAGATAATCTCGGGGACCCATCATACAAAAGATTGCAAATCATAGTCCCTATTAAGTCACTTAGGGGTATGCGTCTGGAGTGTGTGGATCCAATACGCCTCCCTTTTCTTGAGCATTGCTACTCTGTCGCCACCACGTCGTGGTAGAGGGATTTGTTCAATGACCTGGTATCTCAACTGACTCACGTTATGTCCCGAGTTAATAAAGTGTTGTGGGATAGGGAGTAAGGAGTTGCGGCACCTAATTGTGGACTTATGTTTGGACACTCTATCTTTGATACGTTGTGTGTTTTCGCCTGTGTATGTGAGGCCACAAGGATCGTATAAAGAACCTTGAACAACAGCTGGCATCCACCTGCTCTCCATAGGACCTCAGCTCCCTTAAATCCAGAATCGACTCCAATATCACCCAACATCGACGGGATACTGAACAAAGGAAGCGAGTGAAATACCTACATGACCAAGAAGACTATGACCTCGACAGGGTCTACAAATGGCGCTACTAGAGATGAGCGACTTTGCCGTTTTTCGGGTCGAGTCGGGTTTCGCAAAACCCGACTTTCTGAAAAGTCAGGTTGAGCGAAATCACCCAACTTTGCTGAAAAGTCGGGGTTTCAGCCGAAACATGAACCCCATTGAAGTCAATGGGGATGCAAAGTCGTCATGCAGTGGGGGGCAGGAAAGACACCTACAGTGCCCATTTCAATGCCAACAACATCAATTCTTATTCCTTAAGTTTGTCAACCTTCAGTTACTTTATAACAATAGTAAAGCATTGAAAACTGGTGGTTAATTGGCTAAAGTTGTGAGTGGGTGGCAAGGCTGGCTCAGGTTTTTTCGTGTGCCCCTGGCCAAAAAGTGTCAGCGAGCCCCATGGATGATGCCACAGTGTATGATGGGCCCCATTTATCATTCTCCAGTGTATAATGCTCCCCATACATTGCTCCAAACATTTTCAAAAAAGGAAATACCTCTCCTCGATGGGCACTACTGTACTCTGGACTCCTCAGCGTCGCCATCTTGCAGCTCTCTGCACTTGGACTGTTTCGGTAGAAGGGCGTACAGACGTGACGTCATCGAGCTCTCTAACCTGAATGTCACTGTCATGAAACACGGAACACGTCACAGTGGTGGAGCAGGAGAGGTCACTATTGCAAGTGCTGTGCCCTTAGCAAGCAGGGTGGGCCCACTGGTGGGTCACGGCACGGGCACAGGGCCCCTCATAGTACGCTGGTGTGTCTAAAGGTGAGGGCGCCTCCCACCATCAGAGACACTTTTTTGTACAATGAGGGGCCCTGTGCCAGTTCCGTTGCCCAAGAGTGGGCCCCCCAACTGCTCAGGGCAATGTCACTGTGTGCACAATCTAGATTCCATGGAAGAGCTGCAATTTGAAAAACGCTGTTCTCACTGGCAAATGTTTCCAAGCGGTTAGAGTGGTGTTTAAACCACCATAATTGTTCCCTCGAGCAGTGTAAATCTGTGATATTCGCAGAAGAATCATCGTTTACCCTATGTCCGACCTCCTACGAGTCAACGTTTGGAGCCAGCCGAAAGGAGCATTCCATCCAGACTGCCTTCTCCCAACCATAAAAAAAGTTTTAGGTTCTGTGATGATCTCTGGTGCAATTTTGTGTACATCCGCTGGGCCAATGATATCCCTTCATGGAAGAATTATTAGCGGCGCCAGGCGAATATTTTGTTATTTTGGTCAAACCAGTGCATTCTATGGCTCAAGCTGTTTCTGGAGGGGAACGTCATCTTTCAGGATGATAATGCAGCAATTCATACAGCTAGAAGTGTTAAAGCATGGCACGAGGAACATTGCAATGAAGTCGAGCATGTCATCTGGCCCCCACAATCCGCAGACCAAAACATTATTGAGCATTTATGGTCGATTTAACAGATTCAACTTAAACGTCTATTTCAGCCGCCATCGTCACTGTAATGACTGTAGGGTCTTTAAAATGAAGAATGGGCAAAAATGTATTTGTGAAACAATTCACACCTTGTCTGAATCCATACCTTGTAGTACTGATGCTGTAATCGCTGCAAAAGGTGGAACTACACCATATATAACTAACTTTGCTTGCAGTTTCCAGGTGTTTCCATTATTTCGGCAAACCCTGTATGTGTCATCTGGGGAACGTGGTACCAAATCCTTACAAACCCAGGCACGGCAAATTTTTATGAAGGTGAGCTCAGTCACCAACATTTTTTGGCGACAAGCGAGTCCTGTTTTGGATCTGGATTTATCCAGCAGTACTCTGTGAAGACTCTTTCAGTTAGCACACTAGCAGCAGGGCAAGCAATGTCCTGTAAGGCATATTGTGGCAATTCAGGCCAGGTGTCCACTTTACAGGGCCAGTAGTGAAAGGGGAATGAATAGTGGGGGCGAACATCGATAGGGGATGAAATGTAATTTGTAGACTCACACACAGACGCTCACTCATTATGTACTTGAGCCTAATACAAAAAGCGGATATACGGTACTGTATGAGGACTGTACTGCTGTATACAGTGTAAGTTAAAATTTGAAAAGCTGAAAAAGTGTACTGTATCTTCCAGATACCAGGTATAACTAGTATTTTGTAAATATTGGAAGTGTGGGTAAGCATAATGTATTTGAAGACTACAGCTGTATACAGCGTAGGGGTAATGGTAACTCTTTGGATATATTTCCGTAATAACAGACATACGCTCACAGCCTCAGTATTGATTACCGTATTTTTTGGACCATAAGACGCACTTTTTTCCTCCAAATTTGGGAGGAAAGTGTGGGTGCGTCTTATGGTCGGAATGTAACATGTGGGTAGGGGGGCAGCGGTGGAGTGGGATCGCAGGAGGCAGGAAAATATCCCCTCCGCTGCAGGAATCCAGCGCTGGGGAAACCACTGGTCCCGATACTTAAGTGCAGTGAATATTAATTAGCCGCTTCCCGCCCACCTATCAGCTGAGCAGTGAGGGGGAGCAGCAAATGACAGAGCCACATGGTTCCCCAGCGCCTGATTCCTGCAGAAGCTGGGCAGATCGGTGTCTGAAGGTGAAGGAGGCGACAGGAGCAGAGTGCAGCAGGAGGCATCGCATACCTGACAGCCTGGGGGCTGTGCTGGTGCCATGCTGAATGCTCCTGTGGAGGACCTGTGATGAGGTCATGAAGAGGGCGGGCTGGAGCATCACATGACCACACAAAGCCCTGCCTCTTCATGATGTCATCACAGGTCCTTCAGACACACTACAACAGAGAATTAATTAAAAGGTTAGTAATTACAGCACATAAAAAAGCAATCTGCCATCCTGTGGTGGACTATAACTTCCAGCATGCCATAGGATCTGCAGGACATGCTGAGAGTTATAGTTCTCCCATGGGATCTTAAAGCAGCACTCCAGTGTTATTTTTCAGTGCTGGAGTGGTGCTTTAAATATAAGCCCCGTGCCCCCATTCTGAGGCTACTTTCACACTTGCGTTTTTTTGCGCAGCGCATCGTGCGCACATGAAACGCATTAAAAAAGCACATGCAAATGCTTATAAACGCTGCGATATTTAGTCGCATCAGCGTGCGCATTACGACCAAAAAACGCAGCGTTTGTATGCAATTTCAAGCTTTTTTGCATGCGTTTGCGTTTTTTTGGCGCATTGGTTGTCTACGTATCACATTTCTATCAACTCTGTCTTTATCATCTCTATCATCTCTGTCTCTATCATCTCTGTCTTTATCATCTGTCTCTATCATCTGTCTCTATCATCTCTGTCTCTATCATCTGTCTCTATCATCTCTGACTCTATCATCTGTCTCTATCATCTCTGTCTCTATCATCTGTCTCTATCATCTGTCTCTATCATCTCTGTCTCTATCATCTGTCCCTATCATCTCTGTCTCTATCATCTCTGTCTCTATCATCTCTGTCTCTATCACATCTGTCTCTATCATCTCTGACTCTATTATCTGTCTCTATCATCTGTCTCTATCATCTCTATCTCTATCATCTGTCTCTATCATCTCTGTCTCTGTCATCTCTGTCTCTATCATCTGTCTCTATCATCTCTGTCTCTATCATCTGTTTCTATCATCTCTGTCTCTATCATCTGTCTCTATCATCTGTCTATCATCTCTGTCTCTATCATCTCTGTCTCTATCATCTCTGTCTCTATCATCTGTCTCTATCATCTCTGTCTCTATCATCTCTGTCTCTATCATCTCTGTTTCTATCATCTGTCTCTATCATCTCTGTCTCTATCATCTCTGTCTCTATCATCTCTGTCTCTATCATCTGTCTCTATCATCTCTGTCTCTATCATCTGTCTCTATCATCTCTGTCTCTATCATCTGTCTCTATCATCTCTGTCTCTATCATCTCTATCATCTGTCTCTATCATCTCTGTCTCTATCATCTGTCTCTATCATCTCTGTTTCTATCATCTGTCTCTATTATCTCTGTCTCTATCATCTCTGTCTCTATCATCTGTCTCTATCATCTTTGTCTCTATCATCTCTGTCTCTATCATCTCTGTCTCTATCATCTTTTTATCTACACTCCTCACAATGTTGCTTGTGTAGGGGGTTGTTTAAACAAGTGTTTAGACATGATTTACTCCAAAATCGAGTGCGCGCAAAAGCGCTGACGAGCGCAAAGCCATGCACACGCCAGCGCACCCATAGACTGCAATGTTATTTTTTGCGCATAGCATGCGTACAAATGCGCACGAGTTTTTTTAAAGCGGTTGGGCGTAAAAAAAAATGTAACATGTAGCGTCTAGCGCGTATGGGCACACACTTGGAAAATGCGCAGCGCACGCCAAACGCTGATGAACGCGTGCAAGCGCTAGACCCTGCGCCCGCCATGTTAAAGATATGGGAACATTGCGCATGCGTCCGATAGCGCACGATGCGCTGCGCAAAAAAACGCAAGTGTGAAAGTGGCCTTATACTCACCCTCCAGCGTCTTCATATAGTACTTTACACCACACTGGTCCCGCAGCTTCCAACATAATAACATACTATTATATAGAATAACACCACATATGTATGCTATTTATGTTATTAAATATCTTACCACACTTTTTGCTTCAAATATATTTTTCCCTATTTTCCACCTCTAAAACCTGGGTGCGTCTTATAGTCGGTGCGTCTTATAGTCCGAAAAATACGGTACACAAGAATATAATAATTTGAAAAATGGTATTATAGGGTACTGTATTGGGTACTGTATAGGGTACTCTACTGTAGGGTACACAAAGGGTACTGTATCACCAGCCAACAGGTGTATAGAGTCTTGGGGTAATTAATTGGAAAGCTCCGTATATATTTCATGAGGCCCACAGAGACTCTCACAGGCTCAGTCTTGCTAACTCCACAATATCATTCAAAAAACTGTTCCAGCATCATCCCATTAAAGGGGTATAGATTTGAAAAGGCCCAAAATTTAAATCGAGCTGTATATTTCATGAGGCCCACAGAGACTCTCACAGGCTCAGTCCCGCTAACTCCGCAATATCATTCATTTGCAGAACGCTTCACGCATCATCCTATGAAAGGGGTTTATCTTTTTAAGGGTCAATATTTAAATAGAGCTATATATTTCATGAGGCCCACAGAGACTCTCACAGGCTCAGTCTTGCTAACTCCACAATATCATTCGAAAAACTGTTCCAGCATCATCCATTAAAGGGGTTTATCTTTTTAAGGGTCAAAATTTAAAGCTCCGTATATATTTCACGAGGCACACAGACTCTCAGAGGGTCAGTCTGGGTAACACCACAATATCATTAGACAAAGTGTTACAGCATCATCCTATTAAATGGCTATATGTCGAGGACCTTTTGCTTCGGGAGGTTGGGCCCCATGGATGATGCTCCAGTGTATGATGGGCCTATATAATGCTCCATATATAATGGGCCCCATTTATAATGCTCCACTGTAATGGGCCCCGTACATGATGCTTCATTGTATGACGGGCCCCATTTATAATGCTCCAGTGTATGATGGGCCCCATGGATGATGCTCCAGTGTATGATGGGCCTATATAATGCTCCATAAATAATGGGTCCCATATGATGCTCCAGTGTATAATGGGCCCCGTATATGATGCTCCAGTGTATGATGGCCCCATGGATGATGCTCCAGTGTATGATGGGCCTACATAATGCTCCATATATAATGGGCCCCATTTATAATGCTCCAGTGTATAATAGGCCCTGTAAATGATGCTCCAGTGTATGATGGGCTCCATTTATAATGCTGCAGTGTATGATGGGCCTATATAATGCTCCATATATAATGGGCCTCATATGATGCTCCAGTGTATTATGGGCCCCATGGATGATGCTCCAGTGTATGATGGGCCTATATATTACTCCATATATAATTGGCCCCATATGATGCTCCAGTATATGATGGGCCCCATGGATGATGCTCCAGTGTATGAGGGGCCTATATAATGCTCCATATATAATGGGCCCCATTTTTCATGCTCCAATGTATAATTGGCCCCATATGTGATGCTCCAGTGTATGATGGGCACCATTTATAATGCTCCAGTGTATGATGGGCCCCATGGATGATGCTCCAGTGTATGATGGGCCTACATAATGCTCCATATATAATGGGCCCCACATGATGCTCCAGTATATGATGGGCCCCATGGATGATGCTCCAGCATATGATGGGCCTATATAATGCTCCATATATAATGGGCCCCATTTATAATGCTCCACTGTATAATGGACCCCATATATGATGCTCCAGTGTATGATGGGCCATATTTATAATGCTCCAGTGTATGATGGGCCCCATTTATAAAGCTCCAGTGTATGATATGCCCCATGCATGATGCTCCAGTGTATGATGGGCCTATATAATGCCGCATATATAATGGGACACATTTATAATGCTCCAGTGTATGATGGGCCCCATTTATAAAGCTCCAGTGTACGATGGGCTCCATGGATGATGCTCCAGTGTATGATGGGCCTACATAATGCTCTTTATATATTGAGCCCCATTTATAATGCTCCATTGTATAATAGGCCCTGTATATGATGCTCCAGTATATGATGGGCCCCATTTAAAATGCCCCAGTGTATGATGGGCCCCATGGATGATGCTCCAGTGTATGATGGGCCTATATAATGCTCCATATATAATGGGCCTCATATGATGCGCCAGTGTATGATGGGCCCCATGGATGATGTTCCAGTGTATGATGGGCCTATATAATGCTCCATATATAATGGGCCCCATATGATGCTCCAGTATATGATGGGCACCATGGATAATTCTCCAGTGTATGATGGGCCTATATAATGCTCCATATATAATGGGCCCCATTTATAATGCTCCACTGTATAATGGGCCCCATGCGTGATGCTCCAGTGTATGATGGACCTATAGAATGCTCCATATATAATGGGCCCCATTTATAATGTTCCATTGTATAATGGGCCCCATATATGATGCTACAGTGTATGATGGGCCCCATTTATAATTCTCCAGTGTATGATGGGCCCCATGGATGATGCTCCAGTGTATGAAGGGCCTTGTAAGGTTCTTTGTCTCTGTTGACATGTTCCTTGAAACTCAGTTTTCCGTCGGCCATTTTGCTTTCTGTCTTTCTGCAGCTCTTGCCCTCAGTTAATATGGAGTTTCCAGTTTTCATGTTCCCGCCCTGATTCTTCCCTCTTGCTTCTTAAGCAGCCTCAGCTGAACAATCAGTGCTCCTGAATCAAGCCTCAGTCAGTCTGTGACCTGACTCCTGGAAGCCTTGGACTTGTACTCCAGCTATTCCCTACTGAGGAACCTTGGAACACTTTTGGACTCTGGAAACCTGCTGGTTGGTGAATCCATGTTTGCAGAGGAATTACGGTACAGAGAAGAGATCCTGAACCTGCTTTGGAGATTTATTGTAGTGCTTGAAGTTACTCTGGCCTGCTGTGTCTCCTGTCGCTGTTCCTGCAAACTGTGTGAACTTTTCAGCATGCTTGTATGAAGTAATACAAGTCATTTCATTTCAACCTATGTCTCCTGTGTTTCCTCGCACCCAAGCACAAGACGCTATAGGAACTGTACACTATACATGACAAGATTCAGGAGCCAATGTTTAGTGTCTGCTGGGTCTGTGGATATCAGATGTCCATTTAATACCTTATGTGATGACAGTGGTTGTGACTTCTCACAACCATTCCAGGTGAGCGCATTCCCTTAAAATTTTACTCTGGAGTGTTACCACAGGTAAACACTATTGTTTTTTTTTTTCCTTTCCTCTTCTCCTTCCAGCACTTCTGCCTTAAAAGATCTGGAAGATGGAGGCCCGCATAAAGGAACTTTGTGGAGTGACTGATACAATCCTTTCAGATGTACAGACTTTAAAAAACCCGTTTTGCAAGCCTACAGGACCTCACTAATCATAATTTGCAAGTGTTTGGACAGACTACCCAGGAATTGCGAGCCAGGATTGAGGCTCTAGAGGAACGAGCCCAGGCTCCTGCCATAACCCCGAGTTCTGGGATCCCCAAATTACCTCCTTTTCGTTTTGGCGGTGAACGTGAGAAATTCAGGGGATTTATTAATCAATGCAATTTATTTTTCTCTGCACATGCTTCACAATTTCCCACTGAACGATCCAAAGTGCTTACTATAATCATGTTGCTTACCAATAAGGCTTTGATGTGGGCAAACCCTCTGATTGAGACTGAGGATGATTGTTTGAATCACCTTAATGCTTTTATTTCAGCCATGGGGCAGTGTTTGATGACCCCAATCGAGGTGCAACAGCTGAAGCAGGCATGTTAACTTTGCGCCAAGGTAAGCGTTCAGTAGCCGAATATGCCCTGGATTTCAGGAGATGGGCTCTTGATACCACTTGGGACACTTCCGCTAAAAAAATCTATTTTTCGGAAAGGGTTGTCTCCACTGATTAAGGATGAACTTGCTCGTGCCGACCCTCCCACTGCGTTAGGTGACTTTATTAACTATTGTATCCGTATTGATGCTCGTCTGACTGAACGCAGACAAGAGAGATGGTTCGAAAATAATCGCACTAACCTTTTACTACCTCCCTCCTCAGCTAAGGAACCTTTGAGTAGGATCACAAGGGAACCAGAACCTGAACCCATGCAGGTGGACTCTTTACAAAGACGGGTTAGTGATGCACGCAAAGAACATCGTATAAAGGAAAATCTATGTTTCTACTGTGGTAAGTCAGGGCACTTCATTATAAACTGCCCCAGCCGTTCTCGTAAGACTACTGCAGCAGTCATTCACTGTGAGTGTTGCGAGAGGAGCTCTGTCATGTCCGAGCCTCAGGCTCCAGAGAGATCTGCTGCAAGAGATCTTGATTTCTCAGACTTAAACTCTGTTAGTTCTGGGGACGATGACGGTATAAACGCTGCAATTTTTCAAGTTTCCTCAGCAGTGTCCCAGCTGAGTTGTAAAAGAAACAATTCTCATTGCTTCCTTTCCATCAAACTCTGGGTTGACTCAGTCTGGGTGTCTAGCTCTGCTATGATCGACTCAGGAGCAAGTGGAAATTTTATGGATATCTCCTTTGCTCTGAAACAGGGGATACGTTCAGTGAAGAAGGCTACTCCAGTACAGATGGAGACTGTGGATGGCTCTCTACTGACTTCTGGACCAGTGGATCAAGAAACAGAGCCTTTGAGGGTCCTTATGGGTAAAGATCATCAGGAGAAAATGTCTTTTTTGCTTATCTCTTCTCCCACTTTCCCATTATTCTAGGGCTACCATGGCTGCAGGCGCAGAATCCTACGATTAGCTGGGAGACCAAGGAATTACACTTTCCGGAGAAACAGATGAGTCAAGGAGTTTCAGCTTGCTCTGTTCCTAAAGGAACCATGTCAGTCCCTGAACTACCAGCTGTATACCAGGACTATGTGGATTTATGTGACAAGAAGAACGCTGATCAGCTTCCTCCTCACCGTCCATATGATTGTCCAATTGAATTATTGCCTGGAGCCGAGATACCTTTTGGTAAGATCTACCCCCTAGCGGGGCCCGAGCTAAAAGCTTTGAAGCATTATATAGACGAAAATTTAGCCAAGGGCTTCATACGCCCCTCTTCATCTCCCGCAGGTGCACCCATCTTCTTTGTGAAGAAGAAAGATGGATCTCTGAGACCCTGCATAGACTATAGGGAACTCAATAAGGTTACTATTAGAAACCGTTATCCATTGCCTTTAATCCCTGAGTTGTTGGAGAGAGTGCGGCATGCCAAAATTTTCTCTAAACTGGATCTCCGTGGGGCCTATAACTTGGTCCGTATTAGACCTGGGGATGAATGGAAGACTGCTTTCAGGTCACGCTATGGACACTTTGAATATCTAGTTATGCCTTTTGGTCTGAGTACCGCCCCAGCCACTTTCCAACACTTCGTGAATGATATCTTCAGGGATCTCCTAGATACATTTGTGGTGATTTATCTGGATGATATTCTAATTTTTTCTAACTCCACAGAGGAACATCATGGACATGTGAGAATGGTCTTAGAACGCCTAAGACAAAACCATCTCTACATCAAACTTGAAAAATGTGAATTCCATAGGACCGAAATTCAATTTCTGGGGTATGTACTATCTACGCAAGGGATTAGTATGGATGGAAGCAAGACCCAAGCCATCAAGGATTGGCCAATTCCTAGAAATGTGAAGGAGGTGCAGCGTTTCATCGGGTTTGCCAACTTCTATAGACGTTTCATTAAGAATTTTTCTGAGGTAGTGTCACCTATCACCCAACTTACCCGGAAACAGTCTAGGTTCTCCTGGACCCCGCAAGCTCAGGAAGCATTTTCCTGATTAAAGGATAAATTTACCACCGCACCTATCTTAGTACATCCCAACCCCGAGCTTGCCTTCATAATAGAGGTGGATGCTTCAGACTGTGCCGTTGGAGCTATACTCTCTCAGAGAACAGGTGAGAAGAATGTCTTGCATCCCTGTGCCTTCTTTTCCCAGCAGTTGTCTTCGGCTGAGAGGAACTACGATGTGGGCAATAGAGAATTGTTGGCCATTATTGCCGCCTTCAAGGAATGGAGACACCTTCTTCAGGGAGCTGCACAGCAAATAGTCGTCCTGACAGACCATCGTAACCTTGAATTTATCAGGTCGGCTAAGTGCCTGACTCCTCGCCAGGCTCGCTGGAATCTTTTCCTAAACCAATTTAATTTTGTCATTTCTTATAGACCAGGATCGCGCAATGGAAAGGCTGATGCACTCTCTAGGATTCATTCAGCAGAGACACGTCCACTTACTCCTCCTAAGACTATTCTTCCTGACTCTAGATTCCTGGGAGTGATTCATAATCAAGACCTACTTAAGGACATCAAGGAAGCATACCATGCGGATTCTTTGTTGGCTCAACCCCCAAGGGACGTAAGTCTTGTCTTTAAGAATAGTGTGTGGATTCAGGGACAACGTCTGTATATACCTGAAACAGTCAGATTGAGAGTATTGCAACTCATCCACGATTCCAAGATAGCCGGGCATAGGGGAATTCTAAAGACACAAGAATTTCTTTCTCGTTTCTTTTGGTGGCCCACTTACAGGAAAGATGTCTTAAACTATGTCACTTCATGTGAAGTCTGTGCAAGATGCAAAACACCTCGCTCCTCACCAACTGGTCTGTTGCAACCTCTTCCCACCCCGTCCCGCCCGTGGGGATCCATTTCTATGGACTTCATTGTGGAGTTACCAACCTCTCAAGGGAAGAACACCATTCTAGTGGTGGTTGACCGTCTAACAAAGGCAGCTCATTTTATCCCTTGTGTCGGCTTACCCACTGCAAAACAGACATCAGACTTGATGATTAAGAATGGGTTTCGCTTACATGGAGTACCGGATGAGGTCATTTCGGATCGAGGGGTGCAATTCACTTCAAGGTTTTGGCAAAATTTCTGTGCAGCATTGGACATTAAAGTAAACCTTTCTTCTGCTTTTCATCCCCAGACTAATGGACAGACAGAACGAACCAATCAGACCCTGGAGCAGTATCTCCGCTGTTTTATCTGCCACCTACAGGATGATTGGGTGGATCTACTTCCACTGGCTGAGTTCTCTTATAACAACTCTCAGAGCGCCTCCACTAAGCAGTCTCCTTTTTACTCCAATCTAGGTTATCATCCTAACATTCTTCCTCGATTTCCCATAGATACGCCCTTGCCGGCAGTGGCTGAAAGAATCACTTCTTTACAAAAGAATATGGATCTTCTAAAGGAAAATCTAGAATTGGCTCAGGAAAGGTACAAGAAAGCAGCAGATAAATTTCATAAACCTGCACCAGCTTTCAAGGTAGGAGATTTGGTCTGGCTGTCAACCAGAAATCTTAAATTAAAGATTCCATCGTCTAAATTGGGACATAAGTACATTGGACCTTATAAGATCAATAAGATTATAAGTGCTGTTGCTTGTCGTCTTCAACTGCCCAGAACTATGAGAATCCACCCTGTCTTTCATGTATCCCTACTAAAGGCTGCAACACCCCAAATACGTTTCCTGGACGTTCTTCTCCTTGCCCTGACCCAGTGCTGGTCGATGGTCAGGAAGAATTTATGGTGGAAAGGATTCTAGATTCCAGGTTGTACAGAAATCAGTTGCAATATTTGATTAAATGGCAGGGCTACCCAGTGGAGGACAACTCATGGGAACCAGTCAATAATGTAAATGCTCCTCGCCTGCTCATCCAGTTTCATCAGAGGTACCCTGACAAGCCTGGTCTGAGGTCATCCGGAGGTTGTCCCTAAGGGGGGAGTAATGTAAGGTTCTTTGTCTCTGTTGACATGTTCCTTGAAACTCAGTTTTCCGTCGGCCATTTTGCTTTCTGTCTTTCTGCAGCTCTTGCCCTCAGTTAATATGGAGTTTCCAGTTTTCATGTTCCCGCCCTGATTCTTCCCTCTTGCTTCTTAAGCAGCCTCAGCTGAACAATCAGTGCTCCTGAATCAAGCCTCAGTCAGTCTGTGACCTGACTCCTGGAAGCCTTGGACTTGTACTCCAGCTATTCCCTACTGAGGAACCTTGGATCACATTTGGACTCTAGAAACCTGCTGGTTGGTGAATCCATGTTTGCAGAGGAATTACGGTACAGAGAAGAGATCCTGAACCTGCTTTGGAGATTTATTGTAGTGCTTGAAGTTACTCTGGCCTGCTGTGTCTCCTGTCGCTGTTCCTGCAAACTGTGTGAACTTTTCAGCATGCTTGTATGAAGTAATACAAGTCATTTCATTTCAACCTATGTCTCCTGTGTTTCCTCGCACCCAAGCACAAGACGCTATAGGAACTGTACACTATACATGACAGGCCTATATAATGCTCCATATATAATGGGCCCTATTTTTAATGCTCCAGTGTATAATGCTCCCCATATATTGCTCCAAACATTAAAAAATGAAATACCTCTCCTTGCTGGGCACTGCTCTAATCTGGACTCCTCAGCGTCGCCATCTTCCAGCTCTCTGCACTTGGACTGTTCAGGCAGAGGGCGTACAGATGTGATGTCATCGCGCTCTCTGACCTGAATGTCACTGTCAGGAAATGCAGAAGAAGTCACAGTGGTGGAGCAGGGAGAGGTAAGTATTGCAAGTGCTGGGGCCCTGAGCAAGCAGGGGGGCCCACTTGTGGGCGACGGCACTGGCACAGGGCCCCTCATAGTACGCCGGTGTCTCTGACAGCAAGTGGGACCTCCCAGCGTCAGAGACACCGGCGTACTATGAGGGGCCCTGTGCGAGTGCCGTCGCCCACGAGAGGGCCCCCCACCTCCTCAGGGCACCGGCACTTGCCCGGGTGCGCCAGGTGCTGACGCAGGCCCTGGGGGGGGAAACGCAGTTAGGGAGGTGGAAAAACTGGTATATGTTGAGGTGTAGGCTGGACATTCAGCAGCTGCAAATGGAGGAATTGGAGAAGTCGGAGGAAGAGGAGGACAAAACTAGCCATTTTACTGGCAACCTATGTGTAATCAGGGGAAGGTGGTACAAAATCTTTTGAAACCCAGGCATGGTTCATTTTAATGAAGGTGAGATCACCAACATTTTGTGTCGACAGCCGGGTCCTTCTTTCTGTCTGGATTGATCAAGCAGCACTGAAGACTCCTGTAAGGCATATTGTGCCAATTCAGGCCAGGTGTCCAGTTTACAGGCCCAGTAGTCAAAGGGGAATGAACTGTGAAGGAGAACATCGATAGGGGAGGAGAGGTAATTTTGAACCATAGTTGACAACTGCTGTCTCCTGTCTGTTGCAATTGATTCAGTATTAACAGTGGTGTGAGCGGTACTCGAGAAATCAGTCCAAAACATGGTCATGAAACCCTTGTCTCCAACTCCACTTTGGCTGTGTGCACCACGAACACCTCTTCCATTTGGCCCAGTACGGCTCGTGGTAGTACCTGCACCCTGCTGTGTGCTGGGAATGCCTCTAACAAACGGTTTACCAGAGTTGCTTGTTTGATCGCCAATATTAGCTCTAGGTTCTCCTGTGGCATGATGTTCTGTAATTTGCCTTTATAGTGTGGATCGAGGATGCTGGCCAACCAGTAGTCATCGTCCTTCATAATTTTGGCAATGCGGGGGTCCCTTTTTAGGATCCGCAATACATAATCACACATGTGAGCCAATGTTCCAGGTGTCAATGATGCACTGCCAGTGGTAGATGGAGGAGCACTTTCTGCCAAATCCACATCCCTCCAGTCATGCACAAACCCTGTACCTGACATTGGCACGCCAACATTTGATCTTGCCCCCTGAGAAGGCTCCTCTTCCCCCAAATAATTATCCCCCTCATCCTCCTCCTCCTCTTCCTCTTCTTCCTCCACCTCGTCCAGGACAGTTCCCTGAGCAGACAATGGCTGATTGTCATCAAGGCTTCCCTCCTCCTCCTCCTCTTCCTCCTCCGCTACAGACGCCTGATCCATAATGTGCGTCAAAGTTTGCATGAGCAGACGCATAAGTGGGATGCTCATGCTTATGATGGCGTCGTCTGTGCTTACCAGCCATGTGCATTCCTCAAAACACTGAAGTACACCACAGAGGTCTTTCAGCTTTGACCACTGCACACTCGACAACTCCATGTCTGCCCTCAAACTGCCTGCCCTTGTATCCTTCAACAAATGCATTATAGCCTGCCTCTGTTCGCACAGCCTCTCAACCATGTGCATGGTGGAGTTCCACCTTGTTGCAACATCTATGATTAGGCGGTGCTTGGGGAGGTGGAGCGATCGTTGCAGCCTCTGCATACGACTGGAGTCTAAGGGCGTGCGACGGATGTGCGAGCAGTCTTCACACCTTATGGAGCAGGGCTGTAAACTCCGGATAATTGATTAGGAAGCACTGCACTACCAGGTTCAAGGTGTGAGCAAGGCAAGGTATGTGTCTGAGTTTTGCCAGGGCTATGGCCACCACAAAATTACGGCCGTTATCACTGACTACCTTGCCTGGCTCAAGATGTAGACTGCCCAGCCATGACTCAGTTGCTTGCTACAAGTAGTCGGCCAGTACTACAGCGGTGTGTCTGTTGTCACCCAAAGACATCATCTTTAAAACAGCCTGCTGACGCTTACCACTAGCTGGTCGATAGTGGGACACCTCGTGTGCAACACTGGCAGCTGCGGATGGAGTGCTCGTGTGACTGCGCTTTGTCAATGAGCTTTCACTTCTGGAGGAGGAGGGTCGAACGCCTGCAGCCAACTGTTGCCTATACCGTGAGCTAGGTAGCACTGTCCCATCGCCGCTGTCCCCTGTGGACCCTGCATCCACCACATTAACCCAGTGCGCAGTGATGGACACGTAACGGCCCTGGCCATGCCTACTAGCACATGCATCTGTTGTGAGGTGCACCTTTCCACTCACTGATTGTTTGAGTGCATGGACAATGCAGTCTTTCACATGCAGGTGGAAGGCAGGGATGGCTTTTCTAGAAAAGAAGTGCCGACTGGGTAGGTCATAGCGTGGGACAGCGTAGGCCATGAGCTCTCAGAACGCTGCGCATTCAACCAAATGTAAGGGCATCATCTCTAATGAGATCAGTTTGGCAATATAGGCATTCAAAGCCAGTGTATGCGGATGAGAGGATGAGTACTTTCTTGTCCTACTCAGTGTCTGCTAGGCTGAGCTGGACTTGAGAGCTGCATATGGGAGAACTAGCGGTGGACATGACGGACTGAGAGGGGGTTGGTGATGGTGGTGGTGGTGTGTGATGGCCTAGATTCAGTCTTTGGTTGCAAAAACATTGTGATTCCCTGACTGCTTTGACCTTGCGACGACACCTCAACATTTCTTGCTGGTGGTGTGCTAACCGGTGGGCTTACAGTGGGGGAAGCAATGTAGCATTGCTGGCTACCTTCAGTCGGAGCAAGTGCACATTTGCTACCTGAGGTTTTGTAGTCCATCCACGCTTGAAAGTGTATGATGTTTAAATGTCTAAGCATGCAACTGGTATTCAAATTTCTGAGATTTTTCCCTCGGCTAAAGGCCCTTCCACACTTCATACAGGTAACCTTTGCCTCATCAATAGGATTTTGGTCCAAAAAGTGCCACACTGCACTCTTCCTACTATGGGAAAAATTTTCAGGAGTTGCACGCTGTGCTAATTTGACAGTCTGGCCAAGCTGTCCTGCAACTCTTTTTGTTGTTTAACACGTTTTTGGACTGCAACGGGTCTGCCAGATAACCGCTGCTGCGATGTTGAGGCCTGCTGCGGATCCTTCTCCTCTTCTGAACTATTGCCAGCAGCACCCTTTTCATACAATGGATGCCAATCTGGGTCAACAACTGGGTCATCCATCACCTCCTCTTCAATTTCATCTGCACCTTCCTCTGTGTCACCGTGTTAGGTGGGATAGTATGCGGGAAGGGCCACCTGAGTTTCATCAGGGTCACATTCTGGCTCAGTAGACTGCAAGGGCAATGTAGTGCTCTGGGTGAATGTACCAGCAGAATCATATAGCAGTGGCTGTGCATCAGTGCACTCCATGTCAGATTCATCTTGGACTGGGGAATTCAGGATTTGACTTGATAACCCAGGCATGGTATGTGAAAAGAGCTCCATGGAGTAATCTGGTGTGGACTGCCGCATCCTTCACTTTTGGTGGGGGTGAAGGACACAAGGAAAGGTGTTGTTACTGACCAGGAGCCTGCACTGATGACTCAGTGCTTGCATTTTTTGAAACTTCAGAAGAGGAGGTGTGTAGCCAGCTGTGTCTGGAGCCACATGTTCCCAGGAGGATGCAACTAAGGTAAACCCACAATGACCTATTTGCACACAACACATCTGCACTAGTTCCCAGATCCACCAGAGGGAGCTCTTCCGCAGCATATAAGGCAGTGTAGACACGTGAGTTACGTCAGAAGTCTAGTTACCTCAGAACAGTCTGAACATCTCAGAACGGCAGTTACCTCAGACGAGATCAGATTTCAGGTTACCACAGACTAGTGTGCTTATGCTGAAGGTCAAAGTAGGACGAACGGCGAGTGAAGGAAAAGAGAGTGACAGAGGTTGAAACAGCATTGATCGCTTACCTCTACTCTGCACCACCGGACACAGGATCTGAGCTTGCTAGCATCTACACGACTAGTAGGAGATACCGGAGACCCTGTGGGACTTCATGTCGCAGGGGCCCAGAAGTGCTGATACGTAACCGAGGTCAGGAAGACGGAATCTAGCAGGGCCCTGCATACAGAGACACTGTTCTATCCTAGAGAAGGCCTCACTACAAGGTCAGCTGGGCGTATAACTGAAGACAGAGTTAGACTTCGCTTCACACAGGTCAGAAACTGTTAAAAATGCTTATTTTAAGTAATTTTTCAAGGACTTGTTACCAGATGCTTTACTTTAAAGAAAATGTCACGTTTCTTATAAAAAAAATGTAGTGGTTTATGTGACTGTCCATCAAAAAAACATCATTACAGGAAAACATAAAATGAGTGAAATAGTTACGAAAAGATTGTCCATTTGTCCATAGCAAAACTTGTACACATCTTTCCTTGGTGTCCTGAATGGTAAAATGACATTCTGTCTCTCTGTCAGGAGTGTCTCGGAGAAGCAACACGTGGTTACATGGCAGCTGGCTGTTCATTCATCATAGTTCTTGTCCCATGTGTCTGTGGAGTGAGTGAGCGAGCCCCCGCCCACCCCCCCTTCGTGTAGCCATTATATAAAAGTCCCTTAGATCACGTGGTCTCTGTATATGGAGATGACACTTTACCATACAGAAATAGCATCTGTAATGTCAGCGATCGTTAACGTGCTTGGTACAGAATTGAGTGTATAAAGAATAAATCCATAACTAAATATTAATATTTAACAATTCCCCCTTTTGAGGGTGACTGACATTAATTGGAACCCTCAAAGTAGAGAAGTTCATCTTTAGGATAATCAGATCTTCTTTCTTCTTTTTCTTCTTCTTTGGCAAAATAATTTAATTTCAATAATAATAATAATATCATATTATTGTTATATGCACTCAATAACATAATTATGTGAATTCATGTTATGGTAAGCCGTGACTAATATTCATATAAAATATGTGTCTTATACTTTCCTAAACCTAAATCGAAGCATCTCCGGTCCAGTCATCATCATCTGATGTCATCTGGTCTTCATGTTGATGCCTTGTTCTTGATTCTTTTAAAACACAGTCTTTATACGATAATTCCTTTGAAATAACATGTAGATATTGTAGAGACTGTGTGTCATGTGTCCATCAAAGTCCATAAATTCAAATGTTGATAAGAAAACAAAGTCCTTTGATGAAATGAAGCTTTAATATCTGAGCAGTGTCACCTTTAAGACCTGGACTTACATTGGCTCGCCTTGGATATTTCTGGAATCCTCCATGCCATCCGCACTGGTCTTGGAACAGGTGTGACGTCTTTAGTCAGCAAAGCAAGGGTTAAAATAACTCTTCCTTGCTAAAGATAGCACCATAACCAGTCCTTAGTCCTAATGCACAGGACTCATTTCAGGGTTGTAGTTTCCTGACAACTTATTGTTCACCAGCTTTCATTGAAGCTTCATAGGTGATAGGAAACCACTGGAACGTGATAAAAACGTGATAACACAGTTCATATTAGCATCATAGGATCATCGTCCTCTGCCATTGTGTCTGTCAGTGGTGAATATTGCAGTTGCTGTCAGTGGTGGATACAGCAGTTGTGGCTGTCAGTGGTGGATACTGCAGTTGTTGTCAATGATGAAATGAATTGTAATTGACACAGTCTATTATTACTCAGACATCATGTAGCCTTTTTACCTTCTGGAACTTCGGCTTTTTCTTCTTGCAACTTTTTTTTTTTTTTAAATTTACTTGAATTTAGAAATATGAAAAGTCTTTATTAACGTAATTCCAATATCTTGCTTGAAGTCTTCATTCCCTATTCTATACCAAATCTGGTAATTTTCCTAACCTATAATATCACAGCGTACCATAGCAATCAATAATATCCATAGAATTATTATCAGAATAGTAATATGGAATCCATGTTTGTGTAATAAAACAATCATAAATGATAATGCATTATTAACCATATTCTTCATGAGACAGAACATTTTTATGTCATAGGTGTAAATACCTTTTCAACCCATAGATGTCAGTGTGTTTTTCATGTAACAAGTGTTTCCATCTTAATTACTAAAACTTTATTAATGGAATATATTTATTAGACTAATAATAGGTAAGAATGTATAGCCATGAACCAAAATGTGAATATGAGTGAAGGAATGAATGAAAGAATTATTGTATTGTACTCAGAATTAGAACATTTTCTTCTAATGAACCGATATCTTCATATCTATCATATTTAATGAAGCAATATTCTCATACTTGACATTACTTTATTAAATATTGATGTTTCTTGATTGATTGAGATAAAAAATAAAAATTAAGAATCAAAAATAGAGATAAAGGAAGAATAAAAATTAAAAAATGAAAAATAAAAATAAAAACAAAAATAAGAATAAAAATGAAAATATGAATAAAAATAAAAATAAGGCCTTTATATGTTTATGACAAATGCTGAGTAGTTATGTTCTCAGTAACACATACCCTTAATATTTCCATTATCTGGATGATTTCATATTTGTCATGACCTTGTGTTACCAAAATATTCATATTATGCAACTTTGCATGTAATCCCCTTCTTAGTGTAAAGAAATGACTCTTTATAATACTTAATGTTATTATCTCTAGTAGTTATACCATTGTACCTTTTTATATTCTTTAAAATGTTTGAAGAAGAGGTATTGATGAAATGTGATGATGTATTCAAAATCTAAAACACATTTCCCCCTTAATACCGAAAAAAATATTAGTTTATGAAATAATTCATTTATCAAAACCAAAATGAAAAAAATAATTGTTTTATAAATTATTTATGTAACTTCTGTTTTAGCTTTATACCATATATTTGTCTGAAGATGTGTACCATCTATGTAACCATTTTGATGTGTGATTACACTTATCTACTATTAACAAAAAAATAATAATTACTAAAGAAATATATGTTGAGTAGATAATATTCATTATGTATCTTAATATTTAATAATTGAACTGATTTGTATTATTTCTCTTAAAACCAAGTTGTTGTTTTCTCGCATACCATGAATTATGATACTTCTTTCATACATCACACGTACATTTTCTCTTAGCAGCTGCTCATACACGCATCTGTCATCTGTCACTCAGACTGTGACACGGATAAGTTCACACCACAAGTTCCTCATACAAAAGAGTAGTAATACATATATATTTTAACCCTAATAATTGTATCTTAATTATCAATGCGCATTGTAAACTACTAAATTTAATATTTTAATATTTCTTTGAATATTCCCCAAATACACATAACAAACTTTGTGAACCATTTATAGATAGAAAGACTCATAAAAAAATTAGTTATGAGCTGCATATACTTGGTGTAAGGTTTGCAACTGAAATTGAACCCTGTAACTTGAGAGGCCTAAAAAAAAAATTCTTTGACTTGCAAAGGCCGAGCTCACTGAGGCTACAAGAGCTTTAAGTTACAGCAACCACTGAAATAGGGGTATATGGTAATTGCCTTATAATTAGAACAGTTTGAATGTCACATGTGTGACTGTCATGCAGTAAGAACATATTGCCATGCAAATAAATAACTTCAAAATGTTAGCAACACACAAAAACTAAATTTAGATTCAGTTAGTTATATATTATTTCCTTTTAAGTGTTAAATATATAAAAACATGCAGTTATTACAAATTCCTGTGTAAAATAAAGGAATAAATCCATGTAAGAGAATTTTTCCCGATTTAAATCCTACTTTGAAGTGAAAATTCTAAGGATAAATAAATATAAGGTTAATATATTCATTCAGAAACAAAACAATTGCAATGTCTTATACATATATGTATCGGCTTTAATGTAATTCTAAATATTTTCTGTAATTTATTTTAATTATATCACTATAGATATAGATATACAGTTATACAATTTCTACTTATACAAGTATACTATATACTGTATGAATATATATATATATGTATATATATATATATATACAAAAACTGTGAACTACAGAATTATATTTATAAAATAATTACAAATAACTGAATAATATATTGTATAATACTTTTACACAACATATAATTTCATTTTCAGTCAATTCCTAAACCAAATCTTATTTCTTTGTCAAAGATGTCCTGAAAAACTCTGTTAATCATTCCTTTTTTTAATGATTGTTTGAGCAGCTCCGATAATGAGCTGTAAATTGAAGACTTAGATAAGTCATTTTGAGACATCACCTGTTCCTGTCTTTCAATGTCCGCCATTTGTCTCTTTACAGAGAGGTCTGAACTTTGAATTATTAACTCTTTCTGCAAAGCGGACTCTTGGATTTTTTTATAGGGCTTATAACTAATATGTAATTTCCTCCGTATGT
The DNA here is from genome assembly GCA_033576555.1 of Oophaga sylvatica. NCBI lineage: Eukaryota > Metazoa > Chordata > Amphibia > Anura > Dendrobatidae > Oophaga > Oophaga sylvatica. Next base: position 114,749,505 of record JARQOD010000005.1, read on the forward strand.
CATAGATTTGATTCCGGGGATGACTCAGTTTAGGAGATTTTGACACTGGCTTTTGAAAAGATCTTACTCTGTCTGTTTGATTTATTTTCCTATCACGATTCTCATGTTTTCTAGCAAAATCAAGGATTGCGCACATTCAAATAAAGTATCTTTTTGTGACGCAATAACACGAGATACAGAATTTAGGAATCCAAATTTGTCCACAAAATACTTTATCATTGATTGTGTTTTGACATTGGTAATTAGAGTTTTGTACAACCTTTCAAATATGGACATGAATGTAAAAGTACATTCTTTCCGACCAATCCTTAATTTTTGAAGAATATCAATATCTGGACAATTTTCATTTAATGCACAGAAAATCAGAATTTTCAATCTGTCTTTATCATCTAGATCTCCATGTAAGTTATCACAAGTCAAATTCAATGTTAAGCGTCTGGAAAAGGTTGCAGGAAGCCACAATTTAAATAATTGATTTTTCTCAGCATTACTTAAATCAAGCTTGTCAATAAAGCTTTCGAAGATTTCAGAATTTCTGCATACATGGATTTTGTTATCATATGCAGGAATGATTTTGCATAATTTTAACAAATTTTTCCTAACTTTGATTTGGAGTTGGGCCTCTGAATTGTCTTCTATTTTTGGTGGCCATTGAACATCCGTCCCTCGTACGTCATCTGCATCAGTTCTGAAGTCTCCTCCCATGTTCCCTCCTACATCAGTTCTCAAGTCTCCTCCCATGTTTCCTCCTACATCAGTTCTCAAGTCTCCTCCCATGTTCCCTCCATCTTTTTTTACGTCATCAGAGACAAGGTCACCTTGAGTAGCCATTACAGACACATGTCCCACATGTTGCTCAATTTCCTCATTACAGTCAATTTTGGGAACATCACTGGTATGATCTGACACTATTTCTACACAGTCATCTTTAGATTTCTCTAATACAAACTTGTGAAATACGTGAACTAACTGTAATATATTTTTCAATTTCTCTCTTTCTCTATTAAAGGACACCAGCTTAGATTCTAGCTTTAGATTTTCCATTTCACATTCTGCATATAAGCTGAGCCATAAAACTTCTAAATTAGACTGATCTACAGACATAAATTTCAGTCTACTTTGCTTAGAAAAAGAAGTAATGACATCCATTTTTCTTACCTTGAAATATCTCAGCTTGTAGCTCCTTTCTTGGACAATGACCTCTTGTCGTCAGCACGTCTGATTCCTGTAGTACGTCTGGCAACTCTTAGTCCTCATTCATAGGTTCTTTTCTGATCCTGAAATATCGTAGTGTGATTTCTTTGACGACTTGCACATCTGACGTAATTTTCCTTCTATTCCTCCTCCCCTTGCAAGTTATCAAAAATTCACACTCTAAAAATCAAGTGTGACTGGCTGGCTCTCCAAAATGTTAAAAATGCTTATTTTAAGTATATTTTTCAAGGACTTGTTACCAGATGCTATACTTTAAAGAAAATGTCACGTTTCTTATAAAAAAAAATGTAGTGGTTTATTGGACTGTCCATCAAAAAAACATCATTACAGGAAAACATAAAATGAGTGAAATAGTTACGAAAAGATTGTCCATTTGTCCATAGCAAAACTTGTACACATCTTTCCTTGGTGTCCTGAATGGTAAAATGACATTCTGTCTCTCTGTCAGGAGTGTCTCGGAGAAGCAACACGTGGTTACATGGCAGCTGGCTGTTCATTCATCATAGTTCTTGTCCCATGTGTCTGTGGAGTGAGTGAGCGAGCCCCCGCACCCCCCCCCCTCGTGTAGCCATTATATAAAAGTCCCTTAGATCACGTGGTCTCTGTATATGGAGATGACACTTTACCATACAGAAATAGCATCTGTAATGTCAGCGATCGTTAACGTGCTTGGTACAGAATTGAGTGTATAAAGAATAAATCCATAACTAAATATTAATATTTAACAGAAACTCACACAACTGGAGTAAGGAGGCCATACACCTACTCAGCGGGATTACTGGACGTGCATCCTCCACCCTGCCAGCTTCCCGGGACGTGCCTGCATCTACCATCAGTAAAGGTACAGAAAGAGACTTTCGTGTGTGTGTCTGCCTTATTGCTCCTGCACCCCTACACCGCCATATACCCTGAGGGATCAGTCTTGCCTGTGGAAGACTTAACACCTTGCTGCCCAGTAACAACCCCTCAGAGGATCTACCCTGCAGCGCTGGTCACCCTGACCAGGTACCACAGGTGGCGTCACGAACATTTCTACAAACCTATAATCCCCTGTAAATATTCCTCTTTTATTGAGGTGAGCCCCCAGGGCAACGGACCGAGCTGTGCTATTCGTGACATCCCCGATTGAAGTGAACGGGCTCGGTGCCGAGTACCCCACAGGCCCTGGCTATGGGCGACTCATTTTAAACTTGGCGTCACGAACAGGATACGAAGCTCGCTATATGTGAGTCCTGTGTGCCTGAAGTGGACTGTTTTTGTGCAAAAAGACTGTATTGCTGTTGTGATTTTTGGCGCCAATTGTCCGCCATTGCCTGCCAAATTGCAGCGCTACAGTGCGAAGAGAAGGGGGCGTACCTGCAGAAAGCGCGCTGAGTCCCAGACTCGCCCCCAACGCTGACGCGGCGGCAGGTCCTGTGGAGAGCTTCAGTGAACGCTCTGACGTCAGAGCGCCGGCGACCCAGGTCCTGCTGATTACTGAAACCGGAGGAAGCTGCGGCCTACAGGAGAAGGTAGGCCGTGCTTAACTAGGGGTGCGCAGGCATGTCACAGCCGCAAGCTGACAGCGCGGCCGAAGGCGACCGCTCCGATGTCTCACCCGCCGGCGCTGCCGCGCAGGATGGAGACTCTGGCTCCTCACCAGGTCCTGTGGCCCCGATAGTACCACTGACGCTGCCATACCTGCCTGGAGCAAAGTGGCTCCCTCAGTACAGTGGTAAGCCAGACACCCTGTCAGGGTTTAAGCACAAAATATGCAGCATAATGGACATGTACCCTATGACAGAGAAACAAAGAGCTGCAGTGGTAGTGGGACAACTGACTGGTGCTGCAGAAAGGGAAGTAGAGACATGGACAGCTGCAGACCAGGAATCAGTGCTTACAATTTTCTTAAAGCTACAGACTATTTTTGAGGACCGCACTGAAACGGATCTCTGGATGAGGTTTTACCAATGCTCCCAGAGACCAGATGACAGTATTAGGGACTACGCCTGCCAACTACAGGGGGCCCTGCGAGCTCTCAAACAGGTCAACCCTATAAGTGCCATTAATGAAAACAAAATGTTGAAGGAACAATTTGTACGGGGACTGAGGTCCCAAGCTGAAAGCAGAACTGTGCACTGGTGGTCCTTAGATCATCCAGACGCTACCTTTGATGCCCTAAAGGATATGGCAATAAAAGGACTGCGACCCCTGGAGAAGCCCGAGGTGGCAACCCTGTGTCGCCCGGGTGAAGCCACTCTAAAGCCAGCAGCATCCACCTTTTCCCCGCTGGTGGCGGAAGCCAAAACGCAGGTGGCGCCCCCTACTGAGTTGGACTGTCTGCGCTCAGAAGTGCGCCAGCTGACCAAAACCCTGGCCACTGTAATGAGTGCCCTGCAACTGCGGAAGGAGGAAGGAGGAAAGATCCTGCTAGCTGACTGCCCAGAGGATGTCCCTTGGATGAGCCGGAGGAGAAGGAGGACGTCGCCCCACCGGAGGAGGACAACGCCACCCCCAGGAGCGACCCCCGATCAGCACCATCCTCGCCGAGAGATCATCTGCTACCGTTGCAACAGGGAAGGTCATCTAGCCCGACAGTGTCCTTTAAACGAGCAGATCCTGGGTCCGAGGGCCAACACCCAGGAATAGACTCTTCAGGCCCCTCAGACTGGAACCGCAGGTTTGTGGGAGGAAGACCATACCTGTCCATCATCCTGGACGGGATCGCAATCCCTGCCCTGCTGGACACTGGATCTCAGGTGACCATCATACCTGATGTCCTGTATAATAAGTTTTGGTCCATGGACAGTCTCCAGCCCCCGAGCCCTGACTTTGCTTTGTACGCCTCTAATGGTCTCCCTGTTGATATACTCGGAGCCAAAAACGTGGACGTAAAGGTGGGCAGAGTGGAGCTGAAGGACCAGGGACTCTTAGTAGTAAAAACTGTAAATGAGGAAAATGGCTTAAATGTGGTTTTAGGTACAAACATTATCAGTAACTGTCTGGGAGAAGTTTTGTTTTGCTCCAACAGCTCGCTGAAGTTGCCAAGCCAAAGCAGAAGGGAGTGATCCAGAGGGAGATCCAGGCCCTGATGTGCCAGCAGCAAGCGAAGCTAACAGATTACGGGTAACAGACCCGAACCCCATTGTGATACCCCCAATGAGTGAAATGCTTATATGGTGTAGAGCAGCAATAAGTCTGAAAGGACAGAACTACCAAGCAGTAGTAGATCCCCATTGTTCAGAGCACAGACCTACACTCTTGACTGCTAGAGGGGTAGTGGAAGTACGAAATGGGAGAGTACCAGTACGTCTTCTCAACTAGGGAGAAGATGAAGTGAACTTACCACGATATGCCACTGTTGCTAAGTTACATACCGTAGATAACAACTCCATTCTCACGACGGAGTCCTTAGCCTCCCGCCAACCAGCGGAGGATAATGACCCAGCAACCCAGGTGGAGGATTGGTGTCAGCAGCTCCATGTCGGGACAGACACCACTCCAGCCCACCAGAAACAGGGAGTACTTTGAGTGGTACAGGAGTACACACAGGTATTTAGCAAACACCCACTTGACTTTGGGACAATTAAGGGAGTGCAACACCATATCCCTACAGGCAACCATCCCCCCATTAAAGAGCGGTACAGGCCTATACCTCCAGCACACTACCAGAAAGCCAAGGAGATGTTGCTTGACATCCCTCATTGAAGTGAACGGGCTCGGTGCCGAGTACCCCATAGACCCTGGCTACGGGCGACTCATCTTTAAACTTGGCGTAGTTTAAGATGAGTCGCCCGTAGCCAGGGCCTGTGGGGTACTCGGCACCGAGCCCGTTCACTTCAATGGGGGATGTCACGGGTAGCACAGCTCGGTCCGTTGCCCTGGGGGCTCACTTCAATAAAAGGGGAATATTTACAGGGGATTATAGGTTTGTAGAAATGTTCGTGACGCCACCTGTGGTACCTGGTCAGGGTGACCAGCGCTGCAGGGTAGATCCTCTGAGGGGTTGTTACTGGGCAGCAAGGTGTTAAGTCTTCCACAGGCAAGACTGATCCCTCAGGGTATATGGCGGTGTAGGGTGCAGGAGCAATAAGGCAGACACACACACAAAAGTCTCTTTCTGTACCTTTACTGATGGTAGATGCAGGCACGTCCCGGGAAGCTGGCAGGGTGGAGGATGCACGTCCAGTAATCCCACAGAGTAGGTGTATGGCCTCCTTACTCCAGTTGTGTGAGTTTCTGACCTGTGTGAAACGAAGTCTAACTCTGTCTTCAGTTATATGCCCGGCTGACCTTGTAGTGAGGCCTTCTCTAGGATAGAACAGTGTCTCTGTATGCAGGGCCCTGCTAGATTCCGTCTTCCTGACCTCGGTTACGTATCAGCACTTCTGGGCCCCTGCAACATGAAGTCCCATAGGGTCTCCGGTATCTCCTACTAGTCGTGTAGATGCTAGCAAGCTCGGACCCGGTGTCCGGTGGTGCAGAGTAGAGGTAAGCGATCAATGCTGTTTCAACCTCTGTCACTCTCTTTTCCTTCCACTCGCCGTTCGTCCTACTTTGACCTTCAGCATAAGCACACTAGTCTGTGGTAACCTGAAATCTGATCTCGTCTGAGGTAACTGCTGTTCTGAGATGTTCAGACTGTTCTGAGGTAACTAGACTTCTGACGTAACTCACGTGTCTACACTGCCTTATATGCTGCGGAAGAGCTCCCTCTGGTGGATCTGGGAACTAGTGCAGGTGTGTTGTGTGCAAATAGGTCATTGTGGGTTTACCTTGGTTGCATCCTCCTGGGAACATGTGGCTCCAGACACAGCTGGGCTACACAGAGGCGATAGAGCTGGAGGCTGTTTCGGCAATGTAAGCCAAAACCTTTTTTCCTGATGCTCCGGCTTTAAAAGCGGTTTACCTACTCCCAGAAAAGGGAGCCTTCCAGGCCTTCTGGAGCCAGACAACTACGCAGGCTCAACACCTCCTCCCTTAGGTGCTACTGTGCTTTTGGCACTACCAGCAGATGCACCACCACCACCATCAATGCCATCTGCACCCCCCCGCCCACATCCGCTGCCTCTTCCACCATACTTCCTCATGTTTGGGGAAAATGTACCACAAATACCAGCAGATATATGGCACTGTATCAGAAGCGTACAGCTGTATACAGTGATGGGGTAATTTTAAATCTCCATATATATTTCGAGAGTAACACACAGACGCTTACAGGCTCAGTATAGATTAGACCAGAATATAAAAATCAGAAAAAGGGTACTGTATCAGAAGATACCAGGTGTACATAGTGTTGGGGTAATTTTAAATCTCTGTATATATTTCCGGAGTAGCACACAGACGCTCACAGGCTCAACATGGATTAGACCAGAAAATATAAAAATCAGAAAAAGGGTACTGTATCAGAAGATACCAGGTGTATATAGTGTTGGGGTAATTTTAAATCTCCGTATATATTTCCGGAGTAACACACAGATGCTCACAGGCTGAGTATGGATTAGACCAGAATATAAAAACAGAAAAAGAGTACTGTATCAGAAGCGTACAGCTGTATACAGTGTTGGGGTAATTTTAAGTCTCCGTATATATTTCTAAAGTAACACACAGACGCTCACATGCTCAGTATGGATTAGACCAGAATATAAAAAGCAGAAAAAGGGTACTGTATCAGAAGCGTACAGCTGTATACAGTGTTGGGGCAATTTTAAATATCTGTATATATTTCCGGAGTAATACACAGACGCTTACAGGCTCAGTATGGATTAGACCAGAATATAAAAAGCAGAAAAAGGGTACTGTATCAGAAGATACCAGGTGTATATAGAGTTGGGGTAATTTTAAATCTCCGTATATATTTCTGGAGTCACACACAGACGCTCTCAGGCTCAGTATGGATTAGACCAGAATATAAAAAGCAGAAAAAGGGTACTGTATCAGAAATGTACAGCAGTATACAGTTTTGGGGAAATTTTAAATCTCCGTATATATTTCAAGAATAACACACAGACGCTCACAGGCTCAGTATAGATTAGACCAGAATAAAAAAAGCAGAAAGAGGGTACTGTATCAGAAGATACCAGGTGTATATAGTGTTGGGGTAATTTTAAATCTCCGTTTATATTTCCGGAGTAAAACACAGACGCTCACAGGCTCAGTATTGATTACACCAGTATATAAAAAGCAGAAAAAGGGTACTGTATCAGAAGTTAAACTATTCAGCAAAGCCACTAAAATAGACTCAATGTCTCCAAAAATCCAATTGAAACAGCAAGCAAAAAGGCAGCAAAACTCACATGCCCAGGTCTTAGAACAAATGCACTACAGGGTGCAGCCAGCCCATAAAGCAAGATGTTAGCTACACAGGTGCAAAATACCAGACCAACAGCCACTCACCACATACCCATTCAGGGAGGGGGTGACTGCCCTGTATACAATTGCACAATGAAGGCTCACATAGGGTACCATTCACACAAGGTTAATGCATAGTGTCTGGTTCACAGCCTATTAGTCACGCCCTTACTATTCAACTAGGCAGGATGGCCAGCACACTCTCAATGCATAACAGTGTGAACACCCCTCATGCAAGACCAGACGTGTTTGGGCTTGGCTGCACCCTGAAAAAACAGTACAAAAAACACAAAAAAATTTTTGTGAGGTATTAGTTGATATTTTGGCCAAAATACGTAATACATTGCAATCTTGAATTGCGCACGCACAGTATGCTTTGCCCGCAGATTACAATGCGCAGGCACGTTATATGGAGGGCAACGACTACAATTCCCAGAAATAATGGAGACAGCGGCGAACAACATGTTAAGGCAAGTACCCAAAACACCGCCCATCTGACCTGACTGCCATCATTTAAATATCCCACCAATTTAGGGTGACAGATTCCCTTTAAGACCTTGAATCAGCGATCTGTCAGCTTCTATTAGCTGATACGGGTCATGTGTGGAAGCTGCATTTGCATAGCTGTCATCTTTGTAAGTCACTGCACCTGCGCTGTGGCTTCAATCCATGTCAGTTGGGGGTCATGGAAAGGTCGCCATTAATTCCTATGGGAAAATTTTTGCTTAAAATGCAATTTTTTTTAAAAACTACAAATCGGTTCGACTCCAAAAATATATAGCACACCTGTCCCCACCGAGGGCTTCAAAACGTCGCCGGTTCGGGCCTCATTAATTGCAGAAAACGCGGAGAAGAAGAAGAATAAGAAGAATAAAATATAAGAAATCGGATTACAATATGTTGCTTGAACCTAGAGGTTCAAGCACCAAAATAAAAGTATTAGTGCTGTGTAAAAAGCAGTCTGCACAGCAGTGTACACACAGCAGTACAGCTAGCAGGCAGCCTATTAACCAGCGCTGCTGCACACAAGAAAATCCTCCCCTGTCACTGCACACTAACTGTACAGCACAATTGCTATCAGCACAAGCACAGAAGAACTTCTGTCTCCAGCCCTAACTCTCTCCCTACTGATAAACAGCGTCAGCAACCTCTCCCTACTGTTCAGATCGGCAGAAGTAAAATGGCGGTCAGGGCTTTTATAGAAACTGTGATGCCCCCAAAGCAATCCAATCACTGCAATGCCCTTCTCTACGATGGTGGTGGACGCTGCCCATGTCATCTCATTGCCCACAGTGTACGTCCTTGCTCATTGGCTGAAAAAAGGCACCTGCAAGCATTATGGGAAAACAGACCGACACCGCATTGCCGACTTCACTCTATGGTCGGGTTTCGCTTGGTGAATCTCAACTTTAGCGAAAGTCGGTGACTTAGGAATCTGACCGACCTGTTTCGCTCAACTCTAGCCGCCAGTACATGAGAGTACACCCTGAAATAAACTTTTTTAAAGTATACAATTTCAGATTTTCTAATATGTCGTATTGAGAATATTCTCCTGTTCTATCATTGATTCTAAGTAAATGATTTTAGCTCAAGAGATTGTTGTCCATAGTTCAATAAGAAAGTCCAAACAGTGCCATACAATCCTAAACTTTTAAAGTGGAACCAATAAAGCCCGTAAAACGAAGCCGCAAGTGTAATACCCCAGAGTGTTATATCTTCATGAAGTATGCCTCAAATACTTGAATTATTGCACTGTTTTATAGTGTGGTACCCAGCACACACTAAAGGGTTAACCTTACCTCGTCTTTTGCAGACTGTGAAGACATAACAGCAAAATATTAATGTCTCCCCTTCCTATAAAAACCATAAAAGAGACAGATACTATTATGATGGGTGCGTATCGGTCACAGCTTTACTAGAATATGTATCTGAGAATCGCTATTGAACAACACAACAGGCCTTAACGGATATGAAAACACCTCTCCCGGTGTGGAACTAGCACTAAGCTTGTTCATTCTGAACCCTGCTGTAACATATTACAAATAGAATCCATAGAAACGATTAACAAATAACAAAGAATAGCAACAATCAATAGAATAGACAATTGATCTAATAGAATGAGACATTAAGGGTATGTGCACACGTTGCGGATTCATGTGCGGAATTTTCCACGCGGAATCTGCAGAATCCGCAGGTAAAATGACCTGCGGATTCATTGCGGATTTTCTGCGATTTTTGTGCGGATTTGCACTGCGTTTTTATACCCGATTCCTATAATGGAATTGGTGTAAAAACGCTGCAGAATCCGCACAAAGAATTGACATGCTGCGGAAAATAAACCGCTGCATTTCCACGTGGAATTTTCCGTAGCATGTGCACAGTGTTTTTTGTTTTCCATAGGATAACATGGTACTGTATATCCATTGGAAAACTGCCGCGGATCCGCAGAGCAAAATCTGCTGCGGACCCAAAGACGAATCCGCAACGTGTGCACATACCCTCAAACTGGGAGGAAGGGATATGCTTCTGTGTGGACCAGCTGCGCTTGGTACACATGTTCCAGGAGTATGTACTGAAAGGTAATTGCAAAATCTGATATTCATTCACACTTCACACTTCCCTAGGAGCCACCAGAGGGAGCCCCTTAGATTCAGGTATTTAGGGGCGTGGAGAAATGCAGCAGTAGGCATTCTAGCCAGACAGCTATTCTAGTTGTTGGTTGTACCTCAGAGAAGAGTTCAGAACGGCAGTTACCTCAGACAAGCTGTGAGGGACAGGTTAGTTCTCCTCAGGACACCAGAGTGAGAGGATTCCTGTCAGAGCTCAGTCTGAGCTAGAGAGAGGAGAGACAGAAGACAGGGAAGGAAAGATTACAAGCTGATATCTCAGAACAGACAGATTGCTAGTACCCTATGTATGTGGAAAGTGACTCTCGGAGCAAGCGTGTATTCAGTCTGACGGAACGTCCTGAGAGCTGCTCTGGACAGAGTCTTTGAGGGAAAGAAGGAAGGGGACTACAGTTTGCAGAACATCGAGTGAACTGAGAATCAGTCAGCGAGCTTGGAAAGAAGGAAGAAAGCTAACAACGGAACCTACTGCTGCCCTGTGCTTATGTTAAGGATGAGAGTAGGGCGACGGGCGAGTGGTGACCCAAGAAAGGAATGATTTCGGTGACAGATCACCTTCACTCGACTAACCGGACACCGGGTCCGAAGCCTTGCTAGAAGCTTCACGGCTAGTAGGAGAAAACCGGAATCCTTGCTGGACTTCAAGTCACAGAAGGTAGCCCTAAGTGCCGATACGTAACCGGGGTCAGGCAGAACAGGAGTCTGGCAATTACCGCCACATAGACTTAGTTCTTGTCACTAGAAGATTTCCACCACAATGTTGGTCGGGCGAAGCTATGCTATTCAGAGTTAAACTTGACTTCACGCACGTTAGGACTCATACACTTTAAAGGGAAAGGAGGCCTTAAACCTACTCAGCAATTACCTGGATGTGCATACTCCACCCTGAGCAGCTTCCCGGGACATACCTGCCACCATCATCAGTAAAGGTATGGAAAGAGAACAACTTGTGTGTGACTGACTTATTATCTGCACCCTGCAACACCATTGAGACTTTGAGGGAACAGTCCCACCTGTGGGGGACTTAACATCTAGCTGCCCAGTAACATCCCCTCAGAAGAATTACCCTGCAGCGCTGGTTATATTGATCAGAAACCACAGGTGGCGTCACGAACTATTACTATAATCCCCTGTAAATATCCCCCCCATTGTATGAGCGCCCAGGGCCACGGACCGAGCTGTGCTACTTGTGACATTCCCCATAGACTTCCATGGGCTCGGTGCCGAGTACCCCATAGCCCTATTACCATGTGCGCATCATTTTTGGCGTCACGAACAGGATCCGAAGCTTACAATTTGTGAGTCCTGTGTGCCTGAATTGGACTGTTTTGTGTAAAACAGACTGTGTGCAGTTTTTGTGATTTTTGGCGCCATTTTCCGCCATTTTGCCGCCATATTCGCGCCCTGAGGCGCTGGTGAAGAAGGTGGGCGTGCCTTCATGGGCGTACCCCCCTGTGGCGCGAAAGTGATGGGCGCCCTGTCAAAATGCTACTATAATGTACGTGCCTGCCCCACTGCAAGGGAGATCCGCCTCCTCTTCATCCTCTATGCCAAGAAGAGAAAGTGGAAAGTCCCGCCTCCACGGAAGAGACCAGATTGTTCCTGATGGAAAACACAGTCTGGCTTAGAGAGAGATGGCGGAAGGACAGGAGACGCTGTGTGGAGGAGCGGCGGTGCGCAGACCCCGTTCCCCTGAAGAGCTACTGCCTGTGCCGAAGCCATCCCCAGGTCGGGAGACCGACCAAACCATGAAGAAACTGGAGGAGGTGGATGCGGTGTTAAGGGACCTGGCCCAACACCGTGAAGAGATGGAGGAGATCGAGCAAAGATGGCGTGCCCGGAAACAGCGTCTGCTGTGGGACGCAGCGCTCTCCCCTCCATGAGCGCAACCATTACCTGTGTCACCAGTGCCAGCGGCTG
>JARQOD010000005.1:114761696-114959064 GCA_033576555.1 Oophaga sylvatica
TAAAACACCGCTAAAGTTTTAACCCTAGCTTTCGTTTGGGACACCTCATTCAACAGGCCGCGGGGGAGTGTTGCACTCGTCTTTAAGTTTTCGCTTCTGGGGGAGGGGGGTAGAACGCCTCCCAACGTTGCCTAAACCGGGGGCTGGGCAGTACGTCCCACAGCCGCTGTCCCTTTGGGGGACCTTGAAATCCACCCCCCCAATTCCCCCTTTTTGAGCATTAAGGGATACATAAGGGCCCCTGGCCATCCCCTTCCCCATGAAATCTGTTGTAGGGCCCAACCTTTCCACGACTGATTGTTTAGTGCATGGACAATGCTTCTTTCACATGCGGGTTGGAGGGCGGGGAGGGCTTTTTTTTTAAAAAAGTGCGACTGGGTAGGTAAAAAAGCAGGGAAACAGCGTAGGCCATAGCTCTGGGAAACGCCTCTTTCAACCAAACAAAAGGCATCATCAATAATGAGATTTTTTTGGGGCAATGTAGGCGTTCAAAGACATGTGGGGGTTTTAGAGGTGAAAATTTTTTGTCCTACTCAAGTGTCTGCAAGACTGGGCTGGACTTGGAGCGCAATGGGGGAACTAACAGTGGACATGGGGGACTGAGGGGGGTTTTGGTAAAGGTAAAGGGGGGGGTAAGTGGGATGCTCATGCTTATGATGGCGTCGTCTGCGCTTACCATCCATGTGCATTCCTCAAAACACTGAAGGACACCACAGAGGTCTTTCAGCTTTGACCACTGCACACCCGACAACTCCATGTCTGCCCTCAAACTGCCTGCCCGTGTATCCTCCCACAAATGAATTACAGCCTGGAAATATATGTGTCTGAGATTTGCCAGAGCTATGGCTGCCACAAAATTACGGCCGTTATCACTGACTACCTTGCCTGGCTCATGATGAAGACTGCCCAGCCGAGACTCAGTTTCTCGCTGCAAGTAGTCGGCCAGTACCTCCGCGGTGTGTCTGTTTTCACTCAAAGACATAATTTTTAAAACAGCCTGCTGACGCTTACCACTAGCTGTTCGATAGTGGGACACCTCATGTGCAACACTGGCAGCTGCGGATGGAGTGCTCGTGCGACTGCGCTCTGTCAATGAGCTTTCGCTTCTGGAGGAGGAGGGTAGAACGCCTACAGCCAACTGTTGCCTAAACCGTGGGCTAGGCAGTACTGTCCCACAGCCGCTGTCCCTTGTGGACCTTGCATCCACCACATTCACCCAGTGAGCAGTAATGGATACATAACGGCCCTGGCCATGCCTACTGGCCCATGCATCTGTTGTGAGGTGCACCTTTCCACTGACTGATTGTTTGAGTGCATGGACAATGCGGTCTTTCACATGCAGGTGGAGGGCAGGGATGGCTTTTCTAGAAAAGTGCTGACTGGGTAGGTCATAGCATGGGACAGCGTAGGCCATGAGCTCTCGGAACGCTGCTCTTTCAACCAAACAGAAGGGCATCATCTATAATGAGATCAGTTTGGCAATGTAGGCGTTCAAAGACAGTGTACGTGGATGAGAGGATGAGTAATTTCTTGTCCTACTCAGAGTGTCTGCTAGACTGGGCTGGACTTGAGAGCTGCATATGGGGGAACTAACAGTGGACATGGTGACTGAGAGGGGGTTGGTGATGGTGATGGTGGTGGTGGTGGTGATGGCCTAGATGCAGTCTTTGATTGGAAATACATTGTGATTCCCTGACTGCTTTGGCCTTGCGACGACACCTCAACATTTCTTGCTGGTGGTGTGCTAACTGGTGGGCTTACAGTGGGGGAAGCGATTTAGTGTTGCTGGCTACCTTCAGTCAGAGCAGGTGCACGTATGCTACCTGAGGTTTTGTAGTCCGTCCACGCTTGCAAGTGCATGGTGTTTAAATGTCTAAGCATGCAACTGGTATTTCATATTTCGGAGATTTTTCCCTCGGCTAAAGGTCCTTCCGCAATTCTTACAGATAACCTTTGCCTCATCAAAAGGATTTTGGTAAAAAAAAGTGCCACACTGCACTCTTCCTACTATGGGATAAAATTTCAGGGCTTGCACGCTATGCTAATTTGACCATCTGGCCAAGCTGTCCTGCAACTCTTTTTGTTTTTTTAACATGTTTTTGGACTGCTACGGGCCTGCCAGATAACCGCAGCTGCTATGTCGATGCCTGCTGCGGATCCTCCTCCTCTTCTGAGCTATTGCCAGCAGCACCCTATTCCCCCAATGGATGCCAATCCGGGTCAACAACAGGGTCATCCATCACCTCCTCTTCAATTTCATCTGCACCTTCCTCTGTGTCACCATGTAAGGTGGTATAGTATGTGGGAAGGGGCACCTGAGTTTCATCAGGGTCGGAATCTGGCTCAGTAGACTGCGAGGGCAATGCAGTGCTCTGGGTGAATGTACCAGCAGAATCATATAGCAGTGGCTGTGCATCAGTGCACTCCATGTCATATTCATCTATTCATCTTGGACTGGGGAATTCAAGATTTGACTTGATAACCCATGCATATTATGTGAAAAGAGCTCCAGGAGTAATCTGAAGTGTGGGCCTGCTGCATCCTTCACTTTTGGTGGGGGGTGAATGACACAAGGAAATGTGTTGTTCCTGACCAGGAGCCTGCACTGATGACTCAGTGCTTGCATTTTTTGAAATTTCAGAAGAGGAGGCGATAGAGCTAGAGGCTGTTTCGGCAATGTAAGCCAAAACCTGTTCCTGATGCTTTGGCTTTAAAAGCGGTTTACCTACTCCCAGAAAAGGAAGCCTTCCAGGCCTTCTGGAACCAGACGATGAGACAGGCTCAACACCTCCTGCTTTAGGTGCTATTGTGCTTTTGGCACTACCAGCAGATTCACCACCACCACCATCAGTACCAGCTGGCCTCCCCCGCCCACGTCCGCGGCCTTTTCCACCATACTTTCTCATGTTTGGGAAAATGTACCCAATACGGTACTGTATCAGAAGCGGGCAGCTGTAAACGGTGTAGGGGAAAATTTCAATCTCCGTATTTATTTCCGGAGTCACACACAGACGCTCACTCAGTATGGATTTGACCGTAATAAAAACAGCAGAAATACGGTACTGTATCAGAAGCAGGCAGCTGTATACGGTGTTGGGGAAAATTTTAATCTCCGTATATATTTCCAGAGTCACACACAGACGCTCACTCAGTATGGATTTGACCGTAATAAAAATAGCAGAAATATGGTACTGTATCAGAAGCGGGCAGATGTATACGGTGTAGGGATAAATTTTAATCTCCGTATTTATTTCCAGAGTCACACACAGATATAGTCAGCATGTATTTTTCCGTGATACCAGCCGGTACACGGTAGTGTGTGAGGAGCGTACAGCTCTATACGGTGTGGGAAAAAATGAACGGTTGGTAACTGTGCAGAAAAAAAGAATAAAAGTATTAGTGCTGTGCAAAAAGCAGTCTGCACAGCAGTGTACACACAACAATACAGCTATCAGGCAGCCTATTAACCAGCGCTGCTGCACACAAGAAAATCCTCCCCTGTCACTGCACACTAACTGTACAGCACAATTGCTATCAGCACAAGCACATAAGAACTTCTCTTTCCAGCCCTAACTCTCTCCCTACTGATAAACAGCGTGAGCAAACTCTCCCTAATGTTAAGATCTGCAGAAGTAAAATGGCGGTCGGCTTTCAGGGCTTTTATAGACACTATGACGCCCCCAAAGCAAGCCAATCACTGCAATGCCCTTCTCTAAGATGGTGGTGGACGCTGCACATGTCATCTCGTTGCCCACAGTGTACGTCCTTGCTCATTGGCTGAAAAAAGGCGCCTGAAAGCATTCTGGGAAAACCGACTTTGGCGCTTGTTTTGACGACCGCATGGCCGACTGCCCGCTATGGTCGTGTTTCGGCCAACGAAAGCCGACTTTGGCGAAAGTCGGCGACTTATGAATCTGACCAACCTGTTTCGCTCAACTCTAATCAGGACGTGTGAAACAGGCCTAAAAGACACCTATTTTTTGCAATAACAAGTTTTTACACTGCCATATTTGAAAGCTTTTATTTTTCTATATTTTTCCTAATAAAATCGTTTGAGGGCTTGTTTTCTGTGGCATTTTTATTGGTACTTTTTTCGGGCACATTACATTTTTTGATTATTTTCCAGGCCCGGATTTAGGGGGCCCCAAGGGATAAATATCTTCTCAAAACATGTAAAATACATGTCTCTTTGCTGTGAACTGTTTCTAAAGACAAGGAACATTTAACATAAAAGAAACTATTGAAAGTGTGGGGACCTGGCTACGGTCCTACATCTCAGTGGCTGGCGCAGAGCGGCGGAGTCATGTCACCTGACCTGTGTCAGCATCCACTGACCTGGCTAGCCAGAATTCCTTAGCACCCTGTACCTAATGCTTAGCTTATGGCATGCTGCAGCCTTCTCCAATCCCAACAGAAGCTTCTAGGTGCTACATATTCAGCTATACGATCGCTACCTCGAATTAGATCAGATGAGAGTTTGTTCAGTTCAGCTACCTTCGAGGAATGAGGCGGAGCCACGATGTCGGTGCTAGAAGAGGATTCTCCACCGCGGAGCGCGGCAGGACTTCACTCTGACTGGCAGGCCAGGATTTAGGGGAGCCCCAAGGAAAAATGGGCCTCCCTCCAAAATTGGCCCCAGGGCACCCACCTCTTAAAGGGAATCTGTCACCCTAAATTGGCGGGATATTTAAATGATGGCAGTCAGGTCAGATGGGCGATGTTTTGGGTACTTGCCTTAACATGTTGTTCGCCGCTGTCTCCATTATTTCTGTGAATTGTAGTCGTTGCCCTCCATATAACGCGCCTGCGCATTGCAATCATGAATTGCGCACGTGCAGTATGCTTTGCCCGCAGATTGCAATGCGCAGGCGCGTTATAATGGAGGGCAACGACTACAATTCCCAGAAATAATGGAGACAGCGGCGAACAACATGTTAAGGCAAGTACCCAAAACACCGCCCATCTTACCTGACTGCCATCATTTAAATATCCCCAATTTAGGATGACAGATTCCCTTTAAATCCGGCCCTGTCACTTTCTATTCTGATTTTTGGGAAGCCTGAATAAAAGTCAGCAATTCAGGAATTGTTTTTTGTTTGTTTTTTATGCAGTTCACTGTGTGGTAAAAGTGATAAGATGGCTTTATTCTTCAGATCAGCATGATTACAGCGATACTACATTTATATAATTTTTTTATGTTTTGGCATTTTTACACAAAAATTATTTTATAGAAAAAAAAATTGTTTCTGCATCGCTATAATTTGAGAGCTATAGTTTTTTATTTTTCCCCTGATGGAGCTGTACGGCAGCTTGTTTTTTGTGGTACAAAATGGCTTTTTCCGCTATACTTATTTTTATTTACATTCCTCTTTTTGATTTTGTTTTATTCCACTTTATGTTCAGCGGTATGATGAAAAAGCAAATTTTTTAGGCTTTTTTTTTTATTGACTTCACTTTGGTGGTTAGCTAGTGTGACTTTTTGATAGGTTGGGTCGTTGCAGACGTATTGATACCAATTAACTGCACTCTATGTTTTTACATAAAAAATACATATTTATGGTTATATTTTTTATTATGTGATTTAAAAAAAAAACTATTTTTACAATTTTTTTTTTACTTAGTTCCTCTATGGGACTTGAACTTTCATGGCTATGACCTCTGTTTTAATGCATAGAAAAGCTTTATACCTGTCAGTGCTGAACTGACAGAAGCTCTTAGACCATGCTCAGAATATGGTCTAAGGGTATGTTTCCACGGTCCGGAAACAGTCCAGATTAGTTGCGTGTTTGACGCTGTGCGTTGGCGTAGCGTCAAACACGCAGCGTCCAGATGTTACAGCATAGTGGAGGGGATTTCAAGAAATCCCGTCTCCACTATGCTGCAAAACACGCAGGCGGAAGACCTGCGTTTCCGGACATGTGGCGCGTCTTTTCAGACCGCAGCATGTCCTATTCCCTTGCGGCGACGCTGCGTCGCTACAAGGGAAATAACACAGGGCTATGTAGTCTGCGGTCATTCCGGATGTGTTCCGGATGTGTTCCTGAACACATCCGGAATGAGCGCGCGTCCAAAAGGGGGCGGGGCTTTGGGTGGAGCCGAATTTCCGCTCCGTCCAAAGCGCTGTGTTTCCGGACCATGGAAACACAGCCAAACAGGCTTTCCTTACTCTGGTGAGTGGGAAGTAGTCATGACGACCTCAGCTTACTATGGCAACATTCGAATCCTCTCGATGATGTTGCATCTCGGATGGGAGAGGGTGCCCCTTCCCTCTCCAAACCTTCTAAATGGTGCGATTGATATAGATCACAGCATTTTCGGGGTTAAACAGCCAGGGGTGGCACAATTGCAAGGTGTCAGCTGTCATGTTAGCTTAAAACTAGGTGGCTATCGTGTGGTCACAGCTCCAGGGCTCGAGCAATCACCATGACGTACTTATACTTCATCAGCCAGAACTCTTTCCCTTGATGTACAGATACGTCAAATACAGTACTACGAAGGAGTAGTTAAATATGGTAAAAAAAATGTCAAAAATAGGAACTAAAGGAATCATACCACTCTGCAGATCTACTGTGGCATTTAAGAATAGAGCGAGGAGTACGTGGTGATTTAGACCACCTACCCCACTCATATACTTGATTACTCTGGTAATCACAAATGTCCAGCTGAAATTTATTCCTCTTGCGAGTCATAATGTTGCTCTCCAATTTCGAAATGGACTGTTGAAAATTAACAAACTCACTTGTGAATTTAACACTGTCCTTTTCTTCCAGAATGGCTTTAGTGGCTACAATTTCAGCTTGGATATTCTTAAGTTAGTTGCATAGTTCTGTCTGCTATCCTTGTTCAATTGATTTTGTATTGTTTTCAAACAGTAACAAAAAACATAACCCAAAAAATTAATACAGTCTGTGATCTCAGGCTAAGGCCTTGTGTATCTGTGGTGGAAAAATCTTTTATTGACAGGCATACGTTGCATAGTTCTGTCTGCTAGCCTTGTTCTACGCCTCTTTTATTGTTTTCAATCAATAACAAAAACATAACCCAAAAAATTAATACAGTCTGTTATCTCAGACTGAGGTCTGGTGTATCTGTGGTGGAAAAATCTTCGCTTTGCAGGCATACTGAGCACATATAATTTTTCTCCAAATAAATCCATTTGCACTGAGCTTTTCAAATATTTCAGTAGTCCTTTTAAAATAGGCAAGGCAAGGAGCAAGGGACGGGGAAGTGGACGTGATGCTGATGGTGCATGCTGAGGCCGAGGCCGTGGCCAAACTGAAAGTTGGCCGCAGCAAAGACCCACATCTTCGCGCTCGACCTTCCTGTCCCAGATTCTAGGGGACCGCAGCACACCACTATTGAAGCCAGAGCTGTGTGAAACGGTTGTTGGTTGGATAGCAGATAATGCTTCCAGTCACTTAGCCACCACCACCACCATGTCTTCCACACGTACAAGTCTTAATAGCCATGAGTGTGGACCGGCTATTACTCACTCTGATCCTTCTTCCTCCCACCATGCCGAGTGCCCTAAGACAACTGATCTAACACTTGGAAACTCCGAAGAGCTGTTCAGTTTTCGATTTGGAGATTCGTGACTCTCGCCCGCTGCACTTGAAGCGGTGAAAGATGATATCCCATATAACGATGCACACATCTTTGAGCAGCCATGGTCACAAGAGGTGGACGATGATTAGACACAATTGCCGAAAAGTCAGGAGGAGGAGCAGGGTTGCGGATGTGGAAGACGAGGTGGTGGATGACATAGTGACTGACCCAACCTGGCAGGTGGACATGCAGAGAGAGAACAGCAGCACACATGGGGAAGGAGGCATATCACCAAAACAGGCAGGAAGAAGCAGTGTGTTGGCCGCAGACAGAAGGCGTACATCCATTCCCCGTAACACCAACAGGACGGATGTTGCCATTCCAACCGCTAGATCTTCCCGAGTCTGGTTATTTTTTAAAGACTGCCAAGAACCTCAAACAGGCCATTTGCAGCACTTGCCATGCCCGCATCAGCAGGGGTAGCAAAATTACCAGCCTGACCACTACCAACATGATTAGGCACATGGCAGCAAAGCACCCAACTTTGTGGGCCAAACCCCAGGCTCCAGGAACACTGTCTGCAGGTGACAACACTGCTTCTTCCACTGTTTTGCATACAAGCCAATCCCCAGTTCACCGTGCCTGTGAAGATTCCTCAGGTCCTGCACCTGTTGTTGCCCACAGTCAACCAGCACCATCATCAAGTCCGTCCACGTCCTTGTCCCAGCCATTGTGTAAGAAACACAAGCGGAAATACCCAGCCAATGGCCTACAGGCCACAATACTTCATTCGCACATTTCTCGTCTGCTTGCGCTCAAAATGTTGCCTTTTCGGCTCGTTGAGACGGAAGCTTTCCGCAACCTGATGGCGGCAGCCATCCCAAGGTACTCAGTCCCCAGTCACCACTATTTCTCCCATTTTGCCGTACCGGCATTACACTATCATGTGTCCCACAACATTACCCATGCTCTCAATAATTCTGCTACTCGGAAAGTCCACCTAACCACAGACACGTGGATAAGTGCTTGTGGGCAGGGACGGTACATCTCACTGACGGCATACTGGGTTAACATAGTGGAAGCCGAGACCCAGTCTGACCTTGGGATGGAACACATCCTCCCCATGACGAGGATTGCGGGTCCTAAGTCAATAAGGGTTGCCCCCACAGTCTACAGCTCCTGCACCTCCTCCTCCGTCTGCTCTTCTTCAGCCTCCATCTCAGAAATCTACACATCAATCAGAAGCTGGAAGCACTGCAGCACTGCCTCAGTCAAGCGACAACAGGCTGTGCTGAGGCTAATCTGCATTAGGTGACAAACCGCACAATACAGCAGAGTTGTGGAGAGCGCTGAAGGAGCAGTCAGATATTTGGATGACATTGCTGAACCTACAGCCAGGCATGGTCGTGTGTGACAATGGCAGGAACCTGGTGGCGGCTCTGAGGAAAGGTGAGCTGACACACGTACCTTGCCTGGCCCATGTGCTTAACCTCGTGGTTCAAAGTTTTCTAAAAAGCTACCCGGAGCTGCCGTATCTGCTAGTGAAAGTACGCCATCTGTCTGCCCATTTTAGAAAGTCAGCTACAGCTTTAGCCACCCTTGCCGTGCTTCAGCAGCGTTTGCAGCTTCCAGCTCACCGACTGGTGTTTGATGTCCCCACACGTTGGAACTCTACTCTGCATATGTTGAAAAGGATTTGTGAGCAGAAGAGGGTAGTTGTTCACTACCAGCATCAACATGGCCATCAATATACAGTTCAGACTCCACACATAAGACCTCAGGAGTGGGCATGGATGTCAGACATATGTACCATCCTCCAGAACTTTGACGACTGCACCAAAATGGTGAGCGGTGATGACGCCATAGTTAGCGTCACCATCCTGCTTCTCAGCATTCTTAAAACCTCTTTGCTCACAATTAAAGATGATGCATTGCAGGCAGAGCATGAGGACACGGAGCAAGGAACCATACCGGGTAATTACATTTAGCCCAGCCTCATGTCGTCGCAACGTGGATTGGTAGACAATGAGGAGGAGGAGGAGGAAGAACAGGAGCTACTTTCATAGGCTATAGACGGTACTAGAAGCACAGCTGTCATACCGTCTGTTGAGCGGGGATGGCTTGAGGACAGGAGGGAGGTGGAGGATGAGGATGAGGAGGAGGAGGACAGCATGGTCAGTCATCCTCATGTTGGTGAGGACACGAAAGTCTTGCCTGTTAGTAGTCTGGCTCGCATGGCTGACTTTATGTTGCGCTGCGTTTCAAAGGACCCTTGCATTAGAAAAATTGTTGGTGACACTCATTACTGGTTGGTGACACTTCTAGACCCATGCTACAAGGAAAACTTTCAATCTCTTCTTCCAGAGGCAGACAGGTGTACAATAATGTTGCTGTATCATAGGGCCCTTGTAGTGGAATTACTGAAAAAATTCCCATGTGAGAATGCTTGGAGCAGACGTCAGAGTTTGTTGTACTGCCAAAGAGTCCAAGTGAGAGAGACAGAAGTACAATCCAGCTCAGGCAGGGGAATAAAAGCAAAATTCTGCAACAGTTTTCTCAGACCCTCCCATCGTAACACCACAGAGGTAAGGGGTGCTGGCACAAGAAGTGCAATTGGAGCGCCTGCCAGTGCAGTGGGGTACTCAGTACCGGGCCACTTCTTAAACGGGACGCATCACAGCGGCAGTGACTCGGTCCAAGGCCCTGGGAGTCCAATAGAAGGGGAATATTTACAAGGGATAATAGAGTTGGTAATAAAGTGTTCGTGACGCCACCTGTGGTTTCTGGTCAGAGGTGACCAGCGCTGCATTGCAGTTCCTCTGGTACTGATGGTGATGCAGCAGAGTGGGTAAAGTTCCCCTCAGGTGGAGCTAAGTCTCATGGCAGATGTAATATAAGATAGATGGTAATTATGTAGTAATTGGCAAGGGATGTAGCAGTGCTGAGTGGGTGTTGCAGGAAGAACTTGAGAGGACACAGTCAGATGCAGTTTCCAAAGCTTTATTCACAGTTCTGCAGGCAAAGTATCCAGGGCCCTGGGTACAGATGGTGCTGGAGTCGGTCAGCCCGAAAGCAATTTGGGAATCTCCTGATTCAGGTGGGATGTGAGGCTTCCTTTCTAGCGCTATTCTCTGAGGTACTTGCTGTTGTAAACTCTGTTCAAGTTCCTTTCTCTCTGTTACTCAAGTAGGAATTCACTTGCATGACAGACAGCTGTAGCCTGCTTCAGGGATCGCTCCTCTCTGGCGTCTCCAGCTCACATGTGCTGCTGTGTCGTCGAGTATCATTTGGGAGCAGAGGACCTGCTGTCTTCTGCCCTCCGGAATCTGCTGCTGGGGCTTTAGTTACCCACTCAGCCTCGGACTCCGGGGTCCGGTCTCTGGCGCTCAGGACTAGGGGTGAGCTCAGCTATAGCTCCTGTTGCCCAGCCTGTCCCCACACGTCCTTCCACAACCCTCCTCAGACACTAACTACTAACCCCTCCCCCAGCCAGAATCTTCCAGGGAAGCTCCCCTGAAAATCAGTTGTTAGAGCTCCCCCTTCTGGTCTGGAGTAGGAAAAGTGTTGTATGCTGTGTGTTACCTGTTAAGGCAATCCCTTCTTGCTTCCAGGCATGACATTACTCCTGTCATTATTCTGGACAGGATGGTGCTGCCTCCATCCTGGTCAGGTCAGGGTTAATGTTAGTCAGCCTCTCTTCGGTTCTGGGGCGGCTATTTAATGTTGGCTGTTCCTGGATGGTTTGTCGGTGATACTTCTGTGTACTCAGTTTGTGGTTGCTGACCCAGGTAACTAGTCCCTTATTGTGTGCCTCTGTTCTTGTGTGTTTTATTGTGTATGACTCAGTTCTGACTCCTGACTTTTGCCTCTTGTGGTACACCAAAGGGGGTCTTGCTGGATGGGAGATATATTTCTCTTAGCAGACTGAAGTTTGGGCAGGATTTTCCCTGATCACAAGGACCTGTGATGAGGTCATAGTCAAGGGATCAGGTCAGCTGATGTGTACCTCACCTGAGGGTGTGGACTAGGCCTATTTAACAAGGAGCTGTTGTAGTATGTGGGTGGAAGGAAGGAAGGAGTTTGGCTGGAGTCAGCCTGGAAGAGTGTTTTGTTACCGTGTGCCAGTGTGCACCAAGAAACAAGTTCCAGTCCACCCGGAATGGCACCTGGCGGTCTCTGCTGACCTGCAGCCGCTTAGTTAAGCCCGTCCCAAGCAAGGGTGAGTCTGGGACCAGTGGTTCTCCAAACTGGAGTGATTTATGTTCTGTTTTGATTTTGTTATCTGGACTTTTGTTGAACCCGTCATTAAAACCACTGAACTTTGAACTGAACGCCTGTGTGTTTGCCTCATTACTGCGGCCCGGCCCCTGCCTACCAGAGCGGATCCCTACAATTGGTGGCTTGACAGCGGGCACACGCAGTGAGGTCAGGCTGTGGTTTTGTTTTTTTTTTCCTTTTTTTTTCCTCTGCATGACAGTCGATGTCCTGGGTGAAAAAAGTAACGCAAAACCCGGTGGAGAACTGTCCGGAGATGGAGAGCACAGTAAAAATGCTGGTGGAGGCCATGCGACAGCAGCAGCAGGCTATGCAGCAGCAACAGCAGGCTACACAGCAGCAACAGCAGGCTATGCAGCAGCAGGCTACACAGCAGCAGGCTATGGAGCAGCAGCAGGCTATACAGCAGCAGGCTATGGAGCAGCAGCAGATATTTAATCGACAGCAACAGGAAACCAATAGTCTACTGATGCAGCACATCACAGCACCGCAGACAGCAGGAGCTGCCCGGGGATGCCAGGATGTCCGGAAAGCGGTGCGTACAGCGATCCCAAAGATGGAGCAATCAGATGACATTGAGGTATACCTGGAGATGTTTGAAGGCGTGGCTGAGAGGGAGAGACTGCCCCGGGACCAGTGGGCCGAGATCGTGGCTCCGTTTTTGGCTCCAGGACCCGCGAAAGCCTATAGGGACCTACCCCCCGAGCACCAGAGGGACTACGAGATCGTCAAGGGTGAGATACTCGCACGTCTTGGGGTAAATGTGTTAGTCCGGGCCCAGCGGGTACACCAGTGGAAGTTTTCCCCTTCCGAGCCAGCTCGGTCCCAGTATTATGACTTGATACACCTGATAGAAAAGTGGTTGCAGCCGGAGGTATTGTCACCCAGCGCTATGCTGGATCGTATAGTGACTGATAAATTCTGGAGAACTTTGCCCCACACCCTTCAAACATGGGTTGGACAGGCAGCCCCTACTGATGGTCTCCAAATGGTAGACCTCATTGAAAGATATGGGGCTACCAAGGAGATACAGGGAGAGACTACCTGGAAGGTAATGAGTAAATTCCCCAAACCTTCACCCGCCATTCGGCGAGCAGAGACTCGGAAGGCTGCCCAGGACACGTCTGGGGACGAAAGGGGCCCCATAATCTGTTGGCGGTGCCAAGAACCAGGACATGTGAGAGCTGATTGCCCCCACCTGACTGAGCCCATGGACACAAACTATGGACACTATCAGTCTCACTATGCCAAACACATGTGTGCAGTGGGCAACCAGAGGGACCCAGTATGAACCATTTGTGTAAAGTGGAGGTGGAGGGTAACCCTGCTGTGGCTCTACTGGACTCAGGGAGTCTCGTGACCCTAATACGAGACAGCCACGTCCAAATCAGCGAGTATACTGGTCGGAAAATGGGTGTATTGTGTATACATGGGGACCTAAAACATTATCCTACCGCCCTGGTGATGATCAACACGCCAGCAGGGAGAAGGTGCCACGAGGTGGGGGTGGTGGTTAATTTGCATTATGAGGTAATAATGGGGAGAGATTTTCCGTTATTTTCTGTGCTTTGGCCTGTAATTACCCCTCCCACGGAACAGTCGTCGGCACCAGTGGCAACCAGGTTGCATTCTCCAGAAATCGGGCATGAACCTGGTGGCCCAGAGGAAGATGTGCTGGCGGTAGGAGTACCTGTTCTTTCGATGAAGGAGGAGAAACCCTCTCCTATAGAAGTGTTAGCTGGGGAGGTGGAAGACTTGCCACCGGGACCAGAATTGTCAGACTTAAATGTGGCAGGTGACAATTTTGGTACGGCGCAACTCCGGGACCCTACGTTGGCTCGAGCTCGGGAAAATGTACTGGTTGTCAATGGGGAACCCCAACAACCCGGGGCAGCTACAGTATTTCCCCGATTCGAGCTGAACCAAGATTTGCTGTATCGGGTTGAAAAAGTATGTGGGGAAATTGTTGAGCAATTGCTGGTACCTCAGTCGTATCGTAAGTTGGTAATGGACCTAGAGCATGCGCATGTACTGGGGGGACATCTGGGTCAAAAGAAAACCCTAGACCGAATTCTACAATGGTTTTACTGGCTAGGGGTCTATGAAGAAGTTAAACGGTATTGTAACTCTTGTCCCGTGTGCCAGGTAACCAGTCCGCAGCCTCATTTTCGGAGTCCATTGGTGCCATTACCAATTATAGAGGTCCCGTTTGAGAGAATAGCCATGGATCTGGTGGGGCCTGTTAATAAATCAGCGAGGGGTCACCAACATATCCTCGTAGTTCTAGATTACGCTACCAGGTATCCTGAGGCTATTCCCCTGC
Source organism: Oophaga sylvatica (assembly GCA_033576555.1). Lineage (NCBI taxonomy): Eukaryota > Metazoa > Chordata > Amphibia > Anura > Dendrobatidae > Oophaga > Oophaga sylvatica. Next base: position 114,775,840 of record JARQOD010000005.1, read on the forward strand.
GCCACACCTCTGCCAAACTTATTGCAAAAGAACTCATGGGTATGTTCTCTCGGGTGGGAATTCCTCAAGAAATCTTAACAGACCAGGGGACCCCCTTTATGTCAAAAATCATGAAGGAACTCTGCCACTTGTTGAGTGTTAAACAGTTGCGCATATCGGTCTATCATCCTCAAACAGACGTGTTGGTAGAAAGGTTCAATAAGACCCTGAAGAATATGTTGAAAAAAGCTGCCTCTAAAGATGGTAAGGACTGGGATCTCTTGTTGCCATACCTGATGTTTGCAGTGCGGGAGGTGCCCCAGGCATCTACGGGGTTCTCGCCCTTCAAACTATTATATGGCAGGAATCCCCGTGGCTTACTCGATATAGCTAAAGAGACCTGGGAGAACCAACCAACTCCCCACAAAAGTGTGATAGAACATGTGGCCAAAATGCAAGAGAGAATGGAGACAGTCCTACCATTAGTCCGAGAACATATGGAAGCAGCACAAAGGTCACAGAGGCAGGTCTATAACCGGGAGGCACGGGTAAGGTCCTTTAACTCTGGGGATCGGGTGTTGGTACTTGTGCCTACAGTGGATAGTAAGTTCCTTGCAAGGTGGCAGGGACCCTATGAGATTATGGAGAAGGTGGGTCCCGTAAACTATAAAGTACACCAACCAGGGCGAAGAAAGCCAGAACAGGTATACCATGTGAATCTGCTCAAACCATGGAAAGACAGAGACCCTCTTGGTGAGGATTGTCCACGGCCTGCATTTCCAGAGAGAGGGCTCCCTTGCCTCAGGAGAAGGCAAGAGAAGTCCTCTCCGCCGTCAAAATAGCAGACACTTTGTCTCCTAGACAAGTTCAGGAGGTCCGAGAGTTTGTTAGCCAAATACCGATGTTTTTTCAGAGCTCCCTGGCCGTCCTCCCTAATCCAACATGACATTGTCACGGAGCCGCAGGCCAAAGTCCGATTAAAGCCATATCGGGTGCCTGAGGCCCGGCGACAAGCCATCTCGAAAGAGGTATAGAAGATGCTGCAGTTAGGGGTTATTGAAGAGTCCCAGAGTGAGTGGGCCAGCCCAATAGTCCTAATACCAAAACCAGATGGGACACTAAGGTTCTGTAATGACTTCAGAAAACTGAATGAAATTTCTAAATTTGACGCCTACCCCATGCCCCGGGTCGATGAGTTAATAGAGCGGTTTGGGCAGGCCCGGTATTTTTCAGTCATTGACCTCACAAAAGGGTATTGGCAGGTGCCCCTAACAAAAGCAGCGAGAGAGAAAACAGCTTTTGTAACACCCGAGGGACTGTTCCAGTCTATAGTCCTACCCTTCGGGTTGCATGGCGCTCCAGCGACTTTCCAGAGGTTAATGGACGTTGTTCTTCGTCCTCATCGCTGATATGCCGCGGCCTATCTGGACGATATTGTGGTGTACAGTACAGACTGGGAAAGTCACTTAGCCAAGGTACAGGCGGTGATTGATTCTCTGCGATAAGCAGGGCTAACTGCCAACCCAAAGAAGTGTTCCATAGGGTTGGAGGAAGCTCGGTACCTGGGGTATGTGATTGGGAGAGGAGTTATCAAACCTCAAATAAACAAAGTGGAGGCAATCCAAAACTGGCCCCGTCCCCTCACCACAAAACAAGTGAAAGGGTTTTTGGGGTTAGTGGGATAATACCGGTGGTTTATTCCCAATTTTGCAACCCTGTCGGCGCCGTTAACTGACTGCCTAAAAGGGAGGAAGTCAGTAATGGTGCGCTGGAATGATCAGATTGAAGAAGCGTTTGTAAAACTAAAAGGGACACTGTGTGGGTCACCAGTTCTGATCACACCCGACTTCAAAAGAGAATTCATTGTCCAGACTGATGCGTCAGAGGTAGGTCTGGGTGCCGTGCTGTCGCAGGAGGTTAACGTGGAGGAGCATCCCATTAGTTTCCTGAGTCGAAAGCTTACTCCAGCTGAAACCAGATACAGCATTGTAGAGAGAGAGTGCCTGGCCATCAAATGGGCACTGGAGTCATTGCGCTACTATCTGTTGGGGAGAACGTTTCGGTTGGTAACTGATCATTCCCCTCTGACTTGGATGAGTCAAGCCAAAGAGAGAAATGCACGAGTCACCAGGTGGTTTCTGTCCCTGCAAAATTTAAAATTTTCAGTAGAACATCGAGCAGGCAAATTACAGGGGAACGCAGATGCACTGTCCAGAGTTCACTGTATGTCATGTGTCCACCCTCCTAAGGTTGAACAAAGGGGGGAGGTATGTGGTACACCAAAGGGGGTCTTGCTGGATGGGAGATATATTTCTCTTAGCAGACTGAAGTTTGGGCAGGATTTTCCCTGATCACAAGGACCTGTGATGAGGTCATAGTCACGGGATCAGGTCAGCTGATGTGTACCTCACCTGAGGGTGTGGACTAGGCCTATTTAACAAGGAACTGTTGTAGTATGTGGGTGGAAGGAAGGAAGGAGTTTGGCTGGAGTCAGTCTGGAAGAGTGTTTTGTTACCGTGTGCCAGTGTGCACCAAGAAGCAAGTTCCAGTCCACCCGGAATGGCACCTGGCGGTCTCTGCTGACCTGCAGCCGCTTAGTTAAACCCGTCCCAAGCAAGGGTGAGTCTGGGACCAGTGGTTCTCCAAACTGGAGTGATTTATTTTCTGTTTTGATTTTGTTATCTGGACTTTTGTTGAATCCGTCATTAAAACCACTGAACTTTGAACTGAACGCCTGTGTGTTTGCCTCATTACTGCGGCCCGGCCCCTGCCTACCAGAGCGGATCCCTACACTCTGTATTCTGCTTTGTACTGCTTTGTCTCTCCTGGTTATCTGACCCCTTGGCTTGTCTCCTTTTACTCTCTGTCTTGTCCCTTGGTACTGCGCTCTTGTCTGGCTATTTGAACTTCGGCTTGTCTTGACTACGTTTCTGTTTTTGCCCTACAGGCTCTGTATTCAGTGACTTACTCTGCATTCACATGCGGTGGCTTGACCCCCTCCTGGTCACGTGACTGCTCTCTGCCAGGTCCTGTTCACTGCATTAGTTTAAGGTCCTTGAGCTCAGAGTGCCTTGTTTCTGCACGCCTACGTTTTATTCACGTGCCCCCTGATAGTGCCCCCTGGGCAGCACTAGTGACACTTAAGGTGTCACAACAACTCCCCCTGGAGGGAGGCAAGGTCACTGTGGCAACCAAACTCCTGGGGTGCCAAATTCCCCCCTAGTACAATTCAGTACTCCCGGACTGAGGAAACATAAAAGAGAAAAAAACATAACTATTTACAGGATTTTAACAACAGATATAAATTTTTGGTGAAGTCCTGAAATGGGGTGTCCTTTTCACCCTAGCAAAGTACAATATGAGGGACCCGTCTCAAACCCTCAATGTAGGCTTTGGGCCGGCTACAAGGCATGGCTGGTCTCCCTTTTGGACCAAATCTTCGGCCACGCCAGATGGTTTTTGTTCTGTAGCCATCGGTGCCAACTATTCACAAACATTGTCCTAGTCACTACGAGTCCAGTGATCCAATCGTCCAAATAATCAAGAAAATAAGAATACTCAAAATTTCATACAGTATTCTCTGTAGGCACATATGCTTAATGGTTGCAGTTGTAAACATTTTTATCTATTTACATTACTATTACAGTAGCATTTTAGTCTTTATACCTGGCTGTGACCTGACCTCTAGTACTACGGGTTAATTTACGCAGTACAGGTGTCTGTAGTGATCTAGCCTGGTCTAGTGTGTGTATTGGTAGGCTGGGCAGTAGCCGTCTGCGATTTCTTAGACTCATTGTGGGTCTGACAGATTCACCGCTAGCACGGGGCATATTTTCGCATTCTACTGCAGATGTGGCTTCTGTCACTTGAGCTTGCGGATCTTTAGGCTGGTCTTGAATCGCTTCTCTTTCTGGTACTTCCAGCTGGGGAAAGGTTAAGACTGGCACGACTATGGCTTGGTTTACTCTTGTCCAATTTAAAGGGAATTTGCCAAGTACAGTGCGGACCTTTTCTTCCACTTTTTCTGGCTGAAGAATTCCTTTATCTCCAGTCTTTTCCTTCAGTTGGTTAGGTCATGGTTTCAGATGATCCCTTGATACTGCTGCAGAGTTTTCTCCTCCATCTTTGCTGATGAGGCACACCTTGGTGTTATCAAAGTCTGAAGGCATGATGGTATATGGTTCAGCTTCCCACTGATCAACAACTATGTGTAGTCATCTTTTTCTTTTGAGTACCTGTTCTCCAGGCGACAAGGGAACTGTAGGCGCGTGCTGATTGTAGTTTCTTTCTTGCTTCTGTCTTGCTTGAGACAAACTCTTCTCTATGCATTCTTGCACTTTGCGGTACTGCTGCTGCCGCTTTGTATCCCAGTCTGTATCTGGTGATTTTACCTCAGGTGTCAGGACTCCCATGTCCATGTCAATGGGCAACTTGCCAGGTCTTGCTCTCATTAGGTAGGCCGGTGTGCAGTTGGTAGAATTCACCGGAATGTGGTTGTAGAGATCCACCAGATCTGGCAACTTTTCTGGCCACAAGTTTCTCTCTTCCAGGGGCAAGGTCTTCAAGAGGTCGATTACCACTTGGTTCATTTTCTCACACATGCCATTTGTCTGTGGATGGTACGACGTTGTCCTGATTTTCTTACAGCCGTACATGTTACAGAACTCCTGGAACACTTCTGCTTCAAAGGCTTGGCATTGGTCAGTAAGCACTCGCTCAGGGTAACAGTGCGGTCGACAAAAGTGTTGTTGAAAGGCTTTCGCCGCTGTCTTTGCTGTTTGGTCCTTGACAGGCACGACGACCAGGAACTTTGAGTAGTGGTCAACGATGGTGATGCCGTAGACATAGCCTGAAAGGCTTGGGGTCAGCTTCACGTGGTCCAAGGCTACCAGTTCAAGCGGCTGTTTGGTGATTATTGGCTGAAACAGGGCTCGCTGACTGTTACAATCCTTCCTGCGCAGGTTGCATGGTCCACATTCCCGGCACCAATCTTCAATGGCCTTTCTCATACCAACCCAGTAGAATCTCTCTCGAAGTAGTACCTCCAACTTCTTCCATCCAAAGTGTCCTGCTCCATTGTGGTACGCTTCCAGGACCATTGACGCATCTCGCCTTGGGACTACCACCTGCCAGACCAGTTCGTGAGCTCAGGCGTTGACACTCCTCCGACACAGATTTCCCTCGTAGATGAACAGCCTGCCCTTTTCCTTCCACAACTGTTGAGTCTCTTTTGGAGCATCTGGACAGGGACGCTAGTTAGCTTGCATCAGTAGCTCCTTTACCAGGCGGACTGCTGGGTCGCTATCCTGCGTCTCTGACCACTCATGGTGAGGCAATGGGTTAAATGTGGCCTCTTTCATGATGTAGCGCTTGTTTTTCACCCATTGGGCGCGTTGGGTCACAATTGGACGGTGGAAGGCTGGTAAATCGATTTCTTCTAGTGCTTCCAGATCTTCTCCCCATCTGGTAAGTTGGGCATTCTGGGCAACGCATCAGCATTGGCGTTCTTAAGTCCCGCTCGGAACTTGATGGTGAACTCGTAGTTGGACAGCCGGGCCATCCATCGCTACTCCAGCACACCTAGCTTTGTGGTTTCCAAGTGAGTCAGCGGATTGCTGTCCGTGAAGATGGTAAACTTCGCCACAGCTAGGTAGTGAACCGCTCTGTCACAGCCCAGACGATGGTGAGGAACTCCAGCTTGAAGGAGCTGTAGTTGTCAGAGTTCCTTTCAATGGGATGAAGTTTCCTACTGGTGTAAGAGATCACTCTTTCTTTGCCTTTCTGTACCTGCGACAGTACTGTCCCACGTTGCTGGCATCAGTGTAAAGGATGAATGGTTGGTCATAGTCTGGGTAGGCCAGAACTTCATCCCCCGTAAGGGCCAACTTCAACCGAGTGAAGGATCTTTCCAGTTCATCATTCCAATCAAATGTAGAAATCTTCTTCCTGGCCTTTTTGGGCTAACCCACAAGGAGGTTTTGTCGAGATGCGGCTATTTCAGTGAAGCCCTTTATGAACCTTCGGTAGTAGCCCGAGGAACTGACGTATTTCATGAATGTTGCTCGGCCTCTGCCAGTTCCTGATAACAGTGACTTTGTCAGGGTCTGGCGACACGCCTTCCGTGCTCACTACGTGGCCTAAGTACTGCACCTTAGGCTTCAGGAGGTGACATGTGGACGGCTTCACCTTTAGGCCAAATTTGGACAGGGCTTCGAACACCTTGGCCAGGTGCTCCAAATGTTCTTCGTAGGTCTTGGTGAAGACAATGATGTCATCTTGGTACAACAGCACTGTCTCAAAGTTCATGTGTCCGAGGCAGCACTCCATCAACCTCTGGAATGTTCCTGGCACTGCAAAGCCCGAACGGCATGCAGTTGAATTCTGAGAGGTCCATTGGTGTTGCAAAGGCGGTCTTCTTTTTGTCTGCCTCTGCCACGGGAACCTGCCAATACCCACTAGTGAGATTTAAGATAGAGAAATAGTTAGACGTTCTCAGTGCAGCTAGTGATTCCTTTATCCGAGGTAATGGATAGGCGTCTTTATGGGTAATGCTGTTAGGTTCCTGTAGTCAACACACATCCTCATTGTACCATCTTTCTTTCTAATGAGGACTAGCGGAGCTGCCCAGGGGCTACAACTGTCTCTGATCACCCCAGCCTCCTTCATCTCTCGTAACATACTCTTGGCACATTGATAGTGAGTTGGGGGTACAGGCCGGTACCTTTCTTTAATGGGCGGATGATTTCCAGTGGGGATATGATGTTGGACCCCTTTTGCCTGAAGTCTAGAGGGTGTTTGCTGACTACCCGTTCAAACTCTTGGACTACTCAGTAAACCCCATTCTTTTGGTGTGGAAGGGTGGAGTCAGTGCCTACGTGCAGCTGCTGACACCAAACCTCCAGCTGTTTTGCAGAGCCATTTTCCTCCGCCTTGTCAGATGAGACCAAGGGCTCTGCTGTCTGAATTGCTATGTGATTGACAGTGAACAGCTTAGCAACTGTGGCTTACCGAGGTAGTTTGGCCTCCTCCTCCCCATAATTTAAGATGCGTACAGGTACCCTCCCCTTGCAGACATCAACTACCCCTCTGGCTGTCAGGATAGTGGACCTACTATCTGAGTACACTGGTTCTATCAGGGCTTGATAATCTCTTCCCCTGAGGTCTATGGCTGCCGGACACCAAATTAACATTTCACTCCTTGGGGGTATTGCAATGGGGAATGAATCACTCACTCTGACACTGCAGACTTCTCCACCAGATAGCTCTACCTGCTGTCTTTGCATCAGGGCCTTGATCTCCTTTTGCAGGACCCGTTGCTCACTGGAACCAGCAGTTTCGGCTACCTGTTGCAACAAAACAATAACCTCAGCAAGACAATTTTCTATCACATTAGTACCTAAGGTCATCGTTGGGTTACATTCTCGTCGATCAATGTCTACAATTATCATACCTTGGACTTTAATTCTACTCGCCCCACCTTAATGGTCACCTCCTTATACCCCTTCTGTGGTAAAGGCTGACCATTGCTGGCAACTACTGTCAGCTCATCATCTGGGCCACGAGTAATATCAGAGTCAGCCTAGTACTGTTTGTAGAGAATATAAGGCATAGTCGTCACCTGAGAGCCAGTGTTCAGTAAAGCGTTTATTCGGATGCCGTCAATCACAACTGGGAGGACCAGTTGTCTTCCAACGTACTTGGCTCGCCAGTTCTGTGGGCCTGATCGTCCTACTCCGGGGGTTGTCCTCTGCCTCAGGGGTTGCTCATTAAAATGGCAGAATTTTGCGATGTGCCCCGCTTTGGTGCACCGGCGGCAAATGGGTCATCCGTCCTGGTTGTAGCGATCGATGTCTCTCCCTCTGATTGGTGTAATCCTCTTCCTTCGTCACCATGGGATGTCATCTGGACTGGAGGCCAGCTGGATCTTCTCCTTTGGGGGCACTTGCATGGACTGCATGGTTCTGGCTAGTGGAGCCACACTTTTGGTCAGCTCCTGGACCTGCAGACGGAGTTCTGGGTCTGTGCGTAAGCTTCAGCGGGGCCTGAGGGAAAGATACCGCCTCCTGGTGGTATGTAATTGCTGGGCGCCTAAGGGGCGCTGGGCGGCTGACATTTGGTTCGTGTAACACCCGAATTGCCCTATCTTTAAAGTCTGCAAAGTTCAGGTCAGGGTTTTGCAGGGCCATGATGTGCAGCTGTGACCTGTGGGTGCTGGACAGGAGTTCCTCAATAAATTGCTCCTTTAACAATCTGTCTCCATCCTGCACTCTGTCTGAGGAGTCAATCTGCTTTATGGCCCGCAGTGTCTCCTGAAGGTTAAGAGCATAGTCCCGTATACTGTCCTGCACCCTTTGTTTGTACCCAAAGAACCTCATTTTTATTTCTGCTGCAGTGCGGGTGTCAAAGGTGCACTTCAGCTTAGCCAGAATTTGCTTAACAGTCTCTTTATCAGTATCCTGCAGGACTTTACTTCTCTTTGAGCTGCACCAGTTAACTGTCCAATGAGAATGCTCACTTCAAATAAACTGCACAGTCTCTCCTTGAAATCGCTCAGGCTATGCGACTCCCCTGAGAATTGCAGTAGCCAGGCAGCTCCCAGTATATATGGCATTGATAGCGGCATTGTAGGGACTGCAGCGGCGGTCGCCAGATCTTGCTGATCTCTGGGGTCTGTGGCTGTGCCAGCTGCTGGGTTCTGCTGTGCTATGGGGGCTGCGGCGGCATGTGCTGCTATATCTTCTCCTGCATTAGACATTCTCTTCCCCCCTAGTTAATCTTAGCCAGGCTCTTTGTTTCCACTGGCTTACCAGGCTGTTGCTCTGCCGGCGGGATGAGCGGTGCACGCCGGGATTACAGGCATCAGCTCTCTATGCTCTGCCAGCTGACCACAGAGCGCGCAGCACTTCTCTTTTCGCACTCTCTCCCTGGCTCCACCTATGACGGCACGCCTTTCTTCTCCCTGCGTGCCTCGTAGGACAGATATGGCGGCAATGGTACCAAACTTTCAGCAAGTTCTCTAGCATGAAAGGCAGTTCAAAATAGGCACACAGGACCCGGTGATACCGGGCTATGTATCCTGTTCGTGATGCCAAGTTGGAGCGCCTGCCAGGGAACCTAGCCGCTTCTTAAAGGGGAAATATCACAGTGACAGTGACCCAGTCCGTGGCCCTGGGCGTCCAATAGAAGGGGAATATTTACAAGGGATAATAGAGTTGGTAATGAAGTGTTCGTGATGCCACCTGTGGTTTCTGGTCAGAGGTGACCAGCTCTGCAGTGCAGATCCTCTGGGACTGATGGTGATGCAGCAGAGTTGGTAAAGTTCCCTGCAGGTGGAGCTAAGTCCCAATGCAGATGTAATATAAAATAGATGGTAATTATGTAGTATTACAGGGATGTAGGGATGTAGCAGTGCTGAGTGGGTGTTGCAGGAAGAATTTGAGAGGACACAGTCAGATGCAGTTTCCAAAGCTTTACTCACAGTTCTGGAGGCAAAGTATCCAGGGTACTGGGTACAGATGGTGCTGGAGTCGGTCAGCCTGAAAGCAATTTGGGAATCTCCTGATTCAGGTGGGATGTTAGGCCTCCTTTCTAGCACTATTCTCTGAGGTACTTGCTGTTGTAAACTCTGCTCAAGTTCCTCTCTCTCTGTTACTCAAGTAGGACTTCACTTGCATATGACAGACAGCTGTAGCCTGCTTCAGGGATCGCTTCTCTCTGACGTCTCTGGCTCACACATGCTGCTGTGTCATCGAGTATCAGTTGGGAACAGAGGACCTGCTGTCTTCTGCCCTCCGGATTCTGCTGCTGGGGCTTTAGTTACCCACTCAGCTTCGGACTTCGGGGCCGGTCTCTGGCGCTCAGGACTAGGGTGAACTCAGCTATAGCTCCTGTAACCCCAGCCTGTCCCCACACGTCCTTCCACAACCGTCCTCAGACACTAACCACTAACTCCTCCCCAGCCAGAATCTTCCAGGGAAGCTCCCCTGAAAATCAGGTGTTAGAGCTCCCCCTTCTGGTCCGGAGTAGGAAAAGTGTATGCTGTGTGTTACCTGTTAAGGGGATCCCTTCTTGCTTCCAGGCATGACATCACTCCCACCTGGAGGGAGGCAAGGTCACTGTGGCAACCAAACTCCTGGGGTGCCACACAATGTTTGGGAAGTTGGTGAGGGAGTACCTTGCAGATTGTACAAACGTCCTCCATGATTCCTCTGTGCCTTTAATATTTGGGTATCCAAGCTGGACACGTGGCATGAACTGGCTCTCTACGCCTTGGAGGTCTTGGCCTGCCCTGCTTCTAGTGTTCTGTCAGAGCGGGTTTTTAGTGCAGCTGGGGGAATTATAACAAATTAGCGCATCCGCCTGTCAACTGACAATGCTTACAGGCTGAGTCTTATAAAAATGGGGGATCGGGCGAGACTTCTGTACACCACCCGAATGCAAACAGCGAAGCATAACTTGAAATACATTGTCTTTTTGTGGAGTGTATTCTCATGCACCTCTTCACAACCACACATGGATATTTGCTTCCTGATGTGGTCTGTTTGGTGTCATACTCCTCCTTATCCTCATCCTCATCATCCACAACCAGTACAATACCAGGGTGAATGTATTCCGTGATGCCAAAGTCAATCAATTTTTTGCAAGGTTATTTTTATGATGCCCGTTACGAATTTGAAACCAAAACAAATGTTACTCTGTTATGATTTGGTAACTGAGGAGGACAGGAGCAAAACAGCAAGGCAGCCGAACACCTGAGAGGTTGGGAACTTACGGGTTACAGATCCCTAAACTAACAGCACAATTAGAAGCAGCCATGGAGCGTACCTACGATGATCCTAGATGCCTCGGCACAGCCGGAGAGCTAGCTACACCTAAAGACAGAAACAGGAAAGCTAACTGCCCCGGAGTAGAGCCCCAAAGGAATAGGCAGCCCCCAAATATATAATGACGGTTAGACAAGATGAAACACAAACGCAGACAGAAAATAGAGTGAGCAAATGCAGGGGCCAAACACTGACTAAATAGGACAGGAAAGAACAGAATACTATCTGCAACCCAGCAAAACCCTAGCAAAACTTCCAACACTTCTGATTACAAAAATGCTGAGATCACGCGATCTCGCCACCCACTAAATCAGATCTCAGAGTGAACAAGGCTAACCCGCAGCCACTCAAAAAGCAGGGAAAGAGCAATTGAACAAATAACAGTGGCTACAGAAAACAGAGAGAAGCACAGGCCCCAGGAGGGACCAGGCTAACCTCCACAAAGGTGCAGACGAAAATGGAAATAGCAAACACATTAGAAATAAGCAGAAAATATCTTATCTGAAAGTAGCAGATGCAGGCAAGACACCAGCAGACTTCCAAATGAACTAGGAAAAAACAATTGATCACCAGCGAGGATCATGGGAAGGCAGCTCCCTTATATCAGTCCAGTCATTGACTCCTGATTGCCAGGTATCGCTGCCAGCTGAGGATGCCCAGTCATTTGATACAACTTAAGTACCAACAGCAACCACCAGAGGGAGCCTCCGCTCAGAAATTGTCTCCAATACGTTCAGAACAGTACCCCCCCCTTGAGGAGCGGTCACCCACCGAACCCTCACCTGCGCCACCAGGCTGATCAGGATGAGCTCAGTGATAGGCATGAACCAGTCTCTCCGCATGAATGTCAGAAGCAAACACCCAAGAATTGTCCTCCTGACCATAACCTTTCCACTTAACCAAGTACTGGAGTCTCTGTCTAGCGAAACGAGAATCCAATATCTTCTCCACTTCATACTCCAGATTGCCCTCAACCAGAACAGGCTCAGGAGGCGCAGCCATCGGATCCACTGGCTCGACAAACCTTTTCAATAAAGATTTGTGGAACACGTTATGAATCTTAAACATCCCTGGAAGAGCCAAGCGAAAAGAAACTGGATTAAGGACTTTCAAGATCCTATAAGGTCCAATGTACCTTGGCTTAAATTTTGCAGATGCAACCTTCATAGGGATATTCTTTGAAGACAACCAAACCAAGTCACCCACTTTAAACCGAAGACCATCAGTCATATGCCAGTTGGCAAACTGTTGGGCCTTCACCTGAGAGAGAGACAACTAATCCACTACTTGATCCCAAATCTGCTGCATTCTCTCTACCACAGAGTCAACACCCGGACAGACAGAAGCCTCCATCTGCCCCGAAGAAAATCGAGGATGAAACCCGGAATTGCAGAAGAAAGGGGACATCAAAGTGGCAGAACTGGACCTATTATTAAGAGCGAATTAAGCCAGGGGCAAAAAGAGACCCAGTCATCCTGATCCGCAGACATAAAACATCTCAAATAGGTCTCCAAGGTCTGGTTTGCTCTCTCAGTCTGTCCATTGGTCTGAGGATGAAACGCAGAGGAGAAAGACAGCTAAACTCCCAGTTTAGAACAAAATGTCCTCCAAAATCTGGAAACAAACTGGACTCCCCTGTCAGACACAATGTTCTCCGGAATGCCTGCAAACTAACCACATGCTGAAAAAACAAGGGTACCAACTCGGAAGAGGATGGCAACTTAGGCAGTGGCACAAGATGGATCATCTTAGAGAATCTACCACAGATCACCCAATTGACAGTCATTCTCTGAGAGACCGGGAGGTCGGAGATAAAATCCATAGAGATATGGGTCCATGGCCTCCTGGGCACCGGCAGTGGCATTAACAATCCACTAGAGCGAGAACAGGGCTTGGAACGAGAACAAGTCCCACAGGGCTGCACAAAATTCCTGACATCGCGAGATAAAGTGGGTGACCAAAAGGACCGACTCACCAAATCTCTAGTACCAAAAATATCAGGATGACCAGCCAACGTAGAGCAATGAACTTCAGATATAACTTTTTCTCTCCATTGGTCTGGGACATACAATTTCCCCGTAGGGCAGCGCTCAGGTTTATCCCCCTGAAATTGCTCCAGGGCCAGTCTCAAATCGGGTGAGAGAGCGGAAAGAATGACACCCTCCTTCAGAATGGCAGTAGGCTCAGCCACATCAATAGAATCCGCAAGGAAACACCTAGAGAGGGCATCTGCCTTAACATTCTTATTACCCGGGAGGAAGGAGACCACAAAGTTAAAATGTGTGAAAAACAAGACCCACCTGGCCTGTCTGGGATTCAATCTTTTGACTGATTCGAGATAGATCAAGTTTTTGTGGTCAGTGAAGACCACAACTTGATGTTTGGCTCCCTCCAACCAATGTCTCCACTCTTCGAATGCCCACTTCATAGCCAATAATTCCCGATTCCCCACATCATAATTACGTTCAGCTGGGGAAAATTTTCGAGAGAAGAAGGCACAAGGGGTACTCTTAGGGCCCTGTCTCACATAGCGACACACCAGCGATCCCAACAACGATCAGGATCGCTGGTGTATCGCTACATGATCGCTGCTGAGCTGCCAAACAGGCAGTTCAGGCAGCGATCAAAATAGCGACACTGCGGATAACGTCGCCTAGTTACCCGCAGTGTATGTTGGATACCAGCCCGGGGAGCTGGTAACCAAGGCACACATCGAGTTTCCAGGCACTGCGCGGGTGCCTGGAAACCCGATGTGTACCTTGGTTACCACCTCCCCTGCAGCAGCGCGCTGGTATCCAACGTACATATCTGGTTTCCAGGCACAACCCTGCGCCTGGAAACCCGATGTGTACCTTGGTTACCAGCTGATCCTGGTCTCCTGCCTGCCACACGCAGCAATGCGCTGGCCAGCGGGAGACCAGCGATCAAAAAAAAGTCCAGGCATTTCTGACACGACCAGTGATTCACGGCAGGGGCCTGATCGCTGGTACGTGTCAGACATAGCGAGATCACTGCTGAGATCGCTGTTTAGTAGTGATCTCGCTAGCGATCTCGCTATGTGAGACAGGGCCTTTGGGACAAAACGGCTCCTGCACCAATTTCAGAAGCACCTGAAATGGTAGAGAAACATCAGGTTGCCGTAGAACAGGAGCAGAAGTGAATCTGCGCTTAAGCTCCTGAAACGCAGAAACTGCCTCAGGAGACCAATTTACAAAATCAGAACCCTTTTTGGTTAAATCAGTCAGTGGTTTCACAATACCAGAGAAGTTACTTATAAATTTATGGTAGAAATTAGCAAAACCCAAAAATCTCTGAAGAGCCTTCAATGAAGTGGGCTGAACCCAATAACAAATGGCCTGAACCTTGACTGGGTCCATTTCAATAGCAGACGGGGACAAAATGAATCCCAAAAACGAAACCTTCTGTACTCCAAAGAGACATTTCGATCCCTTAACATACAAAGCATTCTCTCTCAAAATCCGGAATACGCTCCGAACATGTTCCACATGAGAATTCCAGTCATTGGAAAATATCAAAATATCATCCAAATAAACGATCAGAAACTTATCCACCAAGTCCCAGAAAATATCATTCATGATCGACTAGAAGACGGAAGGGGCATTAGTGAGCCCAAAATGCATCACTACGTACTCAAAATGCCCCTCAGGGGTATTAAACGCCGTCTTCCATTCATCTCCGTGCTTGATGCGAATAAGATTATACGGCCCGTTAAGGTCAAGCTTGGTAGACCAACTGGCACCTTTCACTCTGGAAAACAAATCAGAAATCAGGGGTAACGGATATTGATATTTAACCGTGATATTATTAAGGAGACGATAGTCAATACATGGCCTCAATGAACCATCCTTCTTGGCCACAAAGAAAAAGCCGGCGCCTAAGGGTGAAGAGGATGGTCTGATATGACCCTTTTCCAAAGCCTCTTTGATATACGATCGCATAGCATCATGCTCGGGTACAGATAAATTGAAGATCTGACCCTTGGGAAATTTACAACCGGGTACCAACTCAATCGCACAATCATAACTTCTATGCGGAGGCAAGGATGCAGATTTACTCTCACTAAATACATCAGAAAAATCAGCCAAATATTCGGGGACATCTTCTGACTGGGGAGAGGTAGAAAAAACAGGAGTGTCACTACGAACACATTGACAACCCCAACTGACCACAGACACAGACTTCCAATCCAAATCAGAATTATTAGTCTGTAACCAAGTACAACCCAGTACAATAATGTCATGTAAATTATGTAACACCAAAAATTTACAATTCTCTTGGTGGTCCGGGTCAACCCGCATTATCACCTGGGTCGAAAACTGGGGTTTATTCTCCGCCAAAGGGGTAGAATCAATACCCAGCAAAGGAATAGACTTCCGCAGGGGTATCATGGGAAAACCACAACATTTGGCAAAATAAAAATCCATGAGGTTTAGAGCTGCTCCTGAATCAACAAAAGCCTGAGCCGAAAATGTGGACACGGAGCAAATCAAGGTAACAGTCAAAAGAAACCTAGTCTGAACACCACCCGAAACAACTGAGCGCGCAAAACGTCTTCCCCGCTTGGGGCAGACGGAAATAGCATGAGAAGCGTCTCCACAGTAGAAGCACAACTTATTACGCTTGCGAAACTCCTGACGCTGAGCCCCTGAAGCCACTCCATCACACTGCATGGGCTCAGGGGCTGGCTCGCAAGGCGTCACCACCTCTCGCATATTTCTACGCTCAAGCAGACGTCTGTCAATTTGAATAGCCAATGCCATAGAGTCATTGAGCCCAGAGGGGACAGGAAATCCCACCATAACGTCCTTTGCAGTCTCTGCCAGACCCTTCCGAAAAAGAGCTGACAGGGCATCGTCATTCCATTTAGTAAGGACTGCCCACTTTCGGAATTTCTGACAGTATAGCTCTGCAGCTTCCTGACCCTGTTTTAATGCCAACAAGGTTCTCTCAGCTTGATCAGTAACATTGGGTTCATCATACAACAACCCCAATTTAGAGCGATCCCCAAAAAACAACTTTGGAGTAGGAATCTTAGGCTCTACAACAGGCATCCGAGTGAGATAGATTGCCATACTCCGAACTTCAGCAGCAAGCTGCTCCACACGCTCGGACAATTGTTTGATTTCAATTGAAGAAAAAATTCCTCCTCAGCCCCCAGAGAAAAAGAGGGAAAAATGTATATATATATAAAAAAAAAAAATTCTGACAACTCTTTTTTTTCTGACAACTTTTTTTTTTTTTTTTTACTGTTTTTCCCTTCTGTTGAGTACCATAGAATTTTCAGTAAGGCCGGTGATTCTGTTATGATTTGGTAACTGAGGAGGACAGGAGCAAAACAGCAAGGCAGCCGAACACCTGAGAGGTTGGGAACTTATGGGTTTCAGATCCCTAAACTAACCGCACAACTAGAAGCAGCCGTGGAGCGTACCTGCGGTGATCCTAGACGCCTCGGCACAGCCGGAGAGCTAGCTACACCTAAAGACAGAAACAGGAAAGCTAACTGCCCCGGAGTAGAGCACTAAAGGAATAGGCAGCCCCCAAACATATAATGGCGGTTAGACAAGATGAAACACAAACGCAGACGCAGACAGAAAATAGAGTGAGCAAAAGAAAGGGGCAAACACTGACTAAATAGGACAGGAAAGAACAGAATACTATCTGCAACCCAGCAAAACCCTAGCAAAACTTCCAACACTTCTGATTACAAAAATGCTGAGATCATACGATCTCGCCACCCACTAAATCAGATCTCAGAGTGAACAAGGCTAACCCCTAGCCACTCAAAAAGCAGGGAAAGAGCAATTGAACAAATAACAGTGGCTACAGAAAACAGAGAGAAGCACAGGCACCAGGAGGGGACCCGGCTAACCTCCACAAAGGTGCAGACAAAAATGGAAATAGCAAACACATTAGAAATAAGCAGAAAATATCTTATCTGAAAGTAGCAGATGCAGGCAAGACACCAGCAGACTTCCAAATGAACCAGGAAACAACAATTGATCACTGGCAAGGATCATGGGAAGGCAGCTCGTTTATATCAGTCCAGTCAGTGACTCCTGATTGCCAGGTATCGCTGCCAGCTGAGGAGGCCCAGTCATTCGATACAGCTTCAGCACCGACAGTAACCACCAGAGGGAGCCTCCGCTCAGAAATTGTCTCCAATACGTTCACAACATTACTCCCCCAGGTGAAATCTCCTCAAAATGAGATGTACGTATATTCTTCCCATTAATTCTTATATTTTCCATTTTTCCTATCTGTGGAACATCCTCTTTTAACCTAGTGTATTCCTCTCCAATATAAAAATAGTAAAATTCTATTCTATTATATTTTTATTTATATCCCTGTCTCTGAGCTGTTGCTAGGGACAAATATATCTCATTGGACTAATTCTGGCTTCATATCTATGAAGCTGTGTTCGCCCCTCCCTTTTGTTATTTTCTTTCATAGGTGGATTCACATTTTTGATTTATTTGGTTTATTTCAGTATCATTTATCAATGTCTCCTCATTGTCCGCCACTAGATGACCAGGGTTAACGTGTTCTGTGCTGCTACAGGCAGTCAAATGTTTGCCAAGGGTGTCTATGATGCCCATAAAATATTTTAGACCATTTTACTCCTCAGGGGGAAATGTTTTCCAGCCCATACACTAAGCGTATGGTCATTCCAAGTGTAGGAGACCCGCTCCGTTAAATTAGGCCTAGTTTTGAATCAGGCCTTCCTCCATGTCTCATCAGTCACTGCCAGTAGATCACCAGGGTTAATGTGTTCCGTGCTGCTCCAGCCAGTGTCAAATTCCTAACAAGGGTGGGTGTTTTTCCTGGGGGTAAAATAGTGGACGTGTATCCCACAGGGGAAAATGTTTGCCAGGCCCAGGAACTTTGTGTATGGGCATTCCGAGTTACGGAGACCCTCTCCTTTATCTTATTGTTAATATGTATGGTTGAAGATGAAGAAGTTTGTGCCACAGGTGTGTTTATAGTTAATGATGGTGCACTCCTCTTTAAACTTAGTTTTTCACGAGCATCCATCAGTTTGGTTGGTTTCCCTCAGACACTCATCTGCTTTCTGTAATTCAGCATCTCACGAACATGTAGCACTTTGCCCTTTATAGAGTCTCATACGCGCATCTGTTACACCAATCTTCTGACGGGCATGAAACCGAAACTGGTACTTGATGGTGGCTAAACGATGAATCATTGTAGGCTGTATCCTGGCTCTCAGACTTCCCATAGCCACTGCTGTTATTAATCATGTACTTTCCCATTCATGTCATCACCATTCCTCTTTTCCTGATCACTTCATCCAACGATTCATACACCATATTTTTCCTAAAAAACCTGCACCTTCCCAGCAGCAACTGTGTAGGAAACACTTTACCGGTTTGCCAGATATTTATGATGCCCCAAAGTAAAGAATTTACACACTATGTTCATATCTACCCCCAGGGGGAAATGTTTGCCGGCCATTGTATGGGCATTCCAAGTGTAGGAGACCCGCTCCTTTAAATTGGGCCTAGATTTGAATCAGGCCTTCCTCCACGTCTCATCAGTCGCTGCCAGTAGATCACCAGGATTAACGTGTTCCGTGCTGCTCCAGCCAGTGTCGAATTCCTAACAAGGGTGGGTGTTTTTGCTGGACATAAAATAGTTGTTATGGAAAAGGTGGACGTGTACCCCACAGGGAAAATGATGGCCAGCCAACACACTTAGGGTATGGGCATTACAAGTCTAGGAGACCCGCTCCTTTTTATTGGCACTTTTTTTGGATAAGGTGCCATCCTCCATGTTTCTTCCTAGGGGGGTTTGGGGTTATTGGGGTGCAAATGACTTGGTAGCAGGGCAGGCCTTGCAGTCAATGCAAAAAAAACAGAATTGGAATACAAAACGAATAAAGTGAAGTGGATTTTCCTGGGTCCATCCACTATGTGGGTTCATAGGCTTATTGGTGTGCATATGACTTGGTAGCAGGGCAGGCCTTGCATTCAATGCAACATTTTTTATGGAAGCCCTCCTGGACATCTCGTGAAAGGAGTAATGGGGTACGTTGTAATTCTTGGCAGCCCATGCACTCACAGCATAGCCTATAAAAGTTTAGGAGAAACACTGTTTAATAATGGCCCTTTAAAGGGAATCTGTCACCCCATTTTTGCCCTATGAGATAGGGCCACCGCCATCAGGGGCTTATCTACAGCATTCTGGAATGCTGTAGATAAGCCCCCGATGTCACCTGAAAGTGAAGAAAAACGAGTTATATTATACTCACCCAGGGGCGTTCCGCCGTCCAGTCCGGTCCGATGGGCGTCACGGTCCGGTTCGGCGCCTCCCATCTTGTAGCGAAGCCGGCCTCTTCTTTCCGTCCCGTTGCGGCTCCTGCGCAGGCGCAGTGCTCTGCCCTGTTTAGGGCAGAGCAGAGTACTACAGTGCGCAGGCGCCGGACCTCTCTGACCTTTCCCGGCGCCTGCGCACTGTAGTACTCTGCTCTGCCCTCACAGGGCAGAGCACTAGCTGCGCAGGAGCCGCAACAGGACAGAATGAAGAGGCCGGCTTCGCTACAAAATGGGAGGCCCCGGACCGGACCGCGATGCCCATCGGACCCGACAGGATGGCGGAACGCCCCTGGGTGAGCATAATATAACTCGTTTGTCTTCACTTTCAAGTGACATCGGGGGCTTATCTACAGCATTACAGAATACTGTAGATAAGCCCCTGATGGCGGTGGCCCTATCTCATAGGGCAAAAATGGGGTGACAGATTCCCTTTAAGCAGATTAATGCTGCCTGATGCCCCTGTAAAAATAGGCAATGTAACTTTAAGAGTCCCTCCTTCATAAATGAAGCAAGATGGGTCTGCTTATTTGTCACACACAACATGGCCAGCTAGGGTTGTTAAATGTTACAATGACATTTTCAAGTGAATGCATTTGTTTTGGTCTAAAGCAATATTAAAGTAGAAAAACTCTTAAAAAATGATGCATCTGAACATAGCCCAGGTGGTGGAGGAACATTTTGGCCTGGGGTTAATTATTTTGCCTTATATACATGTCATTAACCTGGAAAGGATGTACCTTTACATATTTCCCAGCAAAATCCATTTTGGTTTCGTTTTGGTATGTTTTTTGGTACACTGGTAAAAATGGCATAAAACTCTGACAACATTGTTTAAAGCTGTGAGCTAGTAGTCAGGAATGTTTCCAGGGGCGATCCCCATGATGTCCCGTGTCCTTAAAAGGACCGCCGGGAGGGATTGCGGCAAAAATATTTGGGTCTCCCATAGACTTACATTGGGCTCATTGTTCTGTCAGAGTACCCGAGTATTCCAATCTGCTCGACCCGAACAACGAGCACCCGAGCATTTTAGTGCTCGCTCATTACTAGTGTTGAGCATTCCGATACTGCAAATATCGGGTATCGGCCGATATTCGCTGTATCGGAATTCCGATTCTGAGATCGGATATTTTTTGCATATCGGACACCGGAATCAGAGTTTTCCTGTAAAGTCTATGGGGAACTCCTGTGTCACAGAACGAAGTATGTGACACAGGAACTTCCCGAAAGTGTCACTGTCAGTGTCGGTCGGGTCTGTCAGGTGTCAGCAGCACTTACCTGGCAGAAGATCCCCGGCGGTCACGTCCTGGACTCCTTGATGGCCGCCATTACCCTCTCCCTGGCGGTCACGTGCAGCTTCTCGCGATAACTTCACGTGCTGCCGGGTACTGGGTAATCTCGGCCAGCTGTACTCTTGCGACAGCTGGCCGTAAACCAGTCCAATGACGTCACTGCCGGGGAATCTCCTCAGGTAAGCAGCTCTGCTGCATCGGGATGTCAGGCTCAGCCTGGCATGCAGATGTAGCAGAGCTGGACTCATCGTGGGACACTCGTGATTTTGGATTGCATCGGACAGGGAGTATTTGTGTTGGTTTGTTATTTTTGTTTTTTTACAGGAGAACGATGGCGTCGCAGGATGAGCATGAAATAAAAATAATGAAAACTGTTTTATTAACTGTGTTTTATTTCATTAAAATACTTTTTTCTGGCTGTGTATTTTTTTAAAAATTTACAAACTTTATGATTAATAATGGATCGGTGTCTTATTGACGCCTCTCCATTATTAACCTGGCTTATTGTCACCTTTCAATCAAAGGTGACATTAACCCCTTATTACCCCACTTGCCACCGCTACAGGGCAAGTGGGAAGAGCCGGGTAAAGTGCCACAATTGGCGCATCTTTGGATGCGCCAACTGTGGGGCTGCTGCAGCCTGGTATTTTTAGGCTGTTGAGGGCCAAAATCCATGGGCCTTGACAGTCTTTTAATACCAGGCCGCAGCAGTCTGCTTTTTACTTGGCTGGTTAACAAAAGAGGGGGACCCCCACGCCATTTTTTATTTGAGGGGATCCCCTATTTTTGTTAACCAGCCAAGATAAGCAGACTGCTGTGGCCTGGTATTATCAGGCTTGCAAGGTCCATGGATATTGGCTCCTTAACAGCCTGAAAAACCAGGCCTTAGTAGTCTGCTTCATCAGGCTGGTTAACAAAAATAGGGGGGACCCCATGCCATTTTTTTTTGAGGGGATCCCCTATTTTTGTTAATCAGTTCACTTCAGGTCAGCCGGGATTCCTCTGATGTCACTAATGCTGCGGTGTCCCTGGCTGACCTGAAGTGAAAGTGGGAAGCAATCAATTATGCTAACCACTTCCTCTTCTGTCAGCCAGGAGAGGAGATGATTCAGTCGGTGGTTTACTGCGTTTACTGTCAGCATTAGCTGCGGTACCTGCAGTAAACATTAACCCTTTCAGGGGACCTGACTGAACATCGGAAAGGTAAGAATAATGTTGCTTTATTATTTTATTTTTATTACAGATGAACAAGGGCTTCGCAAGGAATGGCAGTAAAATAATATATGGTCAAAAACTGTGTGTTTATTTCATTAAAATGATTTTTAATTAAAGTGTGTGTGTTTTATTTTTATTTCATACAATAGGATTAATAATTGATAGTTGTCTAATTGACAGCTCTCAATTATTAACCTGGCTTAAAGTTACCTTTCAATAGCAAGGTGACTTTAACCCCTTATTAACCCATTCGCCACCGCTACAGGGCAATGGGAATAGACGGGCAAAGTGCCAGAAAGGGCGAATCGAATTATAGATTTGCCTTTTCTGGGGTGTCTGGGGGCAGATGTTAGTAGCTGGGGGGGGTAAAAATAATGGTCCCTCTCTGGGCTATTATTATCTGCCCCCACTCGCTTGCTTTGTCTGCCTGGTTGATAAAATAGTGCGGGAGCCCACGCATTTTTTTTCAACAATTTTACACCTCATAATATATATATGTGTACATGTCATTGAATTTGTGACACACATATATATATATATTTATTTATAGTACATACACTTCTACATAGTATAATAGCCGCTAATTCAATTGCCGGCTTTTGTGAAATTACAGACCCGACATGAAATGACACATGGTTTACATAGAGTTAACCATGTCATTTCATGTAGTTTAATATATGGTTTTCACTAACAATTACATGAGTGTATGTGTGCAAATTTTCACACATGTAGGGGTTAATTAAAGGGAATCTGTCACCCTAAATTGGCAGGATATTTAAATGATGGCAGTCAGGTCAGATGGGCGGTGTTTTGGGTACTTGCCTTAACATGCTGTTCGCCGCTGTCTCCATTATTTCTGGGAATTGTAGTCGTTGCCCTCCATATAACGCACCTGCGCATTGCAATCTTGAATTGCGCACGCGCAGTATGCTTTGCCCGCAGATTGCAATGCGCAGGTGCGTTATATGGAGGGCAACGACTACAATTCCCAGAAATAATGGAGACAGCGGCGAACAACATGTTAACGCAAGTACTCAAAACACCGCCCATCTGACCTTACTGCCATCATTTAAATATCCCGCCAATTTAGGGTGACAGATTCCCTATAAAGGTGTAAATTCGTAGCAAAAAAATGCGTTTTTTTTACAACGAATTTACACCTTTAATTAACCCCTACATGTGTGAAATTTTGCACACATACACTCATGTAATTGTTAGTGAAAACCATATATCATACTACATGAAATGACATTGTTAACTCTATGTAAACCATGTGTCATTTCATGTCGGGTGGTTCTGTAATTTCACAAAAGCCGGCAATTGAATCAGAGGTTATTTTGCTATGTAGAAGTGTATGAACTATAAATATATGTAAATATATACAGTACAGACCAAAAGTTTGGACACACCATCTCATTCAAAGATTTTTCTGTATTTTCATGACTATGAAAATTGTAGAATCACACTGAAGGCATCAAAACTATGAATTAACACATGTGGAATTATACATTACACTTTACAAAAAAGTGTGAAACAACTGAAAATATGTCTTATATCTAGGTTCTTCAAAGTAGCCACCTTTTGCTTTGATTACTGCTTTGCACGCAGAAAAGGTGAACGGCTGGACTCTACATGCCTAGTTCCCACCGTGAAGCATGCAGGAGGTGGTGTGATGGTGTGGGGGTGCTTTGCTGGTGACACTGTTGAGGATTTATTCAAAATTGAAGCAGTGAGCGGTCCAGCTCACCCCAAACCATCTCGATTGGGTTCAGGTCTGGTGACTGTGGAGGCCAGGTCATCTGGCGTAACACCCCAACACTCTCCTTCTTGGTCAAATAGCCCTTACACAGTCTGGAGGTGTGTTTGGGGTCATTGTCCTGTTGAAAAATAAATGATGGTCCAACTAAACGCAAACCGGATGGAAGAGCATGCTGCTGCAAGATGCTGTAGTAGCCATTCTGGTTCACTATGCCTTCAATTTTGAATAAATCCCCAACAGTGTCACCAGCAAAGCACCCCCACACCATCACACCACCTCCTCCATGCTTCACGGTGGGAACCAGGCATGAAGAATCCATCCGTTCCCCTTTTCTGCGTGCAAAGCAGTAATCAAAGCAAAAGGTGGCTACTTTGAAGAACCTAGAATATAAGACATATTTTCAGTTGTTTCACACTTTTTTGCTAAGTGTAATGTATAATTCCTCATGTGTTAATTCATAGTTTTTATGCCTTCAGTGTGATTCTACAATTTTCATAGCCATGAAAATACAGAAAAATCTTTGAATGAGAAGGTGTGTCCAAACTTTTCGTCTGTACTGTATGTCACAATGACATGTGTATATATATATATATATGTAATATATATATATATATATATGTACATATATATATATATATATATATATACATATATATATATATATGTATTCTATGTGTGTATATCTAGTATTTACAAGGAGAGAAAGGGTTTTTTTTAATTACGATATTTCTGTCCCATTGACTTGCATTGGGTTTCCGGTATTGGAATCGGCGATACCCGATACTTTTTGAGTATCGGGCTGATCCAATCCAATCCGATATTTCGGGATATCGGGCAGTATCGCTCAACACTACTCATCACTATTGCCCATAAGTGACCTCATTTTACAAACTACATCTCTTAATTAATTTATCAATGGGTGCAGTGATCATATTGACATCACAGGTGTGTCATAGAATTTTATACCATTGGGCAGTGAAGAAAAATAATTACGTTTTTACCATTAAAATGTGGTTTATCCCCAGATTTTACATTTTCACCAGGAGAAATCTGTAAAAAATGGCATCAAAATTTGTCCCATAATTTCTACTAAATGTGGCAATACCCTGTATGTGGCTGTACTGTAATGCTTTCCATACGGCGGGATTCAGGAGGGAAGGAGCACTATTTGCCTCCGGGACTGCAGATTTTCATAGAATAATTTGCGGACTCCATATACAGAGTCCCTAAGTGTTAGAAGAGCAGAA
Organism: Oophaga sylvatica; assembly: GCA_033576555.1. Taxonomy (NCBI): domain Eukaryota; kingdom Metazoa; phylum Chordata; class Amphibia; order Anura; family Dendrobatidae; genus Oophaga; species Oophaga sylvatica. The sequence goes on from JARQOD010000005.1 coordinate 114,800,503, forward strand.
TCCCCATTAGTGACCACATTTTGGAAATGTTATCCCTTTCGGAAATTATCTACAGGTGTATTGACAATTTTGACTCCATTGGTGTTTTCCAGAAACAAGCATCAGTAGATATTGCTGAGTGAAAATTGCAAATTGCTGTTGTAAAGACCTGTTTGTTGTACTGCCCAGTAGGTTGTGGGGCCCAGCTTGTGCTTCTAGAGACATGCACCAGTAAATTAGGCAGGCTGTCATCGCTGCAGAAATGAAAAAACATATGTATGCTATATGTGGTTTAGGCATACTGCGGAGCTCAGAAGAGAGGGGGATTTGGGAGCCCAGAATTTGTTGGATTTCTTTTGGGGGTCAAGGAGCCATTGAGCTTTTCTATAGCCTTTGTACTACCAGTATCATGGAATCCCCTATATTTCCATTGATAGATGACGGACCTGAGTTGGTTTTATTGTGGATTGAGTTGAATCCTTTATTGGGACCTTTTTAAATAACATTTTGGATCACATTATCCTGTTCTCTACACTGAGCACTTATATTGGGAATTTCCACCTAAATCTCTGAATGACTTGATTCAGATGAAACTCTTGAAGAATCCATTTACTATTATGAGGCAGTAGAGTTACTCTGGATTTCGTTTAGCTGCTGTCGATTTTCGTTTCGATTTAAGTTTGGCTGCTGTCACACACTAAAAGGCGCTTCTTTTGCAAAACTAGCTTTTTCATCACCATATTTTGACAGCTATAATTTTACCATATTTCTGCCGACGTTGTCAGTTTAGGGTTTGTTTTTTGCGGGACGAGTTAATGTGTAAGGTTCTTTGTCTCTGTTGACATGTTCCTTGAAACTCAGTTTTCCGTCGGCCATTTTGCTTTCTGTCTTTCTGCAGCTCTTGCCCTCAGTTAATATGGAGTTTCCAGTTTTCATGTTCCCGCCCTGATTCTTCCCTCTTGCTTCTTAAGCAGCCTCAGCTGAACAATCAGTGCTCCTGAATCAAGCCTCAGTCAGTCTGTGACCTGACTCCTGGAAGCCTTGGACTTGTACTCCAGCTATTCCCTACTGAGGAACCTTGGAACACTTTTGGACTCTGAAACCTGCTGTTTGGTGAATCCATGTTTGCAGAGGAATTACGGTACAGAGAAGAGATCCTGAACCTGCTTTGGAGATTTATTGTAGTGCTTGAAGTTACTCTGGCCTGCTGTGTCTCCTGTCGCTGTTCCTGCAAACTGTGTGAACTTTTCAGCATGCTTGTATGAAGTAATACAAGTCATTTCATTTCAACCTATGTCTCCTGTGTTTTCCTCGCACCCAAGCACAAGACGCTATAGGAACTGTACACTATACATGACATAATGTTTTTATTGGTATCATTTTCGGGCATGTGATGTTTTTTGATCGCTTGCTATTTTGATTTTTGAGAGGCACACATAACAAAAATCAGCAACTCAGGAATTGTTTTTTGTGACGGGGTTTTGATGCTGTTCCATGGGTGGTAAAATTTATAAGAAAGCTTTATTCTTTATGTCAGTATGATTACAGTGATACCACATTTACATCTTTTTTATGTTTTGGCGTTTTATACACAATAAAGACTATTTTACAATTTTTCCACTGATAAAGAAGTATGGTGGCTTGTTTTTTGCGGGACAAGATGTCATTTTCAGCGATACCAATTCCATTTCCATTCGCCTTTTTGATCGCGTTTTATTCCACTTTTTGTTTGGCGGTATGATGAAAAGCATTGTTTTCCTGCCCTGTTTTTAATTTTATTTTTTTCGTTCACTTAAGGAGTTAACTAATGTGACAAATTTATAGGATGGGTCATTCTGGTTGCAGCAATACCAAACGTGTACTTTTTTTTGTTTATTTTTTCATATATATAAAAATACAAATTTACAGTACAATATATTTTTATCATTTTCTAAATTTAAAAAAATTATTTTTCCAATGATTTTTCACTTTTTTAAACTGTTTTACTTAGTACCTTTATGGGACTTTGACTTTTAGCAATCTCATCACAATTATAAAGCATAGAAATGCAGGGGCATTGCTATGCTTTGTACCTGTCAGTTCTCCACTAACACAAGTTAATTAGATCATGCACTGCGCATGTTCTAACTAACTAACTTGCTGGCGCTTAATGACCAGGATTTCGTCATGACTACATCGGGTCACCATAGCAACGATCAGAAGGGCTTCTTCCCTTCGCCTGCCTTCTAAATGCTGCAATTGCAGTGGTTTAAACTGCTGGGTGTGGTGCAGGCACCACTCCAGGCAGTGAGTCCTGGGTTTCAGCTATGATATTAGCTGGACCCCCTGCGTCAAAAGCGCACACTACTGCATTGTGCACAATATCGCCTGGACATGCTCAGCACATCTAAGATCGGAAGCATTTCCCAACCACGACGTACTGAGTATGTCCAAGTTCAGGTAGAGGGTAAAGGTGGAAAAAGTTCTGACATTTTTTTTGTTTTTTATGATTTTTGTTTTACAGAAAAGAACCTGGCATGGTGAGTAAACTTTTTTATATCTACTGCATGTGCACACATTGCAAAGACGTTGCAGCAACATCTACAGTCATGGCCAAAAGTTTTGAGAATGACACAAATATTATATTTTCACATGATCTGCTGCCCTCTGGTTTTTATGTGTGTTTGACAAATGTTTTTATCACAGACAGAAATATAATAATTGCAAACATATGATTAACAAAAGCTTATATTGACAGTTAGAATGAGTTAATGCAGCAAGTCAATATTTGCAGTGTTGACCCTTCTTCTTCAGGACCTCTGCAATTCTCCCTGGCATGCTCTCAATCAACTTCTGGACCAAATCCTGACTGATAGCAGTCCATTCTTGCACAATCAATGCTTTAATTTTGTCAGAATTTTTAGGTTTTTGTTTGTCCACCCATCTCTTGATGATTGACCACAAGTTCTCAATGGGATTAAGATCTGGGGAGTTTCCAGGCCATGGACCCAAAATCTCTATGTTTTGTTCCCTGAGCCATTTAGTTATCACCTTTGCTTTATGGCAAGGTGCTCCATCATGCTGGAAAAGGCATTGTTGATCGCCAAACTGCTCTTGGAGGGTTGGGAGAAGTTGCTCTTGGAGGACATTCTGGTACCATTCTTTATTCATGGCTGTGTTTTTAGGCAAGACTGTGAGAGAGCCGATTCCCTTGGCTGAGAAGCAACCCCACACATGAATGGTTTCAGGATGCTTAACAGTTGGCATGAGACAAGACTGGTGGTAGCGCTCACCTTGTCTTCTCCGAATGAGGCGTTTTCCTGATGTCCCAAACAATCAAAACGGGGATTCATCAGAGAAAATAACTTTACCCCAGTCCTCAGCAGTTCACTGCCTGTACCTTTTGCAGAATATCAGTCTATCCATGATGTTTTTTCTTGAGAGAAGTGGCTTCTTTGCTGCCCTCCTTGAGACCAGGCCTTGCTCCAAGAGTCTCCGCCTCACAGTGCGTGCAGATGCACTCACACCTGCCTGCTGCCATTCCTGAGCAAGCCCTGCACTGCTGGTAGCCCGATCCCGCAGCTGAAACACTTTTAAGAGACGGTCCTGGCGCTTGCTGGTCTTTCTTGGGCGCCCTGAAGCCTTTTTGGCAACAATGGAACCTCTCTCCTTGAAGTTCTTGATGATGCGATAGATTGTTGACTGAGGTGCAATCTTTCTAGCTGCGATACTCTTCCCTGTTAGGCCATTTTTGTGCATTGCAATGATGACTGCACATGTTTCTTTAGAGATAACCATGGTTAACAGAAGAGAAACAATGATGCCAAGCACCAGCCTCCTTTTAAAGTGTCCAGTGGTGTCATTCTTACTTAATCAAGACAGATTGATCTCCAGCCATGTCCTCATCAACACCCACACCTGTGTTAATGGAGCAATCACTGAAAACAGGTTAGCTGGTCCTTTTAAGGTAGGGTTGCAATGATGTTGAAATGTGTTTTGGTGGATAAAGTTCATTTTCTAGCCAAATATTGACTTTGCAAGTAATTGCTGTTAAGCTGATCACTCTTTATAACATTCTGGAGTATATGCAAATTGCCATTAGTAAAAGTGAAGCAGTAGACTTTGTAAAAATTAATATTTGTGTCATACTCAAAACTTTTGGCCATGACTGTAGAGTGGTTGTGGTTGTGTGTACTCTTATTAAGTTTGATTAGTAAAATAGTTGCAAAACTTTACCCTTTTTTGGAATTTAATTTATTTTTTTTAGGTTTTCTTTGTTTTACCCCTTTACCCCAATGGTGGTTTGCACGTTAATGACTGGGCCAATTTTTACAATTCTGACCATTGTCCCTTTATGAGGTAGTAACTCTGGAATGCTTCCATGGATCCTGATACAGTAAAGATGTATATCTTTGTACCGTGTTAGCCAGTAGATAGAAAAATATTTAGAGTTGAGAGTCCTCAGTGGTTGATACCTTTTAATGGCTAACTGAAAATATGGTAACAAATTGCAAGCTTTCGAGACTACTCAGGTCTCTTCATCAGGCTAAACTAATACAAAATCTGAAGAATCACATATTTATACACAAAACAGCACAGAAAAAATGCAATAGGTAAGACAAGTGATGTGAAGCAGAATAGTCATTATGGCAGAGGGATGAGCATAAATATTGGAACAGTTCATAGATAAGGAGTGTGAAAGTTTTATTGACGGGTCACTTGGATGTGTGCTGGCTATTGGGCACGCTGCAGTGAGGGAATTATAATTACTCCGGGCCGCAGCCAGGCAATACACTTATAAAACCCGCTCCGTCACTGCCAACGCCACCCCATAGGTCAACACTTGACACCCCTTCTTTTAGCTGTCACCAGCTACGATTTACTTAATGAACAATTTATCAAGAGGGTCCGTAGCAACCCCAAAACAGTAGCGTAGTACTTCAGGCACGTGCAAATTCGTTTATAGAGCAGGAGAAACAAACTAATAATTTTATAGGTTTATTCCTTAAAAAACAGGCAGCGTTTATACAATATAAAAAGATGTAACAAGCTGAGACAATATCGTTATGTACAATGCAGTTAAAAAATAAACGGGATTAAAAGTGAAAGACTTACATGGTACTTATATCATTTACAGGCGAACCAGGCTGGGGGAGGAGTCACACGTCATAGTTCATTTGCAGATCTCTTAGTCAAGTCGTCACAGCAAGGAATGGTTGTCAGGCAGCTGGTACTGTCTGCAGACTTTCTCAAAGGCCCTCAGAAAAGTGTCCAAATCTCCGTCCTTTTCCATCACGGGAAAGTGCTCCGGCCGGGGCTTCGGACTCTGAGAGCTGCTGGGTGTACCGCTCCGGGCGGGGGAGGGCATTGCCCCTTGTCTGAGCAGCTCCAGTTCATGGGCTCTCTGAGCTTCCCGCTTGGCTCTCTCGGCCTCCCTCTGGGCTTGGCGCTCGGCTCGCTGGTCGGCCTCTCGCTGGGCGGCTCTCTCTTGAGCTTGCTGGATCAGCTTCAGGCGTTCTTCCTGGTCATCAGCGGAGAGTCCCGCCAGGGCCGCCTTCAAGTAAGGGTCCAACCCGCCCTGGGTGTAAGCAGTCAGGGGTTGGGCCTCTGCTCCTGCGGCACCACCTTGGCTTGGGCCAGCTCCTGTGCCCGCCACGCTCCAATGCTCGTCCAGTTCCTTCAGGGCCTGGACCAGTTGGCCTTTGGTTCGGTTCGTGTGGACAAGGCCGTGGTACTTGCAGATTCCCACAAGAGTGTCCTTGCTCTGCTTTTCGTACCAACTTGCTGCTATGGTAGCCATGTTTGCCAAATAAAAGATAGGATAGAAAAACAAAGAGAAGGGAGGGGTAACCGCAAGTTATACCACCGCAATTGATGGTGACCTTTGACACTCTTAATGCTGGAATGAACCTGTCACATGGTTTTATGGCCTATTACATCAATTAAGGAATTTACTCCAAATACCCTGTGAAAACATCACAAAACATTACCAGACCCCAATCAGAGGGCAATAAAACTTTCACACTCCTTATCTATGAACTGTTCCAATATTTATGCTCATCCCTCTGCCATAATGACTATTCTGCTTCACATCACTTGTCTTACCTATTGCATTTTTTCTGTGCTGTTTTGTGTATAAATATGTGATTCTTCAGATTTTGTATTAGTCTTTGCCTGATGAAGAGACCTGAGTAGTCTCGAAAGCTTGCAATTTGTTACCATCTTTTCAGTTAGCCATTAAAAGGTATCAACCACTGAGGACTCTCAACTCTAAATATTTTTCCATGGATCCTGGTGATTCTGACACTGTTTTCTCATGACATATTGTACGTCATGTTAGTGGTAAAATTTCTTTGATATAACTTGCGCTTATTTGCGAAAAAAAAACGGAAATTTAACAAAAATTTTGAAAATTTTGCAATTTTTCAACTTTGACTTTTCATGCCTTAAAATCACAGATACGGCGTACAAAATACTTAATAAGTAACATTTCCCACATGTCTACTTTACATAAGCACAATTTTGGAACCAAAATTTTTTTCATTACAAAGTTATAAGGGTTAAAAGTTAACCAGCGATTTCTCATTTTTACAACACCATTTTTTTGGAGGAACAACATCACAATTGAAGTCAATTTGAGGGATCTATATAATAGAAAATACTCAAAAGTGACACCATTCTAAAAACTGCACCTCTCAAGGTACTCAAAACTACATTCAATAAGTTTATTAACCCTTAAGATGCTTCACAGGAATTTTTTGAATGTTTAAAAAAAAATGAACATATAACTTTTTTTCATAAAAAAATTATTTCAGGTCCAAATTTTTTATTTTCCCAAGGGTAACAGGAGAGATTGGACCCCAAAAGTTATTGTACAATTTGTCCTGAGTACGCTGATAACCCATATGTGGGGAGGAACCACTGTTTTGGCGCACGGCAGAGCATGGACGGGAAGGAGCGCGGTTTGACTTTTTCAGCGCAAAATTGACTGGAATTAAGATAGGATGCCATGTCGTGTTTTGAGAGCCCCTGATGTACCTAAACAGTGGAAACCCCCCAATTCTAACTCCAACCCTAACCCCAACACACCCTAACCCTAATCCCAACCCTAGCCCTAACCCTAATCCCAACCCTAACCCTAATGGAAAAATGGAAATAAATACATTTTTTTACAGTTTATTATTTTTCCCTAACTAAGGAGGTGATAAAGGGGGGTTTGATTTACTATTTATAGCAGATTTTTATAGTGGGTTTTTATGTTTGGCAGTTGTCACACTCAAAAAGACACTTATTTTTGCAAAAAATAATTTTTGCATCATCACATTTTGAGAGCTATAATTTTTCCATAGTTTGGCCCACAGAGTCATGTGAGGTCTTATTTTTTGTGGGACGAGTTGATGTTTTTATTGGTACCAATTTCTGGCACATGACATCTTTTGATTGCTTTTTATTACGATTTTTGTGAGGCAGAATGAACAAAAAACAGCAATTCATAAATTTCTTTTTTGGGTCCTTTACACCGTTCCGCATGTGGTAAAATTGATACGATTACAGCGATACCTCATTTATATCATTTTTTCATGTTTTGATGCTGTATGGCAGCTCTTTTTTTGCTGTACAAGATTACGCTTTCAGCGGTATCATGTTTATTTATATCCATCTTTTTGATCGCGTGTTGTTCCACTTTTTGTTCGTCGGTATGATGATAAATCATTGTTTTTTGCCTTGTTTTTTTTTTAAGGGGTTCACTAGAGGAACAGTTTTTTAGGGTGTGGTCGTTACGGACGCGGCGATACTAAATATGTGTACTTTTATTGTTTCTTTTTTTTAATTTACATAGAGAAATGAATTTATTGGGGATTTTTTTTCTTTATTTAGGATTTTTTTTTAATTATTTTTACACACTTATTGTTTTTTTTATACTTTTTTACCTTGTCCCAGAGTGGGACATCACTATATAGTGTCAGATCGCTGATCTGACAGTTTGCAGAGCACTCTGTAAGATCAGCAATCTGACAGGCAGTGGAGGAGGCTTCTCAGTGCCTGCGCTCAGTAGGCACTGAGAAGCCACCTTCCTGCAGGACCCGGAAGGATCCCATGGCCATCTTGGATCTGGGGTCCTGCAGGAAGAAGGCCCTTGGGTCAACGCAATCACATAGCGCTGCTCTGAGGGTCTCAGGGAAGCACGCAGGGAGCCCCCTCCATGCGCAATGCTTCCCTATGCCGCCGGAACACTGCAATCATGTTGTGACTGCTCCTGGCACATAGTGCCGGATGTCAGCTGTGATAATCAGCTGACACCCCCGTGAGCGCAGCTGATCGCGTATGATGTACTATCCCATCCACGGTCATACGGGCCTGGGTCACCTGGACGGGATAGTACGTCAGATGTCAGAAAGGGGTTAAATTATTCCTGAGTACTTGACAAAAAATTAAATTTACTTGCAAAATCATACATTGCTATGTAGATACACCTAACAGCACACCAGTAGAGGAACATGAGCTAAAAGCATGGAGTATGGATGTAGGGTGCATAGTTGGTAAGTTGGACAATTAAAAACAGGCATTCAAAATTAAAATGTGTCTAATGTTAAAATATTAAACAAATAAATAACGCCACCTAGGGGCTTTACCAAAAAAGATGCAATAATAAAAAACTAGGTTACTTGGCTAATATATAGTGGGTATGGAAAGTATTCAGACCCATTTAAATGTTTAACTCTGTTCATTGCAGTGATTTGGTAAATGAAAAAAGTTCATTTTTTCTCATTAATGTACAGTCTGCACCTCATCTTGACAGAAAAAAAACAGAAATGTAGAAATTTTTTGCAAATTAATTAAAAAAGAAAAACTGAAATATCACATGGTCATAAGTATTCAGATCCTTTGCTCAGTATTGAGTAGTAGCACCCTTTTGAGCTAGTACAGCCATGAGTCTTCCTAGGAATGATGCAACAAGTTTTTCACACCTGGATTTGGGGATCCTCTGCCATTCTTCCTTGCAGATCTTCTCCAGTTCTGTCAGGTTGGATGGTGAACATTGGTGGACAGCCATTTTCAGGTCTCTCCAGAGATGCTCAATTGGGTTTAGGTCAGGGCTCTGGCTGAGCCAGTCAAGAATGGTCAAAGAGTTGTTCTGAAGCCACTCCTTTGTTATTTTAGCTGTGTGCTTTGGATCATTCTTTTGTTGGAAGGTGAACCTTTGGCCAAGTCTGAAGTCCAAGGCACTCTGGAAGAGATTTTTATCCAAGATATCTCTGCACTTGGCCGCTTTCATGCTTCCTTTAATTGCAACCAGTCATCCTGTCCCTGCACCTGAAAAACACCCCCATAGCATGATGCTGACACCAATATGTTTCACTGTTGGGATTGTATTGTGCAGGTGATGAGCAGTGCCTGGTTTTCTCTACACATACCGCTTAGAATTATAACCAAAAAGTTCTATCTTAGTCTCATCAGACCAGAGATTCTTATTTCTCACAGTCTGGGAGTCCTTCAAGTGTTTTTTAGCAAACTCTATGCGGGCTTTCATGTCTTGCACTGAGGAGAGGCTTCCGTCGGGGCACTCTGCCATAAAGGCCTGACTGGTGGAGGGCTACAGTGATAGTTGACTGTGTAGAACGTTCTCCCATCTCCCTACTGCAGCTGTGGAGCTCAGCCACAGTGATCTTCTGGTTCTTCTTTACCTCTATCTCCAAGGCTCTTATCCCACGATTGCTCAGTTTGGCTTGACGGCCAAGTCTAGGAAGACTTCTGGTGGTCCTAAACTTCTTCCATTTAAGGATGATGGAGGCCACTGTGCTCTTAGGAACCTTGATTACTGCAGAAATTCATTTGTAACCTTGGCCGGATCTGTTCCATGCGACAATTCTGTCTCTGAGCTCCTTGGCCAGTTCCTTTGCCCTCATGATTCTCATTTGGTCTGACTTGTGCTGTGAGCTGTGAGGTCCTATATAGACAGGTGTGTTCCTTTACAAATCAAGTCCTATCAGTTTAATAAAGCACAGCTGGACTCCAATGAAGGAGTAGAACCATCTCAAGAAGGATCACAAGGAAATGTGTTGTGAATGGGCTTGAGATGAGTTCTGAGCAGAGGCTCCCTCTGGTGGTTACTAGCGGTACTGGACTGTCCAGTGCAGATTGTGAGGATTGGGAATCAAGTGTTACTGACTGGTCTTATATAAGGGAGTCGCCTTCCCATCAGGGTTGCCGGTGATCAATTGTTCTGGTCTCAATCCTTGATTCCTGTTTCCTTTGTAGCCTGCTGTGTCGTGTCTGCATTTCCTGCTAACAGATAAGACATTTTCTTCTTTTTGTTTTTGTGCTTGATTTTTGCATTTTGTCCTGCTCTTCTGTGGGGGCCTTCAGGGTCCCCTCCGGGGGCTTTGCCCTCTCAGTTTAGTTCAGCCACTGATGTTTTTACATTTGCTTTTTTCCAGTTTTTTCAGCGGCTGCTGTTTGATTTTGTTACACCAGAGAACTAATTTAGGTGGTAGAGGTCGTGTGATCTCAGGTGTTTTTGAAATTAGTAGAGTTGGTGCTTTTCAGGGTTTTTTGGGATTGTAGTAAGTACCCTTCCTATCCTTTTCTATTTAGGTAGTTTGGGCCCCAACGTTTGCTCATACTATTTTCTGTCTGTGTCAGTATTTCTTCTTGTCTAACCGCCATTACATGTTTGGGGGCTTTCTATGCTCTTTGGGGATCTGCTCCGGGGCAGATAGCTTTCCTCTTTCTACCTTTAGGTGTAGTTAGTTTCTCAGGCTGTGACGAGGCGTCTAGGACCAACGTAGGAACGCTCCACGGCTGCCTCTAGTTGTGGTGGTTAGTCAGGGTACTGCAATCTCATAGATTCCAACTGCTCTGGTATCTTTCATTTTTACCTGCACTCCTCAGCTACCGAAACATAACAGAATCACCGGCCTAAAAATTGAAAATTGTATGGTACTCACAGAAGGGAAAAATATTGTGAAAGAAAAAAGGTTGTCAGAGTTGTCAGAGATAGTTTTCTGTTTGTTGCATTTTTTTTTTTTTTCCCTCTGTATCTCTGGGTGCTGGGGAGGATTTTTTCTCTCAATGGAGTTTGCACAGTTGTCTGGCCGTGTGGATCAGCTTGCCACTGAGGTTCAGAGTATTGCTGCCTATCTTGCTGGGTTGCCTGTTGTGGAACCTAGGATTCCCATGCCAGATTTGTTTTTCGGGGATCGAGCTAAGTTTTTGAATTTCAAAAATAACTGTAAATTGTTTTTTGCCTTAAAATCTAAGTCCTCAGGGAACGCAGCGCAGCAGGTTCAAATTGTCATCTCTCTCCTGCGCGGCGATCCTCAGGATTGGGCTTTTTCCCTGACACCTGGGGATCCTGTTTTGAGTGATGTTGATGCATTTTTTCAGGCTTTGGGGTTATTGTACGATGAGCCTAATGTTACTGATCAAGCTGAAAAAGCCTTGTTGGCATTAAATCAGGGGCTTGATGACGCTGAGTTATACTGTCAGAGATTCCGTAGGTGGGCAGTCCTGACCAAATGGAATGACGACGCTTTGGCAGCCCTTTTTCGGAAGGGTCTGTCAGATAAAGTAAAGGATGTTATGGTGGGATTCCCTGTCCCCTCTGGTCTCAATGATTCTATGTCATTAGCTATTCAAATTGACAGACGTTTGCGTGAGCGGAGAGGTATGCGTGGAATAGTGTTGCCTGGTGAACCTGCTTCTGAATCCATGCAGTGTGATAGAGTGGTTTCTGGGGCACAGCGTCATGAGTTTCGAAAGCGCAATGGGTTATATTTCTACTGTGGTGATGCCTCTCATGCTATTTCAGTCTGCCCTAAGCGGGGAAGACGTTTTGCACGCTCAGTTGTCTTGGGTAGTGTTCAGACTAAGTTTTTATTAACTGTTACCCTGATGTGCTCTCTGTCCTCATTTTCTGCTCAGGCTTTCGTTGATTCGGGAGCAGCTATTAACCTGATGGATTTTGATTTTGCTAAACGATGTGGGTTTCCCTTGATACCCCTACGGAAGTCTATTCCCCTACTGGGGATCGATTCTACCCCTTTGGCTGAGAATAAACCTCAGTTCTCTACTCAGGTGATAATGAGGGTTGAACCTGATCATCAGGAGAGCTGCAAATTTTTGGTTCTGTATAATCTGCATGACATTATCGTACTGGGTTTCCCTTGGTTACAGTCTCATAATCCTGTTTTGGATTGGAAATCTGTGTCTGTAACCAGTTGGGGCTGCCAATGTGTTAATACCAACACTCCTGTTTTTTCTGCCTCCCCCCAGGCTCAGGATGTTCCTGACTTTTTGATTGATTTTTCTGATGTGTTTAGCGAAAGTAAATCTGCATCCTTGCCTCCCCATAGGAGCTATGACTGCGCTATTGAATTAGTGCCTGGTAGTAAATTCCCTAAAGGTCGCCTTTTTAACTTGTCTGTACCTGAACATGACGCCATGCGGTCTATATTAAGGAGTCATTGGAGAAGGGTCATATCAGACCATCCTCTTCACCCTTAGGTGCCGGTTTTTTCTTTGTGGCCAAAAATCATGGTTCATTAAGGCCGTGTATTGATTATCGTCTTTTGAACAATATTACTGTGAAATATCAATATCCGTTACCCTTGATTTCTGACCTGTTTTCCAGGGTGAAAAACTCTACTTGGTTTACCAAGCTTGACCTCAAGGGGGCATATAACCTTATTCGCATTAAGCACGGGGATGAATGGAAGACGGCATTTAATACCCCTAAAGGGCATTTTGAGTACCTTGTGATGCCCTTTGGGCTCACTAATGCTCCTTCTGTCTTCCAGTCCTTCATGAATGACATTTTCAGGGATTTTGTGGATAAATTTCTGATTGTTTATTTGGATGATATCTTGATTTTTTCCAATGACTGGGACTCTCATGTGAAACATGTTCGAACTGTATTCCAGATTTTGAGAGAGAATGCTCTGTATGTGAAGGGATCAAAGTGTCTTTTTGGCGTACAGAGGATCTCATTTCTGGGATTCATTTTGTCCCCATCTGTTATTGAAATGGACCCGGTCAAGGTTCAGGCCATCTGTGATTGGGTCCAACCTACTTCATTAAAGGCTCTTCAAAGATTTTTGGGTTTTGCCAATTTTATCGTAAATTTATTGGTAATTTCTCGGTTATTGTTAAACCATTAACTGATTTGACCAAAAAGGGTTCTGATGTGGTGAATTGGCCTCCTGAGGCAGTCTCTGCATTTCAGGAACTTAAGCAGAGATTCACTTCTGCTCCTGTTCTACGGCAGCCTGATGTTTCTCTGCCATTTCAGGTGGAGGTTGATGCCTCTGAAATTGGGGCAGGTGCCGTTTTGTCCCAAAGAGATCCAGAGACCTCTAAAAGTAACCCTTGTGCCTTTTTCTCTCGAAAATTTTCTCCTACTGAACGTAATTATGACGTGGGTAATCGGGAGTTATTGGCCATGAAGTGGGCTTTTGAAGAGTGGAGACATTGGCTGGAGGGAGCCAAACATCAGGTGGTGGTCCTTACGGACCATAAGAATCTGGTTTATCTGGAATCTGCCAAGCGACTTAATCCTAGACAGGCCAGGTGGGCCTTGTTTTTCACACGTTTTAATTTTGTGGTTTCCTTTCTTCCTGGCACTAAGAATGTTAAGGCGGATGCCCTCTCGAGGAGTTTCCTTGCTGACTCTCCTGAGTTATCTGATCCTTCTGTTATTTTGAAAGAGGGTGTAGTTCTTTCCGCCATCTCGCCCAATTTGAGACTGGCTCTGGAGGGGTGTCAGGAGGATAGGCCCGAGCGCTGCCCTGTTGGGAAATTGTTTGTCCCGGACCAGTGGAAAAAGAGTGTGATGTCTGAGATTCATTGTTCCGCGTTGGCCGGTCATCCCAGAATTTTTGGTACCAGAGACTTGGTTAGTCGGTCCTTTTGGTGGCCTACCTTGTCTCGTGATGTCAGGGAATTTGTGCAGTCCTGCGGGACTTGCTCTCGCTCCAAGCCTTGCTCTCGCTCTAGTGGTTTGTTGATGCCATTGCCTGTGCCCAAGAGACCATGGACCCATATCTCTATGGATTTCATTTCCGACCTCCCTGTTTCTCAGAGAATGACCGTCATCTGGGTGATTTGTGATAGGTTTTCCAAGATGATACATCTTGTGCCATTACCTAAGTTGCCTTCCTCCTCTGAATTGTTGCCTTTGTTCCTTCAGCACGTGGTTCGTTTACACGGCATTCCTGAGAACATTGTGTCTGACAGAGGAGTCCAGTTTGTTTCCAGATTTTGGAGGACCTTTTGTTCTAAAATTGGTGTTCAATTGTCTTTCTCCTCGGCGTTTCATCCTCAGACCAATGGTCAAACTGAGAGAACAAACCAGACATTGGAGACTTATCTAAGATGCTTTGTGTCTGCTGATCAGGATGACTGGATCTCTTTTTTGCCTTTGGCTGAGTTTGCTCTTAATAATAGGGCTAGCTCTGCCACTTTGATGTCTCCATTTTTCTGTAATTCTGGATTTCACCCTCGATTTTCTTCAGGACAGACGGAGGCTTCTGTCTGTCCAGGTGTTGACTCTGTTGTGGAGCGTATGCAACAGATTTGGGACCAGGTAGTGGAGAGGTTGTCCCTCTCTCAGGAGAGGGCCCAGCGGTTTGCTAACCGGCATAGGACTGATGGTCCTCGGTTTAAAGTGGGGGACTTGGTCTGGTTGTCCTCAAAAAATATTCCTATGAGAGTGGCATCTCCTAAATTTAAGCCTAGGTTCATTGGACCTTATAGGATCATGGAGATTCTTAATCCTGTTTCTTTTCGTTTGCTTCTTCCAGGGACATTTAAGATCCATAACGTGTTCCACAAGTCCTTGTTGAAGAGGTTTGTTGAGCCAGTGGTTCCTACTGCTGTGCCTCCTGACCCTGTTCTGGTTGAGGGCAATCTGGAGTTTGTGGTTGAGAAAATATTGAATTCTCGTTTTTCTAGACGGAAACTCCAGTATTTGGTTAAGTGGAGAGGTTATGGTCAGGAAGACAATTCTTGGGTGCTAGGAGACTCATCCGTGCGTATAATTGAACTCATCCTGACCGACCTGGTTGCTCTAATGAGGGTTCAGTGACCCCTCCTCAAGGGAGGGGTACTGTTGTGAATGGGCTTGAGATGAGTTCTGAGCAGAGGCTCCCTCTGGTGGTTACTAGCGGTACTGGACTGTCCAGTGAAGATTGTGAGGATTGGGAATCAGGTGTTACTGACTGGTCTTATATAAGGGAGTCGCCTTCCCATCAGGGTTGCCGGTGATCAATTGTTCTGGTCTTAATCCTTGATTCCTGTTTCCTTTGTAGCCTGCTGTGTCATGTCTGCATTTCCTTCTAACAGATAAGACATTTTCTTCTTTTTGTTTTTGTGCTTGATTTTTGCATTTTGTCCTGCTCTTCTGTGGGGGCCTTCAGGGTCCCCTCCGGGGGCTTTGCCCTCTCAGTTTAGTTCAGCCACTGATGTTTTTACATTTGCTTTTTTCCAGTTTTTTCAGCGGCTGCTGTTTTGATTTTGTTACACCAGAGAACTAATTTAGGTGGTAGAGGTCGTGTGATCTCAGGTGTTTTTGAAATTAGTAGAGTTGGTGCTTTTCAGGGTTTTTTGGGATTGCAGTAAGTACCCTTCCTATCCTTTTCTATTTAGGTAGTTTGGGCCCCAACGTTTGCTCATACTATTTTCTGTCTGTGTCAGTATTTCTTCTTGTCTAACCGCCGTTACATGTTTGGGGGCTTTCTATGCTCTTTGGGGATCTGCTCCGGGGCAGATAGCTTTCCTCTTTCTACCTTTAGGTGTAGTTAGTTTCTCAGGCTGTGACGAGGCGTCTAGGACCAACGTAGGAACGCTCCACGGCTGCCTCTAGTTGTGGTGGTTAGTCAGGGTACTGCAATCTCATAGATTCCAACTGCTCTGGTGTCTTTCATTTTTACCTGCACTCCTCAGCTACCGAAACATAACAGAAATGGACAGCATGTGACTTAAATATGAGTGTCTGAGCAAAGGGTCTGAATACTTATGACCATGTGGTATTTCAGTTTTTCTTTTTTAATAAATTTGCAAAAAATTCTACATTTCGGTTTTTTTCAGTCAAGATGGGGGGCAGAGTGTACATTATTTAATGAGAAAAAAAATTAACTTTGTTGAATTTACCAAATGGCTGCAATGAAACAAAGAGTGAAAAATTTAAAGGGGTCTGAATACTTTCCATACCCACTGTAATCTTCAGCAAAGTGTAGAAAGGTGACTGACATTTTTTTTTCAAATTTGCCAAGACCAAATTGTTTTAGGAGATTTGTCTCAAAGTGATTCGCAGTGATTGCCTATATGCATTTAAATAGGAAAATAAAATATATTACAATTTATATCAACTTTGCTTGCAGGTATCCCAAATGCTGGTGCAAATAAGATCTCCATTTTTACTATGTGAGTATTTTTTGTTCTGAACTTTATAATTTTATGTCATGATGATCGTTGCAACTGTTTTACTCTTTTCTGTATGTTTTTCATCCTTACAGCAGACAAAAAACGTTGTGTAGATTGATGCTGGAAGGACCATATTTATATACTTTCACAGTATTCAGTTTGGTGCAGTTTTAATTAAAAACACAAAGTATTGTGGTGGGCCACTGGGGAGGCACCAGATGTCGCAGAAGGGCCAGCTGGGGCATGTAGTCCCACTGGCAGCATATAAATGATGTCACTGTAGCTGAAGAGGGTCACTGGACCCCTCAACACTTACCTCGTGTCCACAATTATCAATAGTGGGAGGTGGAGAAGATTTTTCTTCACTTGCTATTAGAGGAAATGAAATGTGCAGTCCAAGAAATATTACACTGGTGGAGGGACCTTCACAGATTGGCTCTCCGTGGATACACACTAAAGTGTGGAAGTACTCACAGTTTTGAGCCTACCATTCCCTTTTGCAGGGGGTAGGTTAAACAAAGTCAGAGGCGTGGCAGCCACGTGGATCTGGTCCTGGCTAGAAGCAAACATGATAACCAGCATGCAGGAGAGCACATATGCAGCTTTATCTCTCCTGACTGGATAAGGCTTCACTCCTTTGTGGAGATTATGTGGAGAAAAATGTCTCCTCAGCGTGGACTGGCATGGAGAACTATACTGGGTGCAATAGTGTCTGCTTCATCTGCCTTCCTTAGGCAGCTTGAACCGAATTCAACTGGTTTGTACCAGCATTTGGACAGTGTGTGAGCCCTGCGCTGGGAGGCTCTTCCTAGCCATTTCTATGGCAGCTTGTTGTGAGGAGAATAATCATTTAACTTAGATACAGTAAAGATGTATATCTTTGTACCGTGTTAGCCAGTAGATAGAAAAATATTTAGAGTTGAGAGTCCTCAGTGGTTGATACCTTTTAATGGCTAACTGAAAAGATGGTAACAAATCGCAAGCTTTCGAGACTACTCAGGCCTCTTCATCAGGCAAAGACTAATACAAAATCTGAAGAATCACATATTTATACACCACACAGCACAGAAAAAATGCAATAGGTAAGACAAGTGATGTGAAGCAGAATAGTCATTATGGCAGAGGGATGAGCATAAATATTGGAACAGTTCATAGATAAGGAGTGTGAAAGTTTTATTGCCCTCTGATTGGGGTCTGGTAATGTTTTGTGATGTTTTCACAGGGTATTTGGAGTAAATTCCTTAATTGATGTAAAACGTCATAAGTAATTTACTCCAAAAACCCTGTGAAAACATCACAAAACATTACCAGACCCCAATCAGAGGGCAATAAAACTTTCACACTCCTTATCTATGAACTGTTCCAATATTTATGTTCATCTCTATCTCCCATAATGACAGTTCTGCTTTACGTCACTTGTCTTACCTATTGCATTTTTTCTGTGCTGTGTGGTGTATAAATATGTGATTCTTCAGATTTGGTATTAGTCTTTGCCTGATGAGAGACCTGAGTAGTCTCGAAGCTTGCAATTTGTTACCATCTTTCAGTTAGCCATTAAAAGGTATAACCAGAGGGCTCTCATCTCTAAATATTTTTTTAACTTAGATAAACACACATTGGCCATAGATGCAGCAAAGCACATTTAGGAATTGTCGGTATAACAATGCAAAGTATTACATCTCCTACTCACAGTTCCAAAACAATTCTGAAACACTGGAACAAATCTACTGCCACACAACTGTCTCATTCCAGCAGCTAGAATGGGTACCGGGACACCACAGTATCAAAACTTAAAGTAATTACTTTTTGAATTTTTATTTCATAAATGAAAAGTACACATACAAATAATTAGCTTTCTAAAATATCTTATCAGAGAAATCTGCTTCTTTCTTCTCTTGGATTGATCTTTCACTCTCAATTCGTGGGTAAATTCTGTAAAGATCTGTAATCACTGAAGATACATTTTTCCATTCCTTAAACAGTAGATGATAGTTGCTAATGATTTAGTTCTATAGAGAGGGGAGCAGGAGGATCAAGAGGCATGTGTGGCGCCCTGAGGGTCCAATCACCACAGAGATGCTGCATCGCACCCAGCGGTGTGACACCTGACTCTCAGGTAAGGAGGAAGCACCCCATTGACTCTCACCACCTGCATCCAACATACACTATGCTGGCTGAGCACAGGCGGACCCTTCGGGAGGATGGTCTGACTCAGGCTGGTTAGGAAACGGTGTAGTTAGTTGGTGGGTGGAGCTTAGGCAGCACTTAGGCCTCTTTCACACATCAGTTTTTCGGCGTCAGGGGCAATGCGGTGTCTCGCCTGATCGCCGGATCCGTTTTTTGATATCTAAAACCGGTATAAAATGGATCAGTTTTTTTGCCGGATTATTCTAACGGATCCGGCGGAAAACCGATCCGTCTCATTCGGTGTATCCGTTTTTTGACGGATTACACCGGATCCGGTATTTAAATACGCCCTTTTTGGGGTTAAAAACATGATTGGCAACTGAAAACTATATATACACTGTTCCTATAGCTCATCTTGTTGTATAGGAGCAAGTGCCGGTTGGAGAGAAGAGCAGTTTCTGCTGAAGATGGACGTTGTGATAGGAAACATTCTGAAGAATTTGTGGATTTCACGGCGGAGGCGAATCGTCTGAAAGCGATTGTTCTGGAGAAGGAGAGAAAGAGACTGCAGCGACAACGTCGACGACGCCGTTTCTGGATCCACCCATCACAGTCCAGAATGACACGTGGGGTGTTTTCTACACTGTACATAGAGCTACGAGGAAACCCTGAGAAATTTTTTGCGTACTTCGCATGAAAATGGAGAACTTTGATTTGTTGGTGGAGCGTGTTGGAGACCTCATAAGAAGATCGGACACCTATTGCCGCTTCTCCATTTCACTGGCGGAGCGTCTGATGGTGACTCTTCGGTAAGCCATATTTATTGCATCTGCTTGCTTCAGAGCAGACTTGTCCTGGAATGTTGTTGCTGGTAGTTTGTATAGGCCATCTGACTCAGCTTGAACAATTGGAGATACTATAAAATAAATGTATTTTTATAGTATCTCCAATTGTTATAGCTGATTTCTGGTATGTAATGCTGTGATTTTAACCTTTTTTTTTTATACACAGATTCCTGGCAACTGGAGAATCTCTTTCCTCACTGCATTTTCAATACAGACTTGGGATTTCCACCATCTCTGGAATTGTGAAGCATACATGCTGTGCATTGTGGGACTCTCTAGTTGCAGAATTTCTACCAGAGCCCACAACAGACAGTTGGATTGCAATTGCAGAAAAGTTTCTTCAAATATGTCAGTTTCCTAACTGCCTGGGCGCTGTGGACGGGAAACATATCAGGATTGTAAAGCCAGCAAGATCTGGATCCGAATATTTTAATTACAAGAAATATTTCTCCATTGTCCTCATGGTCATCGCTGACACAGAATACAAATTTATTGCCGTAGATATTGGTGCCTATGGCCGCTCCAATGACTCTCAAGTTTTCAAACTGTCAGCAATGGGCCGTCAGCTGTATGGAAACAACTTCCATTTCCCACCCCCTAGACTGCTGCCTCAAACTTCTGGCCCACCAATGCATTTTGTTTGTGTAGGGGATGAAGCCTTCCAGCTGTCAGAACACCTGCTAAAACCGTACTCCAGCAGAGGATTGACACACACCAAAAGAATTTTTAATTACCGTCTCACAAGAGCCAGAAGAATGATAGAGTGCGCTTTTGGGATTCTGACAGCCAAATGGCGTGTTCTATTGACCGCTATCAACCTAAAAACTGAAGCTGTGGACGAGGTAATCAAAGCTTGTGTGGTTCTACACAATTTTGTCATCAGCAAGGAACAGATTTCCATTGAGGAACACTGTGAAGAATGCTGGAGCTGAGCTGATTAAAGCCTGCAGCCTTTTGCTCTGACAAGACTTTAAGACAGTTCTGATATTATGCATTAAGATGCAAGAATTCGGGCGCATAGTTCTTTTCCTGACACCTCTGACGCAGCCGCCCAGTAGCCACAGGTGTACTAGAGGTGGCGGCAGAAGGGTGGGGTAAAGGGAAAACTATCTCCTGACCAGCAGCCTCATGCAATGCACTCGGCCACGATGCTGCAGCGCTGGTGGAGGGGACAGAGGGCTCACGTGTCTGGGAAGGTGAGGATCGGCCGGGGCTGTCAAAGGGTCCCTCGGTGCCGGTCTCCTGAGGGATCGCCCCAGAAGGGTACAACTCTGCGGGCGCCCGAGTGCTGGTCACCGTTTTGTGGAATAAAGAGAAAAAATACAATGAATACTGTTATTGAATGGCCCTGGCTGAAAAAAAAATTTAGTTAGACATGTTATCATTTTGTAAAACTTGGGGTGGGTAATATTTACCTTCTGGTGACCATTGTAACCCGGAGGAACGACAGGGCTTCAGCGTACTTGTATGTGCTCCTGCGTCCTCGAGATCCACTCGGGGCCCGCATCTCTATGTTGAACTCCTTCTTGAAGCGATCCCTCACAGACCGCCACCGCTTCACAATTCTGTCCCCTGAAATGAGATAGCAAACATTGGTTAATATACAACATCAGTGTTTCAAAAAATCCAGTCCTCACAGACCACACCGGTTATGTTCTCAGGATTTCCAGTGTTGCACAAAAGTAAATCATGAAAACATGACCCGTGGGGGCCACGAGGACTGGAGTTTGGGAAACACAGCTTTGAGTCCAGCAACCTGAACTGTATATGTGTAGCCCAGCTGCGCTTGGTGCCACATGTACGCTGGAGGATGCACGGAAAGGTAAATCCATGATAATCTATAAGCACACAACACCTCACATTTTTCCTGGTGCCACCAGAGGGAGCCCTTGAGACAGTAGTGAGATGAAGGCAGTCTAGCTGTGAGTTAGTGAGTTGTTGGTGTTACCTCAGAACAGCAGAACATCTCAGAACGGAGTTACCTCAGACGAGCTGTGAGGGAGAGATAAGATCTCCTCAGAACACTACAACTATCCCTTATCACCCCTGCTTCCTTCATGTCACGCAACATTTCCTTAGCTTTCTGGTAGTGTGCTGGAGGTATAGGCCTGTACCGCTCTTTGATGGGAGGATGGCTGCCTGTAGGGATATGATGTTGTACTCCCTTAATTGTCCCAAAGTCAAGTGGGTTTTTGCTAAATACCTGTGTGTACTCCTGTACCACCCGTAGTACTCCCTGTTTCTGGTGGGCGGGAGTGGTGTCTGTCCCGACATGGAGCTGCTGACACCAATCCTCCACCTGGGTTGCTGGGTCATTATCCTCCGCTGGTTGTCGGGAGGCTAAGGACTCGGTCGTGAGAATGGAGTTGTTATCTACGGTATGTAATTTAGCAACAGTGGCATAACGTGGTAAATTTACTTCATCTTCTCCCCAGTTGAGAAGACGTACTGGTACTCTCCCATTTCGTACTTCTACTACCCCTCTAGCAGTCAAGAGTGTAGGTCTGTGCTCTGAACAATGGGGCTCTACTACTGCTTGGTAGTTCTGTCCTCTCAGACCTATTGCTGCTCTACACCATATAAGCATTTCACTCATTGGGGGTATCACAATGGGGTTCGGGTCTGTCACCCGTACATTACCAATTTCACCATCTGTCAGCTTCGCTTGCTGCTGGCACATCAGGGCCCGGATCTCCCTCTGGATCACTCCCTTTTGCTTTGGCCTGGCAACTTCGGCGAGCTGTTGGAGCAAAAACACAACTTCTCCCAGACAGTTACTAATAATGTTTGTACCTAAAACCACATTTAAGCCATTTTCCTCATTTACAGTTTTTACTACTAAGAGTCCCTGGTCCTTCAGCTCCACTCTGCCCACCTTTACGTCCACGTTTTTGGCTCCGAGTATATCAACAGGGAGACCATTAGAGGCATACACAGCAAAGTCAGGGCTCGGGGGCTGGAGACTGTCCATGGACCAAAACTTATTATACAGGACATCAGGTATGATGGTCACCTGAGATCCAGTGTCCAGCAGGGCAGGGATTGCGATCCCGTCCAGGATGATGGACAGGTAGGGTCTTCCTCCCACAAACCTGCGGTTCCAGTCTGAGGGGCCTGATGAGTCTATTCCTGGGTGTTGGCCCTCTGACCCAGGATCTGCTCGTTTAAAGGACACTGTCGGGCTAGATGACCTTCTCTGTTGCAACGGTAGCAGATGATCTCTCGGCGAGGATGGTGCTGATCAGGGGTCGCTCCTGGGGGTGGCGTTGTCCTTTCCCGGTGGGGCGACGTCCTCCTTTTCCTCCGGTTTATCCAAGGGACATCCTCTGGGCAGTCGGCTAGCAGGATCTTTCTTCCTTCTTCCTTCCGCAGTTGCAGGGCACTCATTACAGCGGCCAGGTTTTTAGTCAGCTGGCGCACTTCTGAGCGCAGACAGTCCAACTCAGTAGGGGGCGCCACGTGCGTTTTGGCTTCCGCCACCAGCGGGGAAAAGGTGGATGCTGCCGGCTTTAGAGTGGCTTCACCCGGGTGACACTGGGTCGACACCTCGGGCTTCTCCAGGGGTCGCAGTCCTTTTATAGCCATATCTTTTAGGGCATCAAAGGTAGCGTCAGGATGATCCAAGGACCACCAGTGCACAGTCCTGCTTTCAGCTTGGGACCTCAGTCCCCGTACAAACTGTTCCTTCAACATTTTGCTTTCATTAATGGCACTTATAGGGTTAACCTGTTTGAGAGCTCGCAGGGCCCCCTGTAGTCGGCAGGCGTAGTCCCTAATACTGTCATCTGGTCTCTGGGAGCATTGGTAAAACCTCATCCGGAGATCTGTTTCAGTGCGGTCCTCAAAAATAGTCTGTAGCTTTAAGAAAATTGAAAGCACCTCTAGTCCTAGTTAGGAAAAAGGATGGAAGCATGAGAATGTGTGTAGATTACAGACAAGTAAATCGCATTACACATAAAGATGCATACCCTTTACCACGCATTGAGGAATCCTTAGCTGCCTTAAAAACTGCTAACTACTTTTCCACCCTTGACCTCACTAGTGGGTACTGGCAAGTAGCTGTGGCTGAGGAGGATCAGAAGAAGACGGCTTTCACCACCCCGATGGGACTCTGTGAGTTTGACAGAATGCCGTTTGGACTCAGCAGTGCCCCGGGAACGTTCCAGAGAGTGATGGAGAGTTGCCTGGGACATCTCAACTTTGAAACCGTGTTGCTGTACCTGGATGACGTAATTGTGCACTCCAAGACGTATGAGGATCATCTGAAGCACCTGGCAGAGGTATTTGAGTCACTGTCCAAGTATGGGATGAAACTGAAGCCTTCAAAGTGCCATCTGCTCAAACAAAAGGTACAGTACTTGGGACATATTGTCAGCTCAGAAGGAGTAGCGCCAGAACCTGAGAAGGTCACTGCCATCCAGAAATGGCCGTAGTCGAAGAATCTCAAGGAGGTGCGCCAGTTCCTGGGACTGACAGGTTACTACCGGAGGTTTGTAAAGGACTACACCAAGAAGGCCGCGCCTCTGCAGGACCTCCTGGTAGGACATTCCCTCAAGAGCAGAAATCCTCCATTCCACTGGGGTAAGGAACAAGCTGAGGCATTCAAGAAGATGAAGGAGATCCTGACAGGCGATGAGATCTTAACCTACCCTGACTACAGCCAGCCGTTCCTGCTGTACACTGATGCCAGCAATGAAGGATTGGGAGCTGTTCTCAGTCAGAAGCAAAATGGCCAAGAAAAAGTCATCGCATATGCAAGCAGGAAGCTCCGGCCGACCGAGAGAAACCCAGAGAACTATAGCAGCTTCAAGTTGGAGTTCCTGGCGCTGGTCTGGGCCATTACAGAAAGATTCAAGCATTACCTAGCCTCCAGCAAGTTCACTGCTTACACTGATAATAACCCCTTGACACATCTTGAAACAGCCAAGCTGGGAGCCATGGAGCAACGTTGGATGGCTCGGCTGTCGAACTATCAATTTACCATCAAGTACAGGGCGGGCCGTAAGAACGCCAACGCTGACGCCTTGTCCAGAATGCCGCATAAGTCGGACACGGAAGAGGAATTGGATGATCTAGAAGAGATTGAGCTACCTGCATTCCACAGAAATGGGATGATCCACGAGCAACGAGCCTACAGGAGGCAGCGTGGTAAGACGTTAAACCCTTTACCTCACCACAGCTGGAAGGAGACCCAGAACAGTGACCCGGTTGTCAGCCGCATCAAGGAGCTGATAACTCAGGAAGGTTCCTCCTTGGAGAAGGATGCGTCTCAACAAGCAAAGCAGCTGTGGAACGAGACAAGCCGGCTTTTTATCTACCGAGAGAAGCTGTGCCGAAGGTACGTCAACCCCAGAACCCATGAGATGGTATGGCAGATAGTAGTCCCAAGAACAGACATCCAGATGGTGTTGGAAGCTTACCACGATCGAGCGGGGCACTTTGGCTGGAAGAAGTTGGAAACCCTGCTGAAGTGTCGTTTCTACTGGGTGGGAATGCGAAGTTCCATCGAGAAATGGTGTAAAAACTGTGCGTCCTGTAGCCTCCGAGGAAAAGACTACAGTAGCCAGAAAGCACCCCTGCAATCCATCAAGACGACTCGTCCCTTGGAGATCGTGGCCTTGGACCATGTAAAGTTGTCACCCAGCCGGTCAGGATACTCATATGCCCTGACAATGGTGGATCACTACTCCAGGTTCCTGGTGGTAGCCCCTGTCAAAGATCTGACAGCTGAAACAGCAGCAAAGACGTTTCAAGCGTATTTCTGCAGACCCCATGGATATCCAGAGCAAGTGTTAACTGATCAAGGTCCTGCCTTTGAAGCCGAATTGTTTAAAGAGTTCTGTCATTTGTACGGATGCAAGAAGATAAGAAACACACCGTACCACTCCCAAACCAATGGTCTCTGTGAGAAGATGAATCACATAGTCATTGATCTGCTGAAGACGGTACCACTAGAGGAGAGGAATCGGTGGCCAGACCTACTACCTGACCTGGTAGATCTGTACAATCACATACCTGTGAGTTCCACCAACTGCACTCCAGCCTACCTTATGCAAGCAAGACCAGGAAAGCTGCCCATGGATTTTGAACTTGTTGTTGTAGAACCAGAAGCTGATGTTACTACTGAAGATTGGGACACGAACCGACAGGAACAGTACAGGAGAGTACAAGCCTGTGTGGAATATAGTCTCAATAAAGTAAGGGAAAAGCAAGAGGAGAACTACAACAAAAGTGCGCCAGCTAAGCCTTTTATGCCTGGAGAAATTGTGCTAAAAAGAAAAAGGAGAATGCACAAATTGGATGATCAGTGGGAAGAAGAGCCATATGTCGTACAAAATTCCAAATTTGACAACAGGAAAACCTGTACCATTAGCAAACATGGCGGAAAGACGACCACCACTGTATCAAGAGACCACCTAAAACTGTGTCCAGACATGTTAAAACTTCACGAGGAAGAACTTGTTATGGAAAAAGAGAAACCAGGTGAAGTCATACACACGGACCTAGGAGATTTTCCTGCAGATTGGCCTTGTATCGGGGATGCTGTGATTATTCCAGTACTTCAATTTTACCAACCACAAAAAGCGCTTCAACGTCGAGTTGAACCAGTTGCCGCAGCAGAAGAAATAGTTCAAGAGGATCCTGCTCCTGTAGCACCTCCAGAAGTAGAGTCTCAAGAAATGGAACCTCAAGACGTGGAACTACCAGAAGAATCCACTGGCGAAACAGAACCGCATTGCCCAGCCACAAGTATGCTTGCCAGATCCCTAGAGAGGTTAAGGCAGTATTACAGTTTGCCAGCACGCAGGACAGATAGGCCAGAGGCTACTATACCTGAAGCAACACCACGTAGGTCAGTACGCACAACGAAAGGAAGGTTACCTGTTAGGTACCAAGAGTAGTCCTAGCAAATTAATCCAGTAGGACCCAGATAGGGTTTACTGTAACTGTACAAAGTTGCCAAGAGAATTGCACTTTATTGAGAATGTTATATGATGATAATGTTTACATGCTGAAGTATTATACCCCAGTTGTGTAATGTGTTAGTGATATGTGAAATGCTGTTTTGAAGGACTGCGTGCTGAGGACTCTTGCAGCACAGAACTGTAATGTAAATAGTTGGCACTCAGTGCCCCATCTTGGTTTTACGTAAACCATTCTACCTCAGAAGAAAAACCCGTATGGTGTGGCCTTGAGTGAGGTTTGCAGCAGAGAAGTCCTGCAGCCCACCAGGACCACCGTGGGAGGTTTGGTACGGGTCCTCCACAACTATCCTGTATTTATTTGCACCGTGAAAGTATTTGATATCTTCTATTGCTAATTTGTATACATTGAAACGTTAAAGTGTCCTTACCTCCCGCAAGGGATGAGTTATGTTATTGTTGATGTTTTAAAAAATGTTTTCTTTTTCAGCCCGGGAGTGCTGATATTAACTAGGGGGGGATGTGTAGCCCAGCTGCGCTTGGTGCCACATGTACGCTGGAGGATGCATGGAAAGGTAAATCCATGATAATCTATAAGCACACAACACCTCAAATTTTTCCTGGTGCCACCAGAGGGAGCCCTTGAGACAGTAGTGAGATGAAGGCAGTCTAGCTGCGAGTTAGTGAGTTGTTGGTGTTACCTCAGAACAGCAGAACATCTCAGAACGGAGTTACCTCAGACGAGTTGTGAGGGAGAGATAAGATCTCCTCAGAACACCGGAGAGAGACTCCTGTCAGATTAGCCTGAAGGCTGAGGAAGTTTGAGCGAGAAGCTGACATCTACTGCTGCCTGTGCTTATGTTAAGTGTGCGAGTAGGATGACAGGCAAGTGGAAAAAGGAAAAGAGAGAGTGACAGAGGTCAACCAGCATTGATAGCTTACCTCCACTCTGCACGACCGGACACCGTGTCCGAGCTTGCTAGTATCTTCACAGCTAGTGGGAAAAACCGGAGACCCTGCTGGACTTCAGGTCGCAGGGGCCCAGCAGTGCTGATACGTAACTGAGGTTAGGAAGACGGGGGTCTGGCAGGTACCGCCATAGAGACACTGTTCTGTCCACAAAAAGACCTCATCACAAGATCAGCCGGGTGTAGCGAAGAGAAGGAGTTAAACTCTGTTTTATGCAAGTTAGAAACTCACACACATAAGGACGTAAGGAGGCCTTATACCTACTCAGTGGATTGCTGGACGTGCATCCTCCACCCTGACGGCCTCCCGGGACGTGCCTGCAACTTCATCACCAGTAAAGGTACGGAAAGAGACTGTCTTGTGTGTGTCTAAATTATTGCTCCTTCACACCTATACCGCCATATACCTCGAGGGATCAGTCTTACCTGTGGAAGACTTAACACCTTGCTGCCCAGTAACAACCCCTCAGAGGATTCACCCTGCAGCGCTGGTCACCCTGATCAGAAACCACAGGTGGCGTCACGAACCTTTCTACAATCCCCTGTAAATATCCCCCTTTAGTGAGCGCCCAGGGCAACGGACCGAGCTGCGCTACCCGTGACATCCCCAGTGAAGTGAACGGGCTCGGTGCCGAGTACCCCATAGCCCTGTTACGTGCGACTCATATATACTTACTGTGTTCAAGCTTGGCCCGAGCGTCGAGGTCCTCGCAGCGGTCCGCGAGTTGTGAAAAGATCTCCTCCCAGAGCCGCCGGGTCACTATCACATGAGCATGGCTGCAGCCCCCATGTTCCACAGTGGCTCCCTTTCTCGGATCAGATCAATGAGGAGGTCCACGTTGAGAACCCCCTCCTCACCGTCCGAGGCGGGAGCACGCTGTGAAGCCTGTTAAAGAAAAAGAGAAAAAATATACATTAGTCTCCAAACTACCAAGGAAAAAAAAACATGTAAATAAAAAAGTTAAACAAAAAAGTTTACCAAAACAAATTAAAAAAAAAAAAATACTTACATGATGGTGACCGCCGCGTTGCTCACGCCGACCCTGGGAGGCACTGCGATGACCTCTTTGCCGAGCACCATTTCCGGAACACTATAAAAAAAAAAAATTATGTGCTTGGATGTAGGCATATGTGTTTGGGTGCAGTGTGATGTCTGTACTAAAATGTTTTCTATGTGTTGTGTGTAGTGTGATGTTATGTTTGAGCGATGCATGCAGGAAACTTACGAATTGCGAGCCCACTCCAGGTATCTCTCCACCCCTTCGTTCTTCTCCTGGGAGCTCCTCTTCAGGTTCCATTTCCTGTTATAAATAAAAAGTAATGCCATTAATATATAAATAACAGAGATGCGATTGTGCAATAATAAAAAAATACCTCTAAACGCTGACGATGCGTCGGAGGGCTCCCAGAAGGAAACGTGTCCTGTGCTGGTGGCGTTGATGGCCGTCTTCTGCTGTGGAATAAAGACAAACAAAGGCCATGCAATATCAAGTGATATTGCATGGCCCTGGCTGGAAGGGGTAGTTTGTGATATTTACTGCCTGCTGTCTGCTGATGTGGTCTCCTCGCTGGCTGAACTGTCGTGTGCTGGCGTTGAGGGCCGTCTTCTGCTGTGGAATAAAGACAAACAAAGGCCATGCAATATCAAGTGATATTGCATGGCCCTGGCTGGAAGGGGTAGTGTGTGATATTTACCGTCTGCTGTCTGCTGACATGCTCTCCTGCTCTTCTTGGGCTGGTGGTGGTGGTACTGCTGGCGTCGGCGTTGTTGGTCGGCTTGTTCTGTGGAATAAGGAGAAAAAAAGGCCATGCAATATCAATTGATATTGCATGGCCCTGCCTGGAAGGGGTAGTGTGTTATATTTATTGTCTGGCCTCTGCTCCCATGCTCTCCATCAGCAGCCGCATCTGTTGGAGTCCTGGGGGTGTAGGTGCTCCTGGTGACCGGCTTGTGCTGTTGAATAAAGAGGAAAAAAAAGGGCCATGAATATATTGATATTGCATAGCCCTCGCTGAAAGTGCTTGTCTGTGATATTTACCGTCTAGCATCTGGTCCCGGCTGCATCATGGCCACAGATTCTTGGGGTCGTGCTGTTGGTGGTGGTGCTGGTCTGGCCTCCTGTCTTCCTCTCCTGCGGCTGGCTCCTCGGCGGCTGGCTCCATATCGTCCTCCTGCTTTCTTCGCTGGCTGCATGGTTATGGCTGAGGGTGGTCCCACAAACATTGTTTATATAGTTTGGCTGTGGGCTGGACTACAAAACCCAAACCAGACAAAAAAAAAGATCCGGACGGCGGATCCAGCAAAAACCGGATCCGGCGCATTGCGGCGCTCATAGACTTTCATTGTAAAAAAAACCCGGAAGCATCCGGCCTTTTCGCCGGAGACAAGAAACGTTACATGAGACGTTTTTTCCAGACGCCGGTGTCTCCTGTCCACGGTGCATGCGAAGATGCCTCCTGCCCTGCACCTGCCGCTGCCCACAGTCAAATAGCACCATCATCAAGCACGTCCACATCCTTGTCCTAGCGCAGCTTTCAGTTGTCCTTACCCCAGTCATTGGAACGTAAGCAGTAATACACAGCCAACGCCCCACAGGCCTCTATTATCATATTTCTCCTCTGCTTGCGGTCGAAATGTTACTTTTTAGGCTCATGGAGACGGAAGCTTTCCGCAACCTGATGGCGGTGGCCCGTCCCAAGGTACTCTGTGCCCAGCCGCCACTATTTCTCCCGCTGTGCCATCCCGGCATTACACAAGCACGTGTCCCACAACATTACCAGTGCCCTCAACAATGCAGTTACTGGAAAAGTACACCTAACCACAGACACATGGACAAGTTCTTGTGGCTAGGGACGGTACATCTCGCTGACGGCACACTGGGTTAACAAAGTGAAGCCAGGACCCAGTCAGACATCGGGATGGAACATGTCCTCCCGTCGCCAAATTTGCCCCCACTGTGTACAGCTCCTGCACCTCCTCCTCCTCTTCCGCTTCAGCCTCCATGTCATAAATGAGCATGTAACGAATGGAAGCGGAGGCAGAGGTGGTGAAGTTCACATTCGTTTTTATTTTTTAATGTGGAACCTCGAGACCGCGGTCCGGGGGCTCCGAAGGGGGCGTAACTAGTGAGCCCCGGGTACCCGTAGTAAGGTCCCTCGAACAGGACCAGAATGGAATACCCGGAGGACACAGGTGCTACCTCCATTAGACCTCGGACACGTGGCAGCTGTCCCAGAGGGACCAAAAGGGTAACAGGTATTTACAGAGTCCGTGGAAGGTTCTTGACGGAGAAGGTTAAGGTCCTGGTCCAGAACGGATGGTAGTAGGCTGGCTTCAGTGACCTTGTCACGGTCCACGTGTACGGATGGCTGATGGCGGAACGGGATGACCTTGCGCCAGTAATAGCCGAGATTGTCCAGATTAGCCAGATACGGGTTAGCAATGATCTGAGGAGACAAACAGTATCAGCGAAGCACAGAGACTGCAGACGCAGCGCAGACAGAACAGGCACAGAACCGGATGTAGCAATGATAGAACACATTGCTCCGGCACTCCCCTAATGGTGGAGTGACCAGATATAATACTGAGTGCGCAGCCATTGGTTAATTAGCTATTTCAAAAAATGCACGCTGCCCCTTTAAGAGAGACGGTGGGCGCGGCCTCGCGTCCTAAGCAGACTATCTGGAGGCCTGCCAGCAGCGTGCCAGGAAGTGGACCAGGACACAGGACGCCGAGAAACAGATGGGACAGGTGAGTGAGCAGGACGGAGTGCAGAGGCAGCGCTGGGACCGGGTGTAACAGAGCACATCATTCACAAGCTGGAAGCATTGCAGCAGTGCCAAAGCAAAGCGGCAACAGGCTGTGCTGAAGCTAATTTGCTTAGGTGACAAACCGCACAATGCTGAAGAGTTGTTGACAGCTCTGAAAGAACAGGCAGATGTGTGGCTGACACCGGTAAATCTCCAGCCAGACATGGTTGTGTGTGACAATGGCTGGAACCTGGTGGCTGCTTTGAAGTGAGGCGAACTGACACATGTACCATGCCTGGCCCATGTGCTGAACCTCGTTGTTCAACATTTTCTAAAAAGCTATCCGGAGCTGCCGGATCTGCTGGTTAAAGTATGCCACCTGTGTGCACATTTTAGAAAGTCAGCTACAGCTTCAGCAGTTCCTTGCCGTGCTTCAGCAGCGATTGCAATTTCCAGCTCACCGACTGGTGTGTTCTGTCCCCGCGCGTTGGAACTCTACACTGCATATGTTAGAAAGGATTTGTGAGCAGAAGTGGGCAGTTTAGAATACCAGCTTCAACAAGGCCTTCGTTTGTCAGGTTTGACTCCACACATAAGACCTCAGGAGTGGACAGGGATGTCAGATATATGTAGCATCATCCAAAACTTTGAGGACTGCACCAAGATGGTCAGCGGTGATGATGCCATAATTATGGTCACCATACCGCTCATCTTCATTCTGAAAAGCCCTCTGCTCACAATTAAAGAGGAGGCATTGCAGGAGGAGCACGAGGACATGGATCAAGGAACTATACAGGGTGATTACAAGCAGCCCAGCCTCATGTCATCCCAATGTTGATTGGTTGACAATGAGGAAGAGGAGTAATAAAGAAGAACAGAAGCTATTTTCATGCGCTATAGAGGGGACTACAACCACAACTGTCATACTGTCTGTTCAGCGTGGATGGCCTGAGAAGAAGAGGAAAAGGAGGAAGAGGAGGAGAAGGAGGACACATTTGTCAGACATCCTGTTGGTGAGGACACGGAAGTCTTGCCTGTTACCAGTCTGGCACGCATGGCTGACTTTATGTTGCGTTGCCTTTCCCGTGACCCTCGTATTGTAAAAATATTGGGTACCAGTCATTACTGGCTAGTGACACTTTAGACCCACGGTACAAGGATTACTTTCAATCTCTTGTTCCAGAGGCAGACAGGTGTACCAAAACGGTGCAGTACCATAGGGCCATTGGTGCAGAATTATTAAAAAAATTCCCATCTCAAAACGCTGGCGGCAGAGATAACAGTTCTTCGGCCAAACAAGCAGGACAGGCGAGACAGACACAAGTCCACTCCAGCAGAGGCAGGGGAACACTGACAAAGTTCTGGGACAGTTTTCTAAGACCCTCCCATCGCCCATGCACTGAGGCGCGGGGTAATCTCACAAGGAATGTAATCTTCTCTAAGATACTGAGGGAGTACCTTGCTGACCGTACCAACATCCTCCGTGATTCCTCTGTGCCTTTTAATTATTGGGTATCCAAGCTGGACACGTGGCATGAGCTGGCTCTTTACGCTACGCCTTGGAGGTCCTGGCCTGCCCTGTCACTAGCGTTTTTGTCCGAGCGGGTTTTTAGTGCTGCTGGTGGCATTATCACAGATAATTGCATTCGCCTTTCAACAGAAAATGCATACAGGTTGACTCTTATAAAAATGAACAAGGGATGGATTGGGCCTGACTTCTTGACACCACCAAATGATGACAGTGAAGCATAAACTTCTATGTAGTGTTTTTTTGGGAGGTGTATTCCCATGCACCTCTTCACAACTAAACATGGGTATACGCTTCCTGATTTTGGGTTTTTGGTGTCCTCCTCCTTCTACTCATCCTTACCATCCACCACCACTTCAACACCAGGGTGAACGTATTCAATCATGCTCTGGCCACTCTATGTTTTAGCAAAGGTGTTATGATGGCAGTCACCAAACTACAAAAAATATGAACACCCCCAATGGGAAATGTTTGCCAGCTCATGCACTAAGTGTTTGGGCATTACAAGTCTAATAGACCTGCTCCTAAAAATTGGGCCTATTTTTTAATCAGGCCTTCGTCCACGTCTGATCATCCACCGCCACTAGATCAAAAGGGTTTACGTATTCCATGCAGCTACAGCCAGTGTTGCATTATTAACAAGGGTGGGTGGTTAGACTGAGCGTAAAAGACTTGTTCTGAAAAAGGTTGAGGTGTACCCAACAGGGGAAATGTTTGCAAGCTGGCATTTCAAGTCTAGGAGACCCATTCCTAGAAATTGGGCCTATTTTTTAATCAGGCCTTTCTCCATGTCTGATCATCCACCGCCACTAGATCAAAAGAGTTTACGTGTTCCGTGCAGCTACAGGCAGTGTTGCATTATTAACAAGGGTGGCTGGTTAGGCTGTGCGTAAAAGACTTGTTCTCAAAAAGGTTGAGGTGCACCCCACAGGGAAAATGTTTGTCAGCCCATACACTAAGTGTATGGGCATTCCAAGTGTAGGTGACCGGCTCCTTCTTAATGGGACTTTTTTGGTAAGAGGCCCACCTGCCTGTTTCTTTCAAGGGGGATTGGAGTTAATGGGGTGCATATGACTTGGTAGTAGGCCAGGCCTTGCAGTCAATGCATAAAAAATCAGAATGGGAGTACAAAATGAATAATGTGAAGTGGATTTTCCTGGGCCAATCCAGTACCTGGGTTCAAAGGCTTATTGGGGTGCATATGACTTGGTAGCAGGGCAGGCCTTGCATTCAATGAAACATTTTTCATGGAAGCCATCCTGGATATCTCGTGAAAGGGGTGTTGGGGTGTGTCGTAATTCTTGGCAGCCCATCCACTCACTGCATTGGCTATAACAGTTTCGGAAACCCAGTGTTTAATATTGGCCCTGTAAGCAGATTAATGCTGCCTGATGCCTCTGTAAAAATAGGCTCTGTGACTTTAAGAGTCCCTCCTTCATAAATGAAACAAGATATGTCTGCTTATGTGTCACACACCACATGGTCAGCTAGGGTTGGTAAATGTTACAATGACATTTCCCAGTGAATGCATTTGTTTTGGTTGAAAGCAATGTTAACCCCTTAGTGACAGAGCCATTTTGCAGCTTAATGACAGGGCCAATTTTTACAATTCTGACCACTGTCACTTTATGAGGTTATAACTCTGGAACGCTTTAACGAATCCCGCTGATTCTGAGATTGTTTTTTCGTGACATATTGTACTTCACGTTAGTGGTAAAATTTCTTTGATATGACTTGTGTTTATTTATGAAAAAAATGGAAATATGGCGAAAATTTTGAAAATTTAACAATTTTCAAACTTTAAATTTTATGCCCTTAAATCAGAGAGATATGTCACACAAATTTCTTAATCAATAACATTTCCCACATGTCTACTTTACATCAGCACAATTTTGGGACCAAAATTTTTTTTTGTTACGAAGTTATAAGGGTTAAAAGTTGACCAGCGATTTCTCATTTTTACAACACCATTTTTATTTTAGGGACCACATCACATTTGAAGTCACTTTGAGGGGTCTATACGATAGAAAATACCCAAAAGTGACACCATTCTAAAAACTGCACCCCTCAAGGTGCTCAAAACCACATTCAAGAAGTTTATTAACCCTTTACGTGCTTCACAGGAACTGAAGCAATGTGGAAGGAAAAAATTAACATTTAACTTTTTTTGCAAAAACTTTACTTCGGAACCTATTTTTTTTTATTTTCACAACTGTTAAAAGAAAA
Organism: Oophaga sylvatica; assembly: GCA_033576555.1. Taxonomy (NCBI): domain Eukaryota; kingdom Metazoa; phylum Chordata; class Amphibia; order Anura; family Dendrobatidae; genus Oophaga; species Oophaga sylvatica. The sequence goes on from JARQOD010000005.1 coordinate 114,835,250, forward strand.
AATGAACCACAAAATTTGTTGTGCAATTTCTCCTGAATAAGCCGATACCAATATGTGGGTGTAAACCACTTTTTGGGCGCACGGCAGAGGTCGCAAGGGAAGGAGCGACATTTGACTTTTTCAACGCAGAATTGGCTGGACGCCATGTCGCGTTTGTAGAGGCCCTGATGTGTCTAAACAGTGGAAACCCATCACAAGTGACCACATTTTGGAAACTAGACCCCCTAAGGAACTTATCTAGATGTGTGGTGAGCACTTTAAACCTCCAAGTGCTTCACAGAAGTTTATAACATAGAACCGTGAAAATAAAAAATCATATTTTTTCCACAAAAACGATCTGTTCACCCCAATTTTTATTTTCCCAAGGGTAACAAGACCCCAAAAGTTTTTGTTCAATTTGTCCTGAGTACGCTGATACCCCATATGTGGGGGTAAACCACTGTTTGGGTGCATGGCAGAGCTTGGAAGGGAAGGAGCGCAGTTTGACTTTTTCAACTCAGAATTGGCTGGACGCCATGTCGCGTTTGTAGAGGCCCTAATGTGTCTAAACAGTGGAAACCCCCCACAAGTGACCCCATTTTGGAAACTAGACCCCCTAAGGAACTTATATAGATGTGTGGTGAGCACTTTTAACCCCCAAGTGCTTCACAGAAGTTTATAACTCCCGGGCATGAAAATAAAAAGTCATATTTTTTCCACAAACCTGATCGTTTAGTCCCCAATTTTTTATTTTCCCAAGGGTAACAGGAGAAATTAGACCACAAAAGTTGTTGTCCAATTTGTCCTGAGTACGCTGATACCCCATATGTGGGGTGGGACCACTGTTTGGGCGCACGGCAGGGCTTGGAAAGGAAGGAGCGCCGTTTGACTTTTTCAAACCAAAATTGGCTGGAATTGAAATTGGACTCCATGTCGCGTTTGGAGAGCCCCTGATACGCCTAAACAGTCGAAACCCCCCACAAATCACACCATTTTGGAAACTAGACCCCTTAAGGAACTTATCTAGATGTGTGGTGAGCACTTTGAACCCCCAAGTGCTTCACAGAAATTAATAAACATAGAGCCGTGAAAATAAAAAATCATTTTTTTCCTCAAAAATGATTCTTTAGCCCGCTATTTTTTTATTTTCCCAAGGGTAACAGGAGAAATTGGACCCAAAAAGTTGTTGTGCAATTTTTCCTGTGTATGCTGATACCCCATATGTGGGGTGAAACCACTGTTTGGGCACATGGGAGTGCTTGGAAGGGAAGGAGCACCATTTTGTAATGCAGACTTTGATGGAATGTTCTGCGGGCGTCATGTTGTGTTTGCAGAGCCCTTGATGTACCTAAACAGTAGAAACCCCTGCAAGTGACACCATTTTGGAAACTAGACCCCCCAAGGAGCTTATCTAGATGTGTGGTGAGCACTTTGAACCCCCAAGTGCTTCACAGAAATTTATAAACGCAGAGCGGTGAAAATGAAAAATCATTTTTTTTCTCAAAAATGATTTTTTTAGGCAGCTATTTTTTATTTTCCCAAGGGTAACAGGAGAAATTAGAACCCCAAAATTGGTGTGCAATTTGTCCTGAGTACGCTGATACCCCATATGTTGTGGTAAACCACTGTTTGGGCGCACGGCAGTGCTCGGAAGGGAGGGAGCGCCATTTGACTTTTTGAAAGCCACGTCGTGTTTGGAGACCCCCTGATTTGTCTAAACAGTGGAAACTCCCCACAAGTGACCCGATTTTGGAAACTAGACCCCATAAGGAACTTATCTAGATGTGTGGTGAGCACTTTGAACCCCCAAGTGTTTCACAGAAATTTATAAACGCAGAGCTGTGAAAATAAAAAATCATTTTTTTTCTCAAAAATGATTTTTTTAGCCAGCTATTTTTTATTTTCCCAAGGGTAACAGGAGAAATTAGAACCCCAAAATTGGTGTGCAATTTGTCCTGAGTATGCTGATACCCCATATGTTGGGGTAAACCACTGTTTGGGCGCACGGCAGTGCTCGGAAGGGAGGGAGCGCCATTTGACTTTTTGAACGCCACGTCGTGTTTGGAGACCCCCTAATGTGCCTAAATAGTGGAAATCCCTCAATTCTAGCTCCAACCCTAATCCCAACACACCCCTAACCCTAATCCCAACCCTAATCCTAACCTAAATCCCAACCCTAATTCCAACCCTAATTGTAACCCTAACCTTAATTGTAACCCTAACTCTGATTGTAACCCTAATCCTAATTTTAACCCTAACCCTAATTGTAACCCTAACCCTAATTCTAACCCTAATTATAACCCTAACCCTAAGGCTAGGTTCATTTTGCGTTTTACCAGCCCGTTCAACACATAGCGTTGACGGGCTGGTAACGGTATAGCATAACGCGATCGCGTTATGCTATACCCGCTAGCGCAGAGGAATCAGCAGATGATTCATCTGCGCTAGCGGTGACGGAGCCCAAATGCTGCAGCCCGCGTCCGAGGCTCCGTCACTGAATGATGGCACATCGCAAACGCATGCCGCTTTATGGCATGCGTCGCAATGCACCCTCAAATGGGGGTGAATGGCAGCGTTAACGGACTGCGTTACACCGCGTTATACCTAACGGACTGCCATAACGCAGTATGAACCCGGCTTAACCCTAACGCTAATTATAACCCTAACCCTAATGCTAACCCTAACCCTAATTATAACCCTAACCCTAATTATAACCCTAACCCTAACAGAAAAATGAAAATAAATATAATTTCTATTTTTTATTATATGTCCCTAACTAAGGGGGTGATAAATGGGGGGGTTATGTACTGTTTTTTTTATTTTGATCACTGTGATAGTTTATCACAGTGATCAAAATGCACTTTCTGGAGAATGAATGAAAAAAAATTTGAATCTGCCACCAAGCAGATCGGCAGGCGCACTGCGCATGCGCCCGCCATTTTTTTTGTGCAGGAAGAAGACGCCGGGTTCCTGGGGCCTCGAGGAGGACGGAGGACACCGGTAAGTATAGGGGGGGGCGATTGGGGGACCTGGGGACCCTCATTTTCTCCCCTCTGATGTGCGATCACATCAGAGGGGAGAGAAATCATTTTTTTTTTGCGATCGCGTCTATGCTTGCATAGCAGCGATCGCAACACCGGGATCGGTGAATACCGACCCGGATCATGTTCTCTGGGGTCTCGGCTCCCCCGGTAGCCGAGACCCCAGAGAATATTTGCCCATCCCCCCCAGCACATAGCGGCACATAGCGGTGGGCGCACTGGATGCGACTCATCGCGCGCACCGGGGGACACCGGAGGGCCCTGGGGCCACATGCAGGGGATCGGGGGCCACATGGGGGTCCTGGGGACCCTTTTTCTCTGTCCTCTGATGTCCGATGACATCAGAGGAAAGAGAAATTAAATAGCACAACATTTTTTTTTTGTTGCGGTCGCCGTTATAGGGTTAATAGCGGCGATCGCAACATCGGTGTCGGTAAAAACCGACCCGATTCATGCTCTCTGGTAGCCGAGACCCTGGAGAAAATGCGCCTCTGGGGGGTGCTATTCACTTTTTCCACAGCGCCGTTAATTAACGGCGCTGTGGTTTATGTACCCTTAATGAACGCCGTTAAAAGGCGTATCGGCGGTCGTTAAGGAGTTAAAGTTGAAAAACGCTTCAAAAACACTGCGTCTGAACATAGCCAAGTGGTGGAGGAACATTTTGTTCTGGGGTTATTTATTTTGCCTTATATACAAGTCATTAACCTGGAAATGATGTACCTTAACATATTTCCCAGCAAAATTCGCTTTGGTTTCGTTTTGGCATGCTTTTTGGTGCATCGGTAAAAATGGCATGAAACTCTGACACCATTGTTTAAAGCTGTGAAATAGGAGTCAAGAATTCTTCCTGGGGCAATCCCCATGATGTCCTTTTGTCATTTGAGCAGTGTTTCCATCATTTTCAGACGTTTTTAGACCTTAAAAGGACCCCCGGGGGGCGGATCGGGGTAAAAATGCTCGGGTCTCCCACAGACGTACATTAGGCTCATTGTTCTGTCCGATTACCCGAGTATTCCAATTTGCTCGACCCGAACAACAAGCACCCGAGCATTTTAGTGCTCGCCCATCACTAATTAGCACCAGTTCATGCTTTTTTTCATTTTGACAAGCATTAGGTTTTATACACTTGTGGCAGCAACCTGATCCACTTTGATGTGAAAAATCCACTAGCTTCACTGAAGCTCGGCCATCCAATCTGAGACCGGGAGGTGCTGAGCTCTCGTCATGGCAGTTCCCATAATTTCTCAGCTATTTAACTGAGCTGATAGTCCCAGATAGCTGTCAGCTGTAGCTTCAGCTAAGTGTGGTTTGCTTAGTCTGTTCTCTGTATTTTGCTCAATGATCTATCGCTGTTAGACCTTCGACCTCAATCTGATCATCCATTTGTTTAACCCCTTTGCTCTGATCCTCTACCCTCCTGGTATTTTGACCTTGGATCGTGACCTCACTACGACGTTATCGCTTCATTATGTTTATGACATACCTGCCTTGCTATTGAACTTGGACTCCTCAACTATTTCAACACACAGCTTGCCCGTGAGAAGTGACTCAGTGTCACAATATGTGCCCTTACCTCACACTACGTATTTTGTACTTTATAAATAAATATTAATTCTTCATTGAAATCAAGTAAGAAATTATGAGAGTGCAATTGTTCTTCTAAGGCCGGCGTCACACTTGCGAGTGTGATGCGAGTAAGTCGCACGATTTTCTCGCATCAACACCCGGCACGGCAGCCCGCTCTCAGACCCGAGTGTGCGGCTGCATAGAAATACATGCAGCCGCACACTCGGGTCCGAGAGCGGGCTGCCGTGCCGGGTGTTGATGCGAGAAAGTCGTGCGACTTACTCGCATCACACTCGCAAGTGTGACGCCGGCCTTAGGGTAAAAGTCAAATCAGAATCTCAATTTGCAGATATGGAGATTCTGGATAGTGCAAAGTATGAGAACTGATTTGGCTAGGTGAGAGGCTCTGGACTGAGGTCTAAGGGGTAACTTTTCTCATTGCGGAGAGTACAATACCGGCTCTGGCATGCCAAGATAAGGAGACTTATTTGCAGTGCAATGTTTCCTCTCTGAGGAGGCAATTTGCATGTTAAATTTCCCAGAGAAACCTTGCATGCAAATGAGCCTCCTTAGCTTGGCTTGCCAGAGCAAGTATGTCACTCTCCAGAATAAGAAATGTTACCCCTTAGACTTCAGTCCAGAGCCTCTCACCTAGTCAAATCAGTTCTCATACTTTACACTTATGAGAGGAAATACCCTGAAACACTATGTCTGCAAATTGAGATTCTGATTTGACTTTCATCCTAAGTCACATTTGAAGGCTCGTTAAAGCAAATAGGCCTCCTTACCTTGGCATGACATAACCGATATGTCATTCTCCCCAAGGAGAAACATTAGCTAATAACCCCTTCCCGACCCATGACGCCTACATCGGCGTCATGAAAACCTGTGCCATCCTGACCCATGACGCCTACGTAGGCGTCATGGTATAAATCCCGTCCCTGCGGGTCGGGTGACCAGGGTCACTGAAAGGTCACCCAACCCGCAGGCACAAGACCCTTTGTGCTTCACCACAGGGGGGTGGCTTAACCCCCACGTGGCTAAGTTCGCTCTGATTGGCTGTTAAAAGTGAAACAGCCAATCAGAGCGATTTGTAATATTTCACCAATGAAATTTGGTGAAATATTACAATCCAGCTATGGCCGATGCTGCAATAGCATCTGCCATGGCTGGAGACCGAGATCCGACCCCCCACACACCGAATGACGACGGCGATCGATCGCCGCCATCACTATCTATTAAACAGAGTCAGCATGGGTTTGTAACTAATAAGTCATGTCAGACTAACTTAATTTCCTTCTATGACAGAATCACTGACTGGGTGGATCAGGGAAATGCTGTAGATATAGTATATCTTGACTTCAGCAAAGCATTTGACAAAGTATCTCACACAATCCTTATTGAAAAAATGACTAAGTATGGAATGGACAAGGCAACTGTTAGGTGGATTCATAACTGGCTTAGTGATCGGACCCAAAGAGTGGTTGTAAATGGCTGCACATCCAGTTGGAAGAATGTCTCAAGTGGGGTACCACAAGGCTCTGTTTTGAGCCCTGTATTGTTCAACATCTTTATCAATGATTTAGATGAAGGAATTGAGGGTAAACTGATCAAATTTGCTGATGACACAAAGCTAGGAGGGGTAGCTAATACTAGAGAAGAGAGAGAGAGGATTCAAAAAGATATACATAAACTGGAGCAGTGGGCAGCAACTAACAGAATGGATTTTAACAGGGAAAAATGCAAAGTACTACATCTGGGCAATAAAAATGAAAAAAGCATATACAAAATGTGAGGAATAGGGCTAAGTAACAGCACATGTGAAAAAGACTTGGGTATACTAATTGATCACAGACTTAACATGAGTCAACAGTGTGATGCAGCAGCAAAAAAGGCAAATGCAATTCTAGGATGTATCAACAGAAGCATACAGTCTAGATCACGTGAGGTCATTATTGCCCTCTACTCCTCTTTGGTCAGACCTCATCTGGAATACTGTGTCCAGTTTTGGGCACCACATTTTAAAAAAGACATCAACAAACTGGAGCAAGTTCAGAGAAGAGCCACCAGAATGGTGACCGGTCTGCAAACCATGTCCTATGAGGAACGGTTGCAGGATTTGGGAATGTTTAGCTTGCAAAAAAGAAGACTGAGAGGAGACTTAATAGCTGTCTACAAATATCTCAAGGGCTGTCACATTATAGAAGGATCATCTTTATTCTCATTTGCGCAAGGAAAGACTAGAAGCAATGGGATGAAACTGAATGGGAGGAGACACAGATTAGATATTAGAAAAAACTTTTTGACAGTTAGGGTGATCAATGAGTGGAACAGGCTGCCACAAGAGGTGGTGAGTTCTCCTTCAATGGAACAGAGGCTGGATAGACATCTGTCTGGGATGATTTAGAGAATCCTGCTTTGAGCAGGGGGTTGGACCAGATGACCCAGGAGGTCCCTTCCAACTCTACCATTCTATGATTCTATGATTCTATCTGCTCCCCTTCACTCCGCTCCACTCCCCCTCACCTTCCGATCCCCCCTCACCTCCCCAGGCGTCTCCGAAGTCCCTGTGGCCGTCCCAGTATTCTTCCGGGATGATTCATTGGCGCAGCCATCCTGGAAAATGGCGGGCGCATGCGCAGTTCGCCCGCCGGCCGGCAGATTCCATTCTTTTTATTTGATCACTGTGATAAACTCTCACAGTGATCAAAATAAAAAAAAAATACCCCCCCCTTTATCACCCCACAGGTAGGTACAAGTAATAAAATAAAGAAAATATTTTTTTATTTTTCCATTAGGGTTAGCATTAGGGCTAGGGTTAGAACTAGGGTTAGAACTAGGGTTAGGGTTAGGGTTGAAATTAGGGTTAGGGTTGGAATTGTAGTTAGGGTTAGAATTAGGTTTAGAATTAGGGTTAGGGTTGGAATTAGGGTTAGGGTTGGAATTAGGGTTAGGCTTGTGGTTAGGGTTAGAGTTGGGATTAGGGTTAGGGGTGTGTTGGGGTTAGGGTTGGGATTAGGGTTAGGCTTGTGGTTAGGGTTATGGTTAGGGTTGTGAGTAGGGTTAGGGGTGTGTTGGTGTTAGTGTTATGGTTAGGGTTGAGATTAGGGTAAGGGGTGTGTTGGGGTTAGGGTTGCGGTTTGGGGTGTGTTGCGGTTAGGGTTGGAGTTAGAATTGAGGGGTTTCCGCTATTTAGGCACATCAGGGGGTCTCCAAACGTGACATGGCGCCACCATTTATTCCAGTCAATTTTGTATTAAAAAAGTCAAACACTGTCCCTTCATTCTGAGCCCCAACGTGCGCCCAAACAGTGGTTTACCCCCACATATGGGGTATCAGCGTACTCAGGAAAAGTACACCAGCAAAGCACCCCCATATCATCACACCTCCTTCTCCATGCTTCACGGTGGGAACCAGGCATGTAGAGTCCATCCGTTCACCTTTTCTGTGTGCAAAGCAGTAATCAAAGCAAAAGGTGGCTACTTTGAAGACCCTAGAATATAAGACATATTTTCAGTTGTTTCACACTTTTTTGTAAAGTGTAATGTATAATTCCACATGTGTTAATTCATAGTTTTGATGCCTTCAGTGTGATTCTACAATTTTCATAGTCATGAAAATACAGAAAAATCTTTGAATGAGAAGGTGTGTCCAAACATTTGGTCTGTACTGTATATATATATATATATATATATATATATATATATATATATATATATATATATAATTATTTGCTTTTTGTGTGCATTTTTTTTTTACAATGTGATTTTTACATGACTTTTTACATAGAGATAACTGCTCTATGTAAAACTTCAAGTTAAAATTGCATTGCATACAGATGGAAAACTGATGGAAAACTGATGGAAAACGCATGGAAAACGCATGGTGCTATTTAAAATCGCATGACATTTTACTAGAATCGTACCGTTTTTTCCGTCCAAAAACGGACCGATTTTTTTCCCACTAGTGAGTATGAGCCCTTTCACAGCCATAAGCTCGCCATGGGTAACTGCAGTTGGGAGCAATGAGAAACAGGGTGCAACACAGCGTGTGCATGTGATCTGTATCTAAGGGCTCGTTCACGAGACCGTATTTTTGGTATGAATGTGATCTGGCAAAACATTCAATCGCACGCGGACCAATGTTATTTGTGCAAGTGATTTTCTTCCTCAGACTCAGCCATGGGTTTGCACTCATATGACATCTGAGTGCTGTCCAATTTCCAGGTACTGACAGAAAATTAAAAAAAAAACAACAGTTTCTCAATTTTTCTCATCTCAGAGTATCACATTGATCAAATTCTGATAATATTTTCATGAGAGGGTGATTTGTATAAATTGACCAAATTCTCTTAGATGAAAGACTACATGGTCATTTGTGCCTAGCCTCAGGGTCAGGTCTATATGTCGGTGCACACTGTGTCCAAGCAGAATTGAATGCTCCCAGTATTTCACCACCATTTTGTTACATTGTTTTTTGGCAATTTGCTTTTCTATGCTTGTATTGTATATAACATGTCAATATTTCTATTCAGATTGTAGGAGAATCATATATGACATAAAAAACAGCATAGGTCAACAGGTGTACACCGTCACAGAAGACTTTGATTGCCCCAACCAATACTTCTGTGCGGGAATTAGATCCTTTACTAGGAGGATGACTGACAATTCAGGAAATCTTGTTATGGAAGTCCACAAACCCTTTGAATGGCCAATAATTTCTTCTTGTCAGAAAAAGGTATGTATTACTGTATATGTCTGGGTGACCTGTATATTTGAAACATGCCTTCTATCTATAAAATGTGTCTGTTTTGTGTACACAAAGATCATTTCTGAAATCTCAAAAGGAAACGTTCCAAGTGCACAGATACCAATGCTAAGGGCTACTGACTCAAGAATACTGTACATATGTTTATCTGTTAGATCACATGAAAATTTTTTTCTTGGAATTATTAAAATAAAATACTCCTGTGTCTACAGTCATGGCCAAAAGTTTTGAGAATGACACAAATATTATATTTTCACATGATCTGCTGCCCTCTGGTTTTTATGTGTGTTTGACAGATGTTTTTATCACAGACAGAAATATAATAATTGCAAACATATGAGTAACAAAAGCTTATATTGACAGTTAGAATGAGTTAATGCAGCAAGTCAATATTTGCAGTGTTGACCCTTCTTTTTCAGGACCTCTGCAATTCTCCCTGGCATGCTCTCAATCAACTTCTGGACCAAATTCTGACTGATAGCAGTGCATTCTTGCACAATCAATGCTTTCATTTTGTCAGAATTTTTAAGTTTTTGTTTGTCCACCCGTCTCTTGATGATTGACCACAAGTTCTCAATGGGATTAAGATCTGGGGAGTTTCCAGGCCATGGACCCAAAATCTCTATATTTTGTTCCCTGAGCCATTTAGTTATCACCTTTGCTTTATGGCAAGGTGCTCCATCATGCTGGAAAAGGCATTGTTGATCGCCAAACTGCTCTTGGAGGGTTGGGAGAAGTTGCTCTTGGAGGACATTCTGGTACCATTCTTTATTCATGGCTGTGTTTTTAGGCAAGACTGTGAGAGAGCCGATTCCCTTGGCTCAGAAGCAACCCCACACATGAATGGTTTCAGGATGCTTAACAGTTGGCATGAGACAAGACTGGTGGTAGCGCTCACCTTGTCTTCTCCGAATGAGGCGTTTTTCTGATGTCCCAAACAATCGAAAAGGGGATTCATCAGAGAAAATAACTTTACGCCAGTCCTCAGCAGTCCACTGCCTGTACCTTTTGCAGAATATCAGTCTGTCCATGATGTTTTTTCTGGAGATAAGTGGCTTCTTTGCTGCCTTCCTTGAGACCAGGCCTTGCTCCAAGAGTCTCCGCCTCACAGTGCGTGCAGATGCACTCACACCTGCCTGCTGCCATTCCTGAGCAAGCTCTGCACTGCTGGTAGCCTGATCCCGCAGCTGAAACACTTTTAAGAGACGGTCCTGGCGCTTGCTGGTCTTTCTTGGGCGTCCTGGAGCCTTTTTGGCAACAATGGAACCTCTCTCCTTGAAGTTCTTGATGATGCGATAGATTGTTGACTGAGGTGCAATCTTTCTAGCTGCGATACTCTTCCCTGTTAGGCCATTTTTGTGCATTGCAATGATGACTGCACGTGTTTCTTTAGAGATAACCATGGTTAACAGAAGAGAAACAATGATGCCAAGCACAGCCTCCTTTTAAAGTGTCCAGTGGTGTCATTCTTACTTAATCATGACAGATTGATCTCCAGCCATGTCCTCATCAACACCCACACCTGTGTTAATGGAGCAATCACTGAAAAGAGGTTAGCTGGTCCTTTTAAGGCAGGGCTGCAATGATGTTGAAATGTGTTTTGGGGGATAAAGTTCATTTTCTAGCCAAATATTGACTTTGCAAGTAATTGCTGTTAAGCTGATCACTCTTTATAACATTCTGGAGTATATGCAAATTGCCATTAGAAAAAGTGAAGCAGTAGACTTTGTAAAAATTAATATTTGTGTCATTCTCAAAACTTTTGTCCATGACTGTACACATTGTGACTAAAAACCTGTTGTGACATGATCCCGAAGGGTGAGTTTCCACTATCAGGAAACACAGCGTATATGACGGAGCGGAAACTCCGCTCCGTCTAAGCCCCGCCCCCTTTCTGATGCGCGTTATTTCCGGAGGTGTTCATGACACCTCCGGAACACCTCCGGAAATAACGCAGGGCTACATAGCCCTGTGTTAAATTCCGTTGCGGCGACGCACCGTCGCCGCAAGACGCTAGGACATGCTGCGGTCTGAAAAGACGCGCCGCATGTCCGTAAACGCAGGTCTTCCGCCTGCGTAATTTTGCGCATAGTGGAGACGGGATTTCTTGAAATCCCCTCCACTATGCTGTAACATCTGGACGCTGCGTGTTTGGCGCCAAACACGCAGCGTTTCCTGATCGTGGAAACTCACCCGAAGTGTTCCTTTACTTTCCTCGGAGTACACCTGCCTAATATGCCCATTGCTAGTGGTAAGGTACTTGGCGGCTCCTGCTCCAGTGACACCTTCATCTGTCATCAGGAGCTGCTGAACTGACTCTATGGATGGAGGTGAGGAAGTGGTAACGCAGATGCCACTGAAATTACTGTGTTTAATTGCTGAGTGTTATTGTGCCACCCAGCCAGATAGTATGTGTTTCTGCTGATCTGTCTATTTTTGGGCTGATCAGCAAGTGCAATCAGTATTTTTCTGTTACCAAAATGGCAGCACCATGCCGTTTATAAACTCTCAGCAGTCTAGAAGTTTCCTTCTGGTGTGCTATTTTGGACTGATACCTGACCCAGCTTGTTATACTTCTATGCCTTTGGTTATCCCTTGGACTAATTGTCTATTTTGATCCTGGATATTTAACCATTCCTCTGCCTTTTGATCCTGTGTCTGGTTTAGTCTGTCCTGGCTTCACTCTGTCTAGTTTCTCGTTTTGTCTCCTGCTTCTGCCCCTTGTTCTGTCTCTCTGTAATGTATGTAGTACAGTTCATATAGCGTCTTGTGCTTGGGTGCGATGAAAACACAGGAGTCACAGGTTTGATATAGAAAAGTCCTGTATTACTTCATACAAGTTGGCAGAAATAGTCACACAGTTTGCAGACACAGAAACAGGAGACACAGCAGGCCAGAGTAATCCAAGCTCAGCAATCACTCTCCAATACAGATTCAGGATCTTCTTCTCTGTTACCGTAAGTCCATGCAAACGTGGGTCTTTCAAAGAGCAGGGTTCAGAGTCCACAAGTGCTTCAGAGTTCCTCAGTAGGAATAGCTGGAGTACAAGGTCCAAGGCTTACAGGAGTCAAGTCACAGGTTCACTGCAGGCTAGATTCTGAAGCACTGATTGCTCAGCTGTGGCTGCTTAAGAAGCAAAGGAGAGAATCAGGGCGGGAACATGCAAGCTGGAAACTCCATTTTGACTGAGGGCAAGATAGCTGCAGCAAGACAGAAAGTAAAATGGCTGACGAACAAACTGAGTTTCAGGAATATATACATAGAACCTTACATTACTCCCCCCTTAAGGACAACCTCCGGATGACCTCAGACCAGGCTTGTGTGGGTACCTCTGATGAAACTGACGGAGCAAGCGAGGAGCATTAACGTTATTGACCGGTTCCCATGAGTTGTCCTCCACTGGGTAGCCCTGCCATTTAATCAGATATTGTAACTGATTTCTATACAACCTGGAATCTAAAATCCTTTCCACCACAAATTCTTCCTGACCATCGACTAGCACTGGGTCAGGGCAAGGAGAGGAACGTCCAGGAAACGTATTGGGTGTCGCAGCCTTTAGTAGGGATACATGAAAGACAGGGTGGATTCTCATAGTTCTGGGCAGTTGAAGACGACAAGCAACGGCATTTATAATTTTACTGATTTTATAGGGTCCAATGTACTTATGTCCCAACTTAGACGATGGAATCCTTAACTTAAGATTTCTGGTTGACAGCTAGACCAAGTCTCCTACCTTGAAAGCTGGTGCAGGTTTACGAAATTTATCTGCTGCTTTCTTGTACCTTTCTTGAGCCGATTCCAGATTTTCCTTTAGAAGATCCATATTCCTCTGTAAAGACGTGATTCTTTCAGCCACTGCTGGTAAAGGCGTTTCTATGGGAAATCGTGGTAGAATGTTAGGATGATAACCTAGATTAGAGTAAAAAGGAGACTGTTTAGTGGAGGCACTCTGAGAGTTGTTATACGAGAACTCAGCTAATGGAAGTAGATCCACCCAATCATCCTGTAGGTGGCAGATAAAGCAGCGGAGATACTGCTCCAGGGTTTGATTGGTTCGTTCGGTCTGTCCATTAGTCTGGGATGAAAAGCAGAAGAAAGGTTTACTTTAATGTCCAATGCTGCACAGAAATTTTGCCAAAACCTAGAAGTGAATTGCACCCCTCGATCCGAAATAACCTCATCCGTACTCCATGTAAGCGAAACACATCTTTAATCATCAAATCTGATGTCTGTTTTGCAGTGGGTAAGCCGACACAAGGGATAAAATGAGCTGCCTTTGTTAGACGGTCAACCACCACTAGAATGGTGTTCTTCCCCTGAGAGGTTGGTAACTCCACAATGAAGTCCATAGAAATGGATCCCCACGGGCGGGACGGGGTGGGAAGAGGCTGTAACAGACCAGTTGGTGAGGAGCGAGGTGTTTTGCATCTTGCACAGACCTCACATGAAGTGACATAATTCAAAACATCCTTCCTGCAAGTGGGCCACCAAAAGAAACGAGAAAGAAATTCCTGTGTCTTTAGAATTCCTCTATGCCCAGCTATCTTGGAATCGTGAATGAGTTGCAATACTCTTAATCTGACTGTTTCAGGAATATACAGACGTTGTCCCTGAATCCACACACCATTCTTAAAGACAAGACTTACGTCCCTTGGGGGTTGTGCCAAAAAGGAATCCGCATGGTATGCTTCCTTGATGTCCTTAAGTAGGTCTTGATTATGAATTACTCCTAGGAATCTAGAGTCAGGAAGAATAGTCTTAGGAGGAGTAATTGGACGTGTCTCTGCTGAGTAAATCCTAGAGAGTGCATCAGCCTTTCCATTGCGCGATCCTGGTCTATAAGAGATGATAAAATTAAATTGGTTTAAGAAAAGATTCCAGCGAGCCTGGCGAGGAGTCAGGCACTTAGCCGACCTGATAAACTCAAGGTTACGATGGTCTGTCAGGACGACTATTTGCTGTGCAGCTCCCTGAAGAAGGTGTCTCCATTCTTTGAAGGCGGCAATAATGGCCAACAACTCTCTATTGCCCACATCGTAGTTCCTCTCAGCCGAAGACAACTGCTGGGAAAAGAAGGCACAGGGATGCAAGACATTCTTCTCACCTGTTCTCTGAGAGAGTATAGCTCCAACGGCACAGTCTGAAGCATCCACCTCTATTATGAAGGCAAGCTCGGGGTTGGGATGTACTAGGATAGGTGCAGTGGTAAATTTATCTTTTAGACGGGAAAATGCTTCCTGGGCTTGGGGAGTCCAGGAAAACCTAGATTCTTTCCGGGTAAGTTGAGTGATAGGTGACACTACCTCAGAGAAATTTCTAATGAAACGTCTATAGAAGTTGGCAAACCCGATGAAGCGCTGTACCTCCTTCACATTTCTAGGACTTGGCCAATCCTTGATGGCTTGGGTTTTGCTTCCATCCATACTAATTCCTTGTGTAGACAGTACATACCCCAGAAATTGAATTTCGGTCCTATGGAATTCACACTTTTCAAGTTTGATGTAAAGATGATTTTGTCTTAGACGTTCCAAGACCATACTCACATGTCCATGATGTTCCTCTGTGGAGTTAGAAAAAATTAGAATATCATCCAAATAAATTACCACGAATGTATCTAGGAGATCCCTGAAGATGTCATTCACCAAGTGTTGGAAAGTGGCTGGGGCGGTACTCAGACCAAAAGGCATAACTAGATATTCAAAGTGTCCATAGCGTGACCTGAATGCAGTCTTCCATTCATCCCCAGGTCTAATACGGACTAAGTTATAGGCCCCACGAAGATCTAGTTTAGAAAAAATTTTGGCATGTCGCACTCTCTCCAATAACTCAGGGATTAAAGGCAATGGATAACGGTTTCTAATAGTAACCTTATTGAGTTCCCTATAGTCTACGCATGGTCTCAGAGATCCATCTTTCTTCTTTACAAAGAAGATGGGTGCACCTGCAGGAGATGAAGAGGGGCGTATGAAGCCCTTGGCTAGATTTTCATCTATGTAATCCTTTAAAGCCTTTAGCTCGGGCCCCGCCAGGGGGTAGATCTTACCAAAAGGTATCTCTGCTCCAGGCAATAATTCAATTGGACAATCATATGGACGGTGAGGAGGAAGCTGGTCAGCGTTCTTCTTGTCACATAAATCCACATAGTCCTGGTATACAGCTGGTAGTTCAGGGACTGACATGATTCCTTTAGGAACAGAGCAAGCTGAAACTTTTGGACTCATCTGTTTCTCTGGAAAGTGTAATTCCTTGGTCTCCCAGTTAATGGTAGGATTCTGAGCCTGCAGCCATGGTAGCCCTAGAATAATGGGAAAGTGGGGAGAAGAGATAAGCATAAAGGACAGTTTCTCTTGATGATCTTTACCCATAAGAACCCTCAAAGGCTCTGTTTCCTGATCCACTGGTCCAGAGGTCAGCAGGGAGCCATCCACAGTTTCCATCTGTACTGGAGTAGCCTTCTTCACTGAACGTATTCCCTGTTTCAGAGCAAAGGAGACATCCATAAAATTTCCACTTGCCCCTGAGTCGATCATAGCAGAGCTAGACACCCAAGCTGAGTCAACCCAGAGTTTGATGGAAAGAAAGCAATGAGAATTGTTTTTCTTACAACTCAGCTGGGACACCGCTGAGGAAACTTGAAAAATGGCAGCGTTTACACAGTCAACGTCCTCAGAGGTAACGGAGTTTAAGTCCGAGAAATCAAGATCTGTTGCTGCAGATCTCTCTGGAGCCTGAGGCTCGGACCTGACAGATCCCCTCTCGCAACACTCACAATGAATGAGTGCTGCAGTAGTCTTACGAGAACGGCTGGGGCAGTTTATAATGAAGTGCCCTGACTAGTGTTGAGCATTCCGATACCGCAAGTATCGGGTATCGGCCGATATTCGCGTTATCGGAATTCCGATACTTAATTCCGATACTTTTTCAATATCGTATACCGGAATCGGAAGTTCCCATAATTCTTTGAGAGGCAATGTGATTTTAGTCAGCCAATGAGGAATCCTACGAAGTGTGGGCACATCCTGTAATGATGCGGTCATCTTAACTAATGGCATGGCTGTGATTGGCTGCTGAAATGATGTCAGAATGCACTATAAAAGGCGCCGCAGCCATTTTAGCGTCACTGTGCTGTGAACTCAGTTAGGGACAGAACGCTGCTGTGCTGACTCTGAGGGACAGTTAGATATTGCGATTTTGTGTACTACTGTGCTTGAGGCAGGCTAGTTTACCAACCGCTGTGTAAAGCTTCATTTTGCCAGTGTTGTTTTAACAGCTCTGTGCAAGGTGTGTGTGTGACAGTGCAGGTGACGCTGCAGTTTGCTCTGCATCCACCGCTGTTTGTAGGCATCTGCACGTGTCACTTTTTTTTTTTTTTTTTTATTTTATTTAGTGGAATTGGTGCAGCTCCATTATATTAGAAAAAAATCAAATCTATTAGTGTGACGTGCTTCCATCCGTATACAATACATTGGTTGCAAACACTATAGAAGTACAGAAAGGAGCTTTTCACAGATTGTGGACAGTTGTGTTTCAGTGTTCACTTCAGTCTGTGTTTTTTACTTTTTTGAGTGCAGATCACGCTCCAGTTACTTGTTCAAGCACTGCTGCTTGTACTCTGCTGAGCGTGTCTCAGTGGCTCATCCTTTTCATTTATCTCCAATTGGTTCTGCTACATTCCATTTAAAATAAATCTAATCTATTAGTGTGACGCGCTTCCATCCGTATACAATACATTGGTTGCAAACACTATAGAAGTACAGAAAGGAGCTTTTCACAGATTGTGGACAGTTGTGTTTCAGTGTTCACTTCAGTCTGTGTTTTTTACTTTTTTGAGTGCAGATCACGCTCCAGTTACTTGTTCAAGCACTGCTGCTTGTACTCTGCTGAGCGTGTCTCAGTGGCTCATCCTTTTCATTTATCTCCAATTGGTTCTGCTACATTCCATTTAAAATAAATCTAATCTATTAGTGTGACGCGCTTCCATCCGTATACAATACATTGGTTGCAAACACTATAGAAGTACAGAAAGGAGCTTTTCACAGATTGTGGACAGTTGTGTTTCAGTGTTCACTTCAGTCTGTGTTTTTTACTTTTTTGAGTGCAGATCACGCTCCAGTTACTTGTTCAAGCACTGCTGCTTGTACTCTGCTGAGCGTGTCTCAGTGGCTCATCCTTTTCATTTATCTCCAATTGGTTCTGCTACATTCCATTTAAAATAAATCTAATCTATTAGTGTGACGCGCTTCCATCCGTATACAATACATTGGTTGCAAACACTATAGAAGTACAGAAAGGAGCTTTTCACAGATTGTGGACAGTTGTGTTTCAGTGTTCACTTCAGTCTGTGTTTTTTACTTTTTTGAGTGCAGATCACGCTCCAGTTACTTGTTCAAGCACTGCTGCTTGTACTCTGCTGAGCGTGTCTCAGTGGCTCATCCTTTTCATTTATCTCCAATTGGTTCTGCTACATTCCATTTAAAATAAATCTAATCTATTAGTGTGACGCGCTTCCATCCGTATACAATACATTGGTTGCAAACACTATAGAAGTACAGAAAGGAGCTTTTCACAGATTGTGGACAGTTGTGTTTCAGTGTTCACTTCAGTCTGTGTTTTTTACTTTTTTGAGTGCAGATCACGCTCCAGTTACTTGTTCAAGCACTGCTGCTTGTACTCTGCTGAGCGTGTCTCAGTGGCTCATCCTTTTCATTTATCTCCAATTGGTTCTGCTACATTCCATTTAAAATAAATCTAATCTATTAGTGTGACGCGCTTCCATCCGTATACAATACATTGGTTGCAAACACTATAGAAGTACAGAAAGGAGCTTTTCACAGATTGTGGACAGTTGTGTTTCAGTGTTCACTTCAGTCTGTGTTTTTTACTTTTTTGAGTGCAGATCACGCTCCAGTTACTTGTTCAAGCACTGCTGCTTGTACTCTGCTGAGCGTGTCTCAGTGGCTCATCCTTTTCATTTATCTCCAATTGGTTCTGCTACATTCCATTTAAAATAAATCTAATCTATTAGTGTGACGCGCTTCCATCCGTATACAATACATTGGTTGCAAACAATATAGAAGTACACAAACGGGCCTTTCACAGCTACTGAACATGGTTTTTAATTTTTAACTAAAATATGTATTTTTTCAAATGACACAAATATAAGTAATGTTGAAGAGGAATAGTCCTACATCCATTGTTTGCACAATATTACAGGTGTACATCATGTCCCTTAATCAACAATGTATTATTATATTTACTTGTATGCTTTTATTTAAAAGCCAAGAACACAGAAGGATAACCTTCGCACTGCAGCTGTTGTCAAAGTTCAACCCACATTATGCACTTCCAACATTGCAGCATTTGAGGCATGATGTGAGTTGGATTGGTCAAAGTTATGGAGTGAGAAGGTTCACCATCAGTACCCTATAGCATAAGTATGCTTTTGTGTTAGCATTTGTGTTAGACATGTGGATATCTGCCATAATATGTCACAATTATTTAGTTACAGATTTGTTACCAACACTAATCATTGAATGGTTTTAAATTTGACGTTTCACTTGTTTACAGCTTAGAAATAAGGGTGTAGCCTGATATCTATGTGTAGCACTAGCCACTTTAACATGTCATGTTTTTTTAAACATGTGTAGCTAGGTAGCAGTAATTTTTGCCGGACACACAGCAGGGGAACAGCAGGCGTTACTGAACCCCACTATTACTATAGCTTGTGTATTGGTCTGTGGACACGACACTTCTGAGCAGCAACTGGCAGTGTTGTAGCCCAGGGAGTATAGCTCAGGTGGTAGAAAGATGAACATAACAGGAGACATGGAAAACGTTGCCAACCAGTTAGTTAATCTGAAACCGGACAGGCAAATTCAGGCGAGATCCATGCCTAGTTCATTTTCAGAAAAGTAAGCCGTTCTACATTATCGTAGGATAGTCGCATGCAACGGTCTGTTAGTACACCACCTGCAGCAGTAAAGACGCGCTCCGATAATACACTGGCAGCAGATCAAGCCAGCACCTCCAATGCATACTGGCTAAGCTCTGGCCATGTATCCAGCTTAGAGACACAAAACTTGAATGGGGAAGAGCCATCTGAGAGTACACTGAGAGGGCAAGACATGTAGTCTGTAACCATCTTACGGAAATGTTGCCTCCTGCTGACTGGAGCCGTCTCGGATGGTGTAGACATTGGTGGCGCTGCCACAAAACTTCGACACATTTGGAACATACTGTTCTTGCCCTGTGCAGAGGCGCTGCTTGTGCTCCCTCTTGTTGCAGAGCTGTCTCCACTGCCTCGACGCACAGAGCTGCTTTGTAAATCAGTAGCAGCAGCAGTGCTCTCGGCTGGAATGGAGAACATTATGGATTGCACCAGTGTGTCTTGGTACTTCCGCATTTTACGCTCCCGGTTCAACGGTGTGATGAGGCTTTGTAAGTTGTCCCGGTAGCGAGGGTCTAGGAGGGTGTACACCCAATAATCAGACGTGGTGTGAATGTGTTCGATGTGGCGGTCGTTTCTCAGCCACTGCAGCATGAAATCAACCATGTGCTGCAGACTCCCAACTGGCCAAGAAACGTTGTCCCCTGCAAGAGGCGTCATCTCCGCCTGCTGTGCATCACCCCACCCTTGGTCTACATACTGACTAGAGCATTGTCTACCTCCCTCTGGAGCGATGTCTTCCTCCTCCATTGACTCCTCCTCATCCTCCTCACAAAGTCCTTCAAATACATATAAATTTACAAAATTTAAAACTCAAAATTTAAAAACTTTGTATCATAATTCTGTAACATCAGTTTATGGAAACACAATACCATTACAAAAGGATAGACAAAAAATGTACATTATGTGCTTTGTAAATACATTAAAAGTTTGTAATGGTTATGAAAATATAGACAGCGACTCTGGAGGTTCAATTGTTGATACAGCATGGTACTTTGAAAGTCCTCCAGCCCTTTGTGAGGAACCACGTTGCGCTGACTGTCCAGAAGGTGATGGAATTTGTGACTCCTCATCCTCCACCTCTTCCAAAACCTCATGCCTTAGTGCTTGCAGTGTTTTTTGAAGCAGGCAGATAAGGGGGACAGTCAGGCTGACTAGTGCATCATCTGCACTCGCCATCCGCGTTGACTCATCAAACGCACGCAAAACGTGGCAGATATCCTTCATAGAGTTATTCGCCACTCATTACACTGGCAGTGGCTGCCCATTCATTATAGGATCCAATTCTAATTACTGGTTCTCACCAACAAAGCTCTCCACAGCGCAGCACCCCCCTACATCTCCTCCCTTATTTATATTTATCGGCCTAACCGACTGCTGCACTCTGCAAACGACCTTCGACTAACCTCTGCACTAATCCGTACCTCCCACTCCCAACTCCAAGACTTCACCCGCTGCTGCGCCAATCCTCTGGAATGCTCTACCCCAAGAAATTAGGACTATCCGCAATTTGGATGGTTTCAGGCGCTCCCTCAAAACACATTTGTTCACAGTGGCCTATCACATTCACTAATCAAAGTCATTCTATGTGTAATTCTGTGTGTGTAGCCCATTCACTATCTCCATGCATCCCTCACTTCCTTAAAATGGCTGGACCATCATTGTAAAAACACCATTGTATATAAACACCTGTACTTTGTATCTCCCACACCTCATTGTAGATTGTAAGCTTTCACCAGCAGGGGCGGCTGATTTTGCTTTAATTATTGTATTGTTAACGTTGTTACTTATGACTCGTGTTTTGAAACTGTTAAACTGTAAAGCACTGCGGAATATTATGGCGCTATATAAATAAATAATATTATTATTCTTATTATAGAGGCCCACTCAGTAGTGGTGAAGTGTGAACGGCGCAAATTGCGAGTTGACTGCGCCTGATGCAGCTGATACTCCATTACTGTTGGCTGCTGCTCACACAACCGCTCCAACATATGTAACGAGGAATTCCACCTGGTGGGTACGTCACATATGATGCGATGTTCATGAAGGTGAAATCTGCGTTGCAGAGCTGCAATCAGCGATCTGGCCATGCTGGAACGTCGCAAGTGAGCGCACTCTAGGCGGACCTTGTGCAGCAGTGCATCAAGATCCGGATAGTCCCTCCAAAAACTCTGCACGACCAAGTTGAGCACATATGACAGACATGGTATGTGAGTGAGGTTGCCAAGGCCCAGAGCTGACACCAGATTTCGGCCATTGTCACACACTACCAAGCCTGCCTGTAGATTCTCTTCCAAAAACCACACGTCGCTCTCCTGCTTTATGGCATTACAGAGCTCCTGCGCTGTGTGGCTAAGATTCCCCATGGAAATTAATTTCAGGATGGCCTGTTGACATTTGGACACGGCTGTGCTCATATCGGTCGCAACAGGTAAACGTTCACGGGTCCATGTGGAGGTAGACCGTGACGGCTCCTGCAGCGATGATTCTGAGGAACTGGAATAGGAGGAGGAATCAATGTGTACAGACTTGATTCCTGCAATCCTTGGAGTTGGCAGAACACGTACAGCGCCACTCGCAAGATCAGTACCCGGCTGCACAACATTGACCCAATGGGCAGTGAGGGAAAGGTATTGTCCCTGGCCATGGGTGTTAGAACCCTCTTGTTAGGTTTTGTTTCAGTTTGCTGGTCACATGACCTTTTTTCCCTATTTAGTCTGGCTCCGCCCTTCTGGCTTTGCTTGACTTCATTGTATTATCTACTGTTAAGCTAGCCGGGTGCTTAGGTGCCTTAATCTGTCAGTTTTGCTTGATGTTAGGATCACAAAGTATTTATTTTTCTGTTTAATTATCCATGCTACAATTTATGTTAGGAGGTGTCCACCTTTTCTCACAGTCCCTAGATCTTGTAGGGATTACTCCCTCGCAACTATAGGTCTTCGTTCACACTAGATGAGGACTTTAGCGGGTCTGGTCGCAGGATCAGGTTCCCCGTTACATCGTAGGGATTCAGCTTAGTTGTATTGTAGGGACAGAATTCCCTTCTTTCCTTACTGGTTGTAGCAGATCATAACAATGGGTACTGGTCCACGCATCGGTGGTCAGGTGGACCTTGCTACTGAGGGCTTTTAGTAGCGCATGTTTAATTTTTCCCTCAACATGCTTTTGCAGACCAGGGACGGCTTGCCTGCTGAAATGAAATCGGCTTGGCACATTGTATTGTGGGATTGACAATGATATTCAGTTACGGAAACTGTCTGTCTCCACCAGCCTGAATCACAGCATTTCAAGGGACAGGAGTTTTGCAATGCCAGCATTCAGAGCCTGTGCTCGTGCATGGTTTGCGGAGTATGGCCGTCTTTTATCCCATGCCTGTGCTACCGCTGGCTGTTTTGTGGCCTGGGAGTGTGAGGATGACAGGGAACTTGCTGCTGTGTGTGGAATAACAGTTTGTCTCTGGACAACAGTGGCCGAGGTTCTTCCATGGCGATCCTGTGAGGAAGCATAACCAGCTGTGTGTGAGCTCGATGAAGAGGCTTCAACACAACCTGAAGATGTAGGTGCTGCTGTAGGTTGGCCTACATCTCTAGTGTGTCTTTGTAACTCAACTACGTGCTTTGTCCGCACATGTTTCCACATATTTGTGGTATTGAGGTGACTGACACTTTTAGCTATTTTTAATTTTTAATTACACAGCTTGCATTTCACATAGCAAATATCATGTGCAAGTGTGTGAAAAAAGGACCACGCAGTGCAAGTCCTGGGAGCGCACGTTTTGACTTTGGAAGACAACTGCTCCGAACAGGTGCCAAACTGGAGGCTACAGGCAACCGAGTCTGCAGCCTAACTCTCCCTCCTGTTTGTACCGTTGGGGCAATGTCTTCCTCTATCTTCCTTCTATCACTAACCATTTCTCTAGGCCTCTCCCAGCTTTCAACCAAAGTACTGGTTCTCACCCACAAAGCTCTCCACAGTGCAGCACCCCTCCTACATCTCCTCCCTCATTTCTATCTATCGGCCTAACCGACTGCTGCGCTCTGCAAACGACTTTCGACTAACCTCTGCACTAATACGTACCTCCCACTCCCGACTCCAAGACTTCTCCTGCTCTACGCCAATCCTCTGGAATGCTGTACCCCAAGAAATTAGGACTATCCACAATTTGCATGGTTTCAGGCGCTCCCTCAAAACACATTTGTTCAGAGCGGCCTATCACATTCACTAATCAAAGTCATTCTATGTATTCTGTGTAAGTGTGTGTGTGTCTCTAGCCCATTCACTATCTCCATCCCTCAGTCCCTTAAGATGGCTGGAACATCATTGTAAATGCACCATTGTATATAAACACCTATACTTTGTATCTCCCCCATCTCATTGTACATTGTAAGCTGTCACGAGCAGGGGCGACTTATTTAGCTTAAATTATTGTATTGTTAACGTTGTTACTTATGACTTGTGTTCTGAAACGGCTAAACTGTAAAGCGCTGCGGAATATGATGGCGCTATATAAATAAATATTATTATTATTCCTCTGAGCTGCTCCCACCACCTTCCTGTTCCTCATGCCATGTTGGGTCTTGGACCTCATCATCTCCACTACCCTCTTCCAACACCTGCTGTTGGGTGGTCTGGCCAGCACCATGCTCAACAGAAACTGCACCTGGGTCTCATCATCATCAGATGCGTTCTGCGGTGTGCTGACCATCGGCACTGTCTCACCCGCCTCTTCAGATTCAGAGAGACACAGCTGTTGCGCATCACTGCATACTCCCTCTTCACATTACAGAATGCTGCTTGGCTGGGCCCCTGTTTGCAAGCCAATAGATTCTGAGAACAGAAGCAGACACTCAGCTGGCTCCTGTACAGAACTCTCTGACTGCCTGGGCAATTTGCCAGGCGGTGAAGAGACAGATGGTTGCCCAACAGTGCTGTGGTCCTGAGAGGAGGTGGAAGCAATTGAAGTCGATGCATTGGCTGACATCCAAACAACAACGGCTTCAATTTGTTCTTCCCGCAGCAGGGGGGTACTCCGAGCTCCTACAAAAGTGCGCATAAAGGAACGCTCACGGGGAAAACTGGTGGATGCTGTGTCACTGGGGGCCGCAGCAGCCACAGAATCCCACGTCCTCTCCCTGAAGAAACTCCACGACCACGTGCCTTACTCCCTGCCTTCTTCATCTTGGTAGATTGATAAAGAAACTCTGAAAAGTTATAAGGTCTAAGTGTGGTTATTCCGCAGAGACTGCAGTGAACACTGCACACAACTGTTCACTACCCAATGCGTCTCAGCAGGAAGGCAGTCTGTGCGTCAAAACAAAGGCACAAGCATACATCCATGTACCCTGTTTATAAAGCTATAGAAAAAAAATTATGTAGTAGTGACGCACACTTTATTGAGGTACAGTATTACATCGCAATTCACCATCTGTGGCTATGCAGTCTCATCTATATATACCTTATCTATCTGTTGTCATGCTTCCAAGTCGACAGTCACAGTCAGCCATAAATAGCAATTTTCACTATGCACTATGCACTTTTGAAAGGTTATGTTTGTTAATAAAAATGATTATTGCCACATATTATGAGTATTACATGATGGAAATTGTATAATTTTGTATAAAATATTTAGTGACATTATTCAGCAAATGGAACTTTTTAGTAATATCACAGATAACTTGTAATGCTGATGATGTTTTGAAGTCAGACATTCATTGTCTATACAATAAAAATGGTGTACATACTGTTACTTATCCATCATTAATGGATTCAGATATGTACTTGTATGCTTTTATGTACAACCGTATAGCAGATTCCTTAACTAATTTATTTTGTGGTTTGCATTGCTGTTCAACATGTTAATGTATGTGTTTATGTTTGTCAATTCTTTATTTATCTAGATATTAGTTTAAATGAAATCATCATCTTATGGTAGTAAAGGTTATCTTTCTCTTGTTTGAAGTATAGACATTTAAAATTGACAGGTAACAAGGAAATTACTTGATCTAGTATTTAAACATCCTCCTTGACCCTGGGCTCCAACACCGCCAGTTGTTGCTCGGAAGTGCTGTTAGCACAGTCAACACTTGCTCCTGTGTTACTGGGGTTCAGTAACGTCAGCTGGTCCTCGGTTGTGCCATTGGCTCTTTTCCTTCTGCTGCCCCTCCGGGTTCCAGCACAGTCATCTGGTCCTCGTTACTTGCATTGGCTCTTGTACCTTCTGCTACCCGTCCGGGTTCCAGTACCGTCAACTGGTTCTCCGCAGTGCCTTTGGCCTAGGTGCCTCCATCTCGGTATCCGAGTTCCAGCAACGTCTGCTGGTCCTTGGTAGTGCTTTGGAGCACAGGTACCTCCTGCTTAGTAACCGTGTCCCAGTAACGTCAGCTGGTCCTCGGTTGTGCCATTGGCTCTTTTCCTTCTGCTGCCCCTCCGGGTTCCAGTACCGTCAACTGGTTCTCCGCAGTGCCTTTGGCCTAGGTGCCTCCATCTCGGTATCCGAGTTCCAGCAACGTCTGCTGGTCCTTGGTAGTGCTTTGGAGCACAGGTACCTCCTGCTTAGTAACCGTGTCCCAGTAACATCAGCTGGTACAAGATTGTGCTACAAATACAAGATACGGAACAAGAGACACAAGAACAATAAGCAGAAGATCTAAAAGCAGAAGAACATGAAGTATAAGACCAAAATGAAGAGCAAAATATATGCTCTAAATTCTAAGCAGAAGAAGACTAAGCAGTGTATGGGGGTGAGTCCGTTCCTCCTCGTGGTGCCCCTGGAAAATGCCTGCTGCTGCAGGCTAACTGAACACGGACAAATACTGTTGTAATTTAAATCTTTTGTGACAGCAAGAACGGAAGGATGAAAAATTCATACTTTGACAGATTACAAGTACAGGATTCTCTGTCACAAATAAGAATATGATGAAGAAGATGAAGCAGAATATGAATAAGAATAATAGTTTAATAAGAAGAATATGAGTAATGTTAACAAAGATGAATAGCAAGAAGTTTAAGAAGAAGATAAAGAAGGTGAAGATGAAGAATAATTTGATGAAAAAGATGATGCTGCAGAAGATTATGAAAGAGAAAGTGTGTGAAAAGTTAAAAAGGTGAAGATGAAGAGCATGGAAGTTGTGTAATATACATATTTGCCAAAATATAAAAAACGTTAACATTGTCAATTTCTTCGTCAATCCGAACATCTTTAAAAAAAAAAATATTTATGCTATTCCATTTGATTGGGTTAAACATCTATGCCTTTAATGTCTCCTCAACCTTCCCCAATACATTCTACATTACTCTTTCTTGTTTTCCTTCATGTACAATTAACCAACAAGGCAAGAATGGGTTTTTTTTAATTTCGATATTTTGTTCCCACAGACTTACATGGGACTTCCGGTATCGGTATCGGGTATCGCCGATATTTTAGTGATATCGGCGATACCATTCCGATTCCGATACTTTAGGATATCGGAAAGTATCGCTCAACTCTAGCCCTGACTTACCACAATAGAAACATAGATTCTCCTTAAAACGATGTTCCTTGCGTGCATCACTAACCCGTCGTTGTAAAGAGTCTACCTGCATGGGTTCAGGTTCAGGTTCCCGTGTAATCCTACTCAAAGGTTCCTTAGCTGGAGAGGAAGGTAGGAAAAGGTTAGTACGATTGCTTTCGAACCATCTCTCTTGCCTGCGTTCAGTCAGACGAGTATCAATACGGATGCAGTAGTTAATAAAGTCACCTAACGCAGTGGGAGGGTCGGCACGAGCAAGTTCATCCTTAATCAGTGGAGATAACCCCTTTCGAAAAATAGATTTTTTGGCGGAACTGTCCCAGGTGGTATCAAGGGCCCATCTCCTGAAATCCAAGGCATATTCAGCTACCGAGTGCTTACCTTGGGCAAAGCTAACATGGCTGCTTCAGCTGTTGCACCTCGATTGGGGTCATCAAACACCTGCCCCATGGCTGAAATAAAATCATCAAGGTGATTCAAACAATCATCCTCAGTCTCAATCAGAGGGTTTACCCACATTAAAGCCTTGTTGGTAAGCAACATAATTATAGTAAGCACCTTAGATCGTTCAGTGGGAAATTGTGAAGCATGTGCAGAAAAAAAAAGATTGCATTGATTAATAAATCCCCTGAATTTCTCACGTTCACCGCCAAAACGAAAAGGGGGCAACTTGGGAATCCCAGCACTCGGGGCTACGGCAGGAGCCTGGACTCGCCCCTCTAGAACATCAATCCTGGCTCGCAAATCCTGGGTAGTCTGTCCAACCACTTGCAAATTGTGATTATTGAGGTCCTGTAGATTTGTAAAACGGGTCTTTATATTCTGCAAATCTGCAAGGATATTATCAGTCACTCCGCAAAGTTCCTTTATGCGGGCCTCCATTTTCCAGATCTTTTAAGACAGGATTACTGGAAGAAGAGGAGAGAAAAAAAACAATAGTGTTCACCTGTGGCAACACTGCAGAGAGAAAAAAAAATTAAGGGAACTGCTCACCTGGAATGGTTGTGAGAAGTCACAACCACTATCATCACAGAAAGTTTCAACCAGACATCTGATATCCAGAGTTAGAGCAGACAAAAAAGAGAAAAGAAAGGAAAAAAAAAAAAACAATAGTGTTTACCTGTGGTAACACTGCAAAAAGAAAAAACTTAAGGGAATTGCTCACCTGGAATGATTGTGAGAAGTCACAACCACTGTCATCACAGAAATTACAACCGGACGTCTGATATCCACAGTACAGCAGACACAGCCTTCCAGACCCAGCAGACACTAACGTTTTGGCTTCAGAATCTTGTAATGTATGTAGTACAGTTCATATAGCGTCTTGTGCTTGGGTGCGATGAAAACACAGGAGTCACAGGTTTGATATAGAAAAGTCCTGTATTACTTCATACAAGTTGGCAGAAATAGTCACACAGTTTGCAGACACAGAAACAGGAGACACAGCAGGCCAGAGTAATCCAAGCTCAGCAATCACTCTCCAATACAGATTCAGGATCTTCTTCTCTGTTACCGTAAGTCCATGCAAACGTGGGTCTTTCAAAGAGCAGGGTTCAGAGTCCACAAGTGCTTCAGAGTTCCTCAGTAGGAATAGCTGGAGTACAAGGTCCAAGGCTTACAGGAGTCAAGTCACAGGTTCACTGCAGGCTAGATTCTGAAGCACTGATTGCTCAGCTGTGGCTGCTTAAGAAGCAAAGGAGAGAATCAGGGCGGGAACATGCAAGCTGGAAACTCCATTTTGACTGAGGGCAAGATAGCTGCAGCAAGACAGAAAGTAAAATGGCTGACGAACAAACTGAGTTTCAGGAATATATACATAGAACCTTACACTCTCCAGTCATTAACCCAACTAGTTTGACTACTCTTGCATCAACCTCTCTCCTCAGGCTAGCAGCTACTCCATGGTCACAACCCAGGTGGCCCTGTCATAAGTCCAGATCCAAGTATAGGGCTGGCGTCACACTGGCGAGTTTGATGCGAGTAAGTCGCACGACTTTCTCGCATAAACACCCGGCACGGCCGCCCGCTCTCGGACCCGAGTGTGCGGCTGCATAGAAATACATGCAGCCACACACTCGGGTCCGAGAGCGGGCTGCCGTGCCGGGTGTTGATGCAGAAAGTCGTGTGACTTACTCGCATCAAACTCGCCAGTGTGACGCCAGCCTAGGCGTTAAAGGGAATCTGTCACTCTAAATTGGCAGGATATTTAAATGATGGCAGTCAGGTCAGATGGGCGGTGTTTTGGGTACTTGCCTTAACATGTTGTTCGCCGCTGTCTCCATTATTTCTGGGAATTGTAGTCGTTGCCCTCCATATAACGCGCCTGCGCATCGCAATCTGCGGGCAAAGCATACTGCGCGTGCGCAATTCAAGATTGCAATGCGCAGGCGCGTTATATCGAGGGCAACTACTACAATTCCCAGAAATAATGGAGACAGCGGCGAACAACATGTTAAGGCAAGTACCCAAAACACCGCCCATCTGACCTGACTGCCATCATTTAAATATCCGCCAATTTAGGGTGACAGATTTCCTTTAAAGTGTGATAACCAGGGTGCCTCTGGGACCTGCTTTTTCAGTAATTTGCACCTGTCTGTCCAGGGTAGTGTTTTAGAGCTGACCGGCCCTTTCTGTAGTGAGGGGATGCAGGCTTTAGCATGCCAATTTTTATTGTTTGAATAACTGCAGGAATTACTGCCATCCGTGTAGAAGATAATCTGTGAGAAAAAAATATGGTAATGCAAGACCCACTTAAAATAAAATAAATACACAGCAACTTTATTTATGTAATATAATGGCCGTGGCTTTTATTTTGGGTTACCATTAATAAGTTAATCATTCATATAATATTAATTAATAAAACCATCAACTGAATTAAATATGACCGAGACATCCAATCCACCCGGTAAAACTGAGCAATTTTCCCACAAATTAAATGACACGACATAAGAAAGTTAAAGAATCTAGGGAGGGAGGGCGGGATCTTCTTTCTTCCTGACAGGAATGGCTCTGACCGTTATAAACAGCTGCTATTTATACACAAAATTTCTTCCCGCATTTTTCTCACTGCCAATCAGAGATCAAGAAAAAAGGTGGCAAGCCATCTAGAAAAAATCAGTTTGAACCTACTCATGCATAGCACAGGTTACTCAAGAACTTAGTTAACCCTTTCAGAGAACTATTGTACCATCATGTAAACATATACCAAAATGGCTTACTTGCTAACCCAATAGGGTCTGTGCAGGGGTGAACCTAGCCTCTCAGCTGCCTGAGGCAAACTGCAAAATGGCACCCCCCATAATAAATTTTTTAAATCGGTAAAAAATGGCCCATCTTCTCCAATAGACCATGCCGCCTTGTCCCGAAACGCTTAGTCAATCACACGTGCCACACACAGGGCTGTCTGGGGTAATGGCAGAGGCCTTCCCATTGGGTTGAGCGAGGACCTGTGGGAACCCGCTGGTGAACACAGGGAGACCACAGCTGTCCTGTACTCACGATCTGCGGTGAACATGCTGTGGAGATGCGGAAGTCCCAAAACCCACACAGCAGCTAAAATAACGCTGCGGAGAAGAGAAGCATAGTGAGGATGAGATTTCTAGAAATCCCATCCATTATGCTGCTACTGTACTACGCAGCATTTTGGATGCAGCGGTATCACACTGCGTCCAAAATTCTGCTTTCACTGATCGTAAGTATGCACCCTTAGAATGGGAGTAAGGGTGATTGATCTCTTGGCCAAGACAAGTGTGCACCAAAGCCCCCTCATTTGTATTTTAATGTACTGTGCTGCTATGATCTTTATAGGAGCCAAGCACCCTTTATAACTTGTTTAACATGAATTTTGGGGGTGATCGACTCCCTATAAATATATAAACCACATCATCACTACAACAAGAAAGGTAAATATATCCCATTTGGAACATTTATGGCAAAATTAAAGAATGTCATATAGCGCATGTCCTATACTTGCAAATGCAGGTCCCACTGATGAAGGGAAAAAAAAAATACAGATCCAGCCGGAGGCATATCTACAACAGGTGTAGAAGTTGCAATCACATCCGAGGTCTGGAACCTAGGGGCCCCAAAAGTACTTTTAGCCAATGCTATTAAAGATTTGCAATAATTGGGGGCCCCACTGGAATTTTTTTATTGTGGCTCATGAGCTTCAAGTTACACCACTATATTTTGTGATAGCAAACAGAAAAAAAAGTGGCAGCTCATGTGGAAAGCCTTCAGCCTGCAATAAACATTCTGCCGCCTCTCCACCATCCGAGCTGCCACCTCGCCACCATCCGAGCTGCCGCCTCGCCACCATCACCCGAGCTGCCGCACCCCCGACCTTCTGTTTCTTCCCCATTATCACGTAGAATGTAAGTCTGCAAGGACAGGGTCCTCTCCCCTCTGTACCAGTCTGTCATTGTAAATTTGTTTACTGTAAACGATATCTATAACTTTGTATGTAATCCCTTCTCATGTACAGCAGCATGGAATTAATGGCGCTATATAAATAAATAATAATAATGTGCGGCTCTCTATTTATTTCTGGGCAGTGCCGACTAGTGTCTTCTTCTCATACTGATTTGGCAGGAGAAAAAAAATTGCAGCATGCTGAGTAGCAGGGTATATTGGACAGCATGCAAACATTCAAGTCAGTGCGTGCAGAACATTGGATTCCACTCGGATGACATCTGAGTGCAGTCCGATTTCCGCAAAGTGATAAGATGGAGAAGATAGAGAATTTTTTCCTCCAACTTCTCCTCAGTGTGTTCCGATTCTCTCGTGAGATTATTGGATCATGTTAAGCCAATGCTCTGATCAGAGGCATTAACTTAATTATACCATTATCCAAAAGAGGGACTGCACAAAAGAGTCCACCACAGTCATTAGGTAATTTTTCTATGTCAGCAATACATATTGTTCTCAGACAAATCTCTGGTATCAGCCTGCGTGTCCTATCTGTAATAGTTTAGTCAAACAAAAAAGAGACTTTGGCCGCCCACACAGAACCGACATGATTCTCAGTCAGAGAGGAACCTGAACCCAGACTCATCTATATATATGCCGGGGTCACACTTTTGAGAAACTCGCATGAGTGTCGCACCTCAATACCCGGCACTGCCGCCGGCAGTCGGGACCGGAGTGTGCGGCTGCATGTATTTCTATGCAGTGTGACCCCGGCCATAGTGAAATAACCATGGTCGCCACTGCCCGGACTATTAGGTCCATTGCTAGAATGACCAGAACAATAAATATTTGACTGCAGAGCTCTGGAAACATGCACGAGCCTGTTACACAGAGCGGACATTATAGCGGAGGTGTAATAATGTGAGGCTCAGAGGGGCGATAACTGCAGAACATACAGGTGTTGGGTGCTGGGTACCACAGTTCACAGGGCTCATCTGCAGATACAGCTGGTCTGCACTGATAAGAATGCTGGAGCCGAGCCTCCCCCCCAAGAGGCGTGGGCGGAGGCCAACATGACGGGTGATTGGATGGTTTAGGTGGGGGGAGGTAGCAAATGGTAATGAGGGGATATATGAGAGGTGTGGGGCCGCCCCATAGCCAGTTCCCGCTCTGCTGGACCCAAGAAGAGTGAAGAACAATACCTGCGGTCATGGAGGACATGGACAGGGCCTTGAATAGGCTCCGAGCGGCGGCGTTGTTGCAGCCTCCTGGCTGGTTTGAATCGCAGGTGGCCGGGATCGTGCCTGTGGCCCCAGGGCAGTCCGCCAGCTGGCGGTGAGGTAGCGGCGACCTCGGCGGGTAAGGCCTCCTGAACGCCTCTCCCCAGAATCAGCTCCCCGGGCCTCCCGTTGGCGCAGGAGTCCCTCTCGGGACCCTCCAGGCCGGGTGCTGCCTAGTCCTCGCACCAGCAGGCCCCGGCCTGGGAAGAATCCGCTCGCCCGGCGAGGCCCTGCGGCGGTGTCTGGGCCTCCGCCTCGTGTCACTCAGGAGGCGGGGCCAGTACGCGCCGGGCATCGCAAGCGGCCAGCCGTGTTGGGAGGGCGCTGCAGCGGTGCTGCCTCTGCGCGGCCTGCCTCTCCCAGGGGATTGTGACAGAGAGATGACGGAGCGGCGGCCTGCTCACCTGCAGGGCCTGCGTCACCATCCCCAACAAGGAGTGGGGCATCAGGACCATCGGGGGGCCACCGGAGCGGGCGCTCTTCCAGGCAGCCTGCTTCTGCATCCAGGTTGGGGGGGCTGGTGGCACAGGTGTGTAGCCCTGGTACACAATACCAGGAGGATGAGTGGAGAGGTAATGGTTAAGGGCTCTTCATGATATCATGTACACTTCGGACACACCCACCAGGGGTGTGGAGGGGAGTGCTAAGTAGTCTGAGTTCAGTTCAGTCAGTGACTCGAAGGAGTGAGGAAGTGCAGTCTTTGTGCAGTTCAGAAAGTGGAGGCCAGTACAGGTGAGCCAGTTCACCTCAGCCTGGTCAGAGCTGTGCCCCACTATAAGACGGACTGAGATATCTATTAAGAGTTGAGCATATCGAAGGGCATAGTGGAAGAGAACAGAGAAGTGCCATAAGTATAGGATACCTGCACATTGTTACCGGTCACTGGGGACCGAAGGATCACTAAAGCTTCACGCTTAGTGGTAAGAAAACCAGAGGCTTATCGGACCTTAGGTCGTGGCAAGCATCCCTGAAGAGTCAGTACGTATCTGGGGTCAGGGAGAGTGAGAACCTTGAGCCTGATCAGCAAGAATAGGAACTCAGCTCTCTCACAGGAAGGCTCCGACCACAAAAACTGACCGGGCAGAACAGCTTTGGAATAGCTGGAGTTATAGAGGGAACTACGCTTCAGGCTGGTTGGACTCATCAACATTGGACAGTAAAGGAGGCCCCTAACTTGCTTAGCCGTTGCCTCAAAGCTCATCCTCCATCAACCCCATCAGCCTCCCTGGGACCTGCCTTACCATCTTACAAGTAAAAAGGTATGGAAAGATGCTGACCGTGTGAGACTGAGTTATTTACTTGCATGCCTGCACAACCCTGCCTTAACCATCGACCTGAGGGAAGAGTCCTACCTGTAGGGGACCCGACATCTAGCTGCCTCACCATCCCCTCAGAGCTCTACAGCAGCGCTGGTATAAATTACCAGAAGACTACAGGTGGCGTCACGAACTGTAAATATATCTATCCCCTGTAAATATTCCCCCAACATACGCCAGACCGCTAGGGCCACAGACCGAGCCACCGCTACCTGTGACAAACCCCATAGACTTCCATGGGCTCGGCTCTGAGTACCCCATTGCCCTGGTAACCCACAATTGTGGTGGCGGGTCGACACACAGGGGCCTGAGTAGAACCAGGGACAGTGTTGGCATCTACCTCTAGTGGGGCTCCAAGCACGTCGGGGGGTTGCCATAGTGGGATTTCTGTTGGGTAGCCTGCCTTGTTCGCCGACACCAGCGTGTTTCAGCCTCAGAGCAGTGCGGTGGCGGCCTGCAGCACGGCGGGGCTGGCGTTAACTGCCCCCACAGATAGCGCCCGGGGTTTCCCTTTTAGTACCCCTGTTACATTAAGCGGGGCCATCCCAGGCTTGAGCATGGGAGCAATATCTGGGGTCATGGACGCGGCGACCCAGGCGACACCGGCATCAGTGGCAAAGAGAGCAGGATCTCCGATGGGGTTCAAGCCTTACACTTCTGTTTTCCATGAGGGGAGTCCCAGGCTTCAGCAGCAGGACATCGGAGTCACAGACCAGAGCGGCTTGGCGGCATCTGAGGATCCAGGTTTTCCGGCTGGAGGGTACACAGCCCCCTCGCAGCCCGGTGAGTTTGCTTCTGTGTCAAGTGTTTGTCTTCCAGTTATGTCTTCACTCTCTGGGGCGGGTCGGGGGGAAGATTGTCATGGTAGTGGGGGTCAGCGATGAGCGGTGATGCGGTCGGGGGTGTTCAGGATATGTTAGTTGATGTGCGCAATATTTTGTCACGGCTGGAGCGAGGTTTCGTTAATCCATCTCCGTTGGCTGCTTGGGTTGGGCCGCAGGTTGGGGGGCTCACTGTGTCGAGCGGGTCGCAGTTGGTCGGGCGTGCAGCTGAGCCGGTGTCAGTGTCGGTACAGACGGAAAAGGAGTGTCGCGTGCATTTGGATGACAGGGCTCATGGAGAAGTATACGTTTGTTTTGAGGGTCCCCTGGGGCGCATTTAAAAAAGGAGGTTAAACAGCGAATTTGGAAGGACGAGTATGTGGAAATATTCTCTTTGTTGCCTCTCGAGAAGTTTAAGTTAGACAAGAGCAAAAAAGAGGACAGAAAGAAAGAGGAGGAAGAAAAGCGTAGGTGCCGTCTGATTCCTCAGACGTTTGTCAATTGGCAGCAAGCGTTTGCCATTTTGGCAACCTCCGGGGGGAAAAGGCTCCGGATAATTGCTCGGCGCTATTTTGTTATTTCGACGCTATAGGAGATGCATACAGGGTGTTCGGGGGTCAGACGTGGCTTCGGTACGACGAGCAATTCCGGCAAAGGAAGCAAGTTCGGCCTGCAATCCGCTGGGACCAAAAAGACATTGGTCTATGGATGCAGGTTATAGCACAGAATAGGTTTGGCCATTCCTTTCACGGGGGGGGGCTGGGAGCACCAGCCAGAGTATCAGTAGCTCCGGTGCCGCACAGGGCCGCCATCAGGGCATTACAGCCCTTACTAATGTATGGGGCCCGATGCTTTAGGGGGGCCCGCCGCCCGAGCACGCTGGCAGCACGGTCTGGCAGCAGGCACAGCACTTCGCTGCTTTATATTCCCCACTGTCCCCAGTCCTGACCTCCTATTCTCCTGGCTGGCAAATTAAATGGGCAGGCACTGTAGCTTTAAGCTACGGCCCGCCCTGATGCATCATGGTCCAGCCGTGACGTCACACGCTGCTCTGCTCCACTTCCTCATTCTGGAGCAGAGCGAGCAGCGTGTCACGTCCGTGTGTTGTGCCAGACACACACTGCCACGTGGCTGGGAGCGGCGGACCGGACCGGACCGGGTGCAGGCGGCAGGCGAGCTCAGCAGGGTGAGTAGTCTGTCGCAGGGGGGGCCCGGCCAGGACAGCCACAGCGCCAGCATCCACCACGCACCACCAACAGGGCCCAGGGCAGGAAGGGGGGGCCCAGCATCCACAAAAGGCCCCCCAGGGCAGGCGGGGGGGGCCCGCAGGCGCAGCATCCAGCAACAGGGGGCCTGGGGACCCTGTTGCTGGATGCTGCGGGCCCCTCCTGCCTGCCCTGGGCTGGGGCCCTGTTGGATTGCTGCGTGCGGCCCCCCCCCCCCCGCCTGCTCATCATATGGGTGCATAAAATCTATGGAGCATCATATGGCGGCATAATCTTTGGAGCATCATATGGCGGCATAATCTATGGGGCATCATATGGCGGCATAATCTTTGGAGGATCATATGGCGGCATAATCTTTGGAGCATCATATGGCGGCATAATCTTTGGAGCATCATATGGCGGCATAATCTATTGTAGCATCATTTGGTGGCATAATCTTTGGAGCATCATATGGCAGCATAATCTATGGGGCATCATATGGCGGCATAATCTTTTGAGCATCATATAGGGCATAATCTTTGGAGCATCATATGGCGGCATAATCTATGGGGCATCATATGGCGGCATAATCTTTGGAGCATCATATGGCGGCATAATCTATGGGGCATCATATGGCGGCATAATTTTTGGAGCATCATATGGGGCATAATCTTTGGAGCATCATATGGCGGCATAATCTATGGGGCATCATATGGCGGCATAATCTTTGGAGCATCATATGGCGGCATAATCTATGGGGCATCATATGACAGCATAATCTTTGGAGCATCATATGGGGCATAATCTTTGGAGCATCATATGGCGGCATAATCTATGGGGCATCATATGGGGCATAATCTTTGGAGCATCATATGGCGGCATAATCTATGGGGCATCATATGGCGGCATAATCTTTGGAGCATCATATGGCGGCATAATCTATGGGGCATCATATGGCGGCATAATCTATGGAGCATCATATGGGGGCATAAAGTCCATGGAGCATCATATGGGGGAATATTCATCTATGGAGCATCATATGGCGGCATAATCTATGGGGCATCATATGGCGGCATAATCTATGGGGCATCATATGGCGGCATAATCTATGGAGCATCATATGGCGGCATAATCTATGGAGCATCATATGGCGGCATAATCTATGGGGCATCATATGGCAGCATAATCTATGGGGCATCATATGGCGGCATAATCTTTGGAGCATCATATGGCGGCATAATCTATGGGGCATCATATGTGGGCATAAAATCCATGGAGCATCATATGGGGGAATATTCATCTATGGAGCATCGTATGGCGGCATAATCTATAGGGCATCATATGGCAGCATAATCTATGGGGCATTATATGGCGGCATAATCTATGGAGCATCATATGGCGGCATAATCTATGGAGCATCATATGACGGCATAATCTATGGAGCTTCATATGGGGGCATAAAATCTATGGAGCATCATATGGGGGAATATACATCTATGGAGCATCATATGGCGGCATAATCTATGGAGCTTCATATGGGGCAGAAAATTTATGGAGCATCATATGGGGGAATATACATCTATGGAGCATCATATGGCGGCATTATCTATGGAGCATCGTATGGCGGCATAATCTATGGAGCATCATATAGGGCATAAAATCTATGGAGCATCATATGGGGGTATAAAATCTAAGGGGCATCATATGGGGGTATAAAATCTATGGGGCATCATATGGGACATAAAATATATGGAGCATCTTATGGGGGCATAACTTTTATGGAGCAGCATATGGGCCATATTATTCTATGGAGCATCTTATGGGGCCATTATTAACCTTTATGGAGCATTATATGGGAGGTATTTTGTATGCCGTGTACCGCCGGACCAGAAGTGCGTCATCCGGACAGGAAGTGACATGGCGCAACATGATCTGATGTAATCGCGCATGCGCGATAGCGGTAGCAGCCGCCATCTTTTCGGTGGGAAAAGGCAAATATAAGTAGGACTATGAGAGACACTAATCTGTATAGGAGACAAAATATAGGGGGAGGAGACTAGAGGCCTGCATGTGGCGCCGTGTCACTTCCGGTCCGGATGACGCACTTCCAGTCCGGCTTTACACGGCGCCGCATTTAAACTCCCATTTGCTCCCTTCCCATACACCTGGTCACCCAGCAGACAAGGCAGGGCGCAGGAGCGCCGCCTGTAAACCTGTACATTCGCTTCTTAAGGTATGTCTTTGATTCAAAGCGGTTCACCCCATCTGCCATCACTCTGGGCTGCAACTTATGCCACATTTACCCCATTTAGGCTCTGTGGACGCCATCCAGGACATGTTTTAACCCCATCCAGGGCACATTTAACCCCTACTTTCTGTACACAGCAGGGCGCAGGTGCGCCGCCTATATTTTCATTTCATCCACCTCCAAAGGTATGTTTTCATGTAAATAGTCCACTCCATCTGCCACTGTAATGGGCTATAATTTGTGTTCCATTTGCCCTGTACAGGCTATCAGGACACCACTCAGGACATACTTTAGCCCTATTCTGGATACATTTAACTCCTGCTCTTTGTACACAGCAGGTAATCTCTGACATTTCAATGATGGTGACCCCTATTTCCCTATATTTAATCATTTTGATATTATCTGCAGCATCTGGCTCTGCTATAAGGGAATTTACAAGGAATTTATTGCCTCTACTATGTGCCATATCTCTGTTGTACTAATTTTACAAGGTAGAAATGCGCTACTTCTTTGTTTCTTATATCATTGTGCTTTTGTTCTACTATGATTATATAAATCGTTACTCTATATATCTCCATGTTGAGATTGTATAATGATGCTCCATATGTACTTTAACAATATATTCTACTTTCTGGATTATTATCTACATGACATTTTTCGCAATCAATTATATATGATCCAGCCCATATCTGTATATATGTTATATATGTATATGTAATCACTATATAATTGCCTCACACTATGTTTCTTCTATTTTTCTCTAGTACCCTATTATTAAGATCCGGGAGGGTCGAAACGTTGGGTATCTGTATATTGTACATATTATTATTACGGCACTGGCACTTTCTTCTTTTGGATTGGATAATTTTTCAAATAAAAATATTTTTCTGCATAGTAATCAATTGTAGTGTGTGGTGAATTTTGCTCTTCCTATATTTGTTGGTGCGCTTAGGACCAATTCACCAGCACCTCCTATACACTAGACTTGAGTGCACACCATTTCACCCATATTACCTTGTCGTGGTGGTGGCTTAAAAAAATCTTTTGGTCAAAACAAAAGCTGATGGCTATGCATGTGATTTGATGTTAATGTGTCATTGGTGAGGGCGTGGTGCAGAAGTGGAGTTTTTCCAAGAAAAGGCGGAGGGATTTTGGATAGTTCGCGTGGTGGAGGAGGAGCTAGGGTGGAGGCGGAACTTGGGGTGGAGCTTAAAGGGGGGCCCCATAAATTTTGCCAGTATGGGGCCCCAAAATTCCTAGTGGCAGCCCTGGTGCCGCAGGAGGGAGCGGACAAGGGCAGTCAAGCGGGCACAAGTTGTGGGTATGCTGGCAGTTCAACGACGGCCAGTGTAAGTTTGGGGCAAATTGTAAATTTAAACACCTCTGCTCCAACTGTAATGGCGCCTCGCATGGAGCGTCCAAGTGCTTTAAGAAGGGGAAGTCAAAATTTGGAGGTGTTAATTCGCAAGGGTGAGACACTGGTGAATCTGGAAAGGATGAATCTGGATAGATATGTGGATCGGGAGAAGGTGGCATTGTTGTATGCTGGTTTTAGGGATGGTTTTGTTATTCCCCAGCCCCCATTTGCCATTCCGCAAGTACTGAAGAATTTACGTTCAGCGTTGTTACACACCGAAGTGGTTGCAGAAAAACTAGCAAAAGAAGTTTTGTTGGGTCGCATGGCTGGCCCTTTTCAGTTCCCTCCGTTTCCGCATTTGGTAGTTTCTCCGTTATTGGTTGTTCCAAAAAAGGAGCCTAATAAGTTTTGGCTTATTTAGCACCTGTCGTACCCGCGCGGTAGGTCAGTTAACGACGGTATTGATACTGAGATTTGTTCGGTTGTTTACTCTTCGTTCGATGAGGCTGCGCGATGGGTAAGAAAATGCGGACGTGGGGTCCTGATGGCGAAAAACCGATATTGAATCGGCGTTTCGGCTATTGCCAGTTCACCCTGATAGCTTGAAGATGCTGGGGTTATTGGGAGGGCAGTTTCTTTGTGGACAGGTGTTTACCCATGGGGTGTACCTTATCATGCGCATATTTCGAAGCCGGTTTCGGTTTCCGGTTTTGACTCAGTCATTCATTACTTGGATTATTTTTTGTGCGTCGGGCCGG
Organism: Oophaga sylvatica; assembly: GCA_033576555.1. Taxonomy (NCBI): domain Eukaryota; kingdom Metazoa; phylum Chordata; class Amphibia; order Anura; family Dendrobatidae; genus Oophaga; species Oophaga sylvatica. The sequence continues at coordinate 114,875,449 of JARQOD010000005.1, forward strand.
TGGATTCATTGCGTTGCCACAGGATTTTAAGTGCAATTGAGTGGGTGGCTAAGCATTTTGGAGTCCCATTGGCGCCCGGCAAAACCGAGGGTCCGAGTATGTGTTTGTGTTTTTTGGGAATTGTTATCGACACCGTTGAATGGGAATTCAGACTCCCCCCGCACTGGCAGTTGGAGGTCTAATCGTTATCGTAGTTATATTAGAATTTAATTTTACCAATAGGCCCGTGTGTGTTAACTGGGGTTATATAATTTTTTTTTTTAAAAAAAAAAAGGAGGCCGCATTTTCCTGGGGATTTGGGTGTGTTGGCATTTTAGCCTTGTTTTCTCGTTTCAGGTGTCGGGCCCTTGCTGGTGTGGATTTTCGGTCATTCCTTCATTTACTGGGGAGCGCTACGGGCGGATGTCCGAAGTGAGGGGCGACAACTGGGCTTTTCCAGGACCGTGGCGGTGGTGCGGTGGCTCGGTTTTCGAGAGATGGAGTGGAGAAGGGTCCTGCAGGAGATACACGGTTGCGCTCGGCTAGATCGTGCTTCTGACATTTTGGTGCTTCATGTGGGAGGGAATGATCTGGTGGTCCGGCCGTTTCGAGAGTTGGTCAGGGAATCAAGCAGGATTGCTTGCGATTAAGGTCATTGTATGTAGGTATTTCGGTTGTTTGGTCTGAGATCGTTCCGAGCAGACGGTGGCGTTCAATGAGGTTTTTGGCCAAGGTTAACAAGGCCAGCATAAAAGTGAATAGGGCAGTGTCTGCTTTAATTATCAGGAACGGGGTGGTGTCGGTTCGGCATTTCAATCTGGAGAAGGGCGAGGTTGATTTTTGGTTGGCTGACGGGGTCCATTTAAATGCAGTCAGTTCAGATATTTGGGCGCTCGGTCTGCAGGAAGGCATTGAGGGCCATGGCAATGCGGTCTGAGGGGGTCTCGGGCCCTTGAGGGGTTCAAGGGGCCCTCGTTGTGGTGGTTCGGGGGAGAGGTCCTTGAAGTCGGTTGGAAATTGGTTTTGGGGGACTCAGTGGTTTGGGTCTCCTTAGTCTGAAGTGATGTTGATGGTGATCTGGTGAAAGGTGGATGGGGAGCCCGATAAGAGTGGGCGGATCCCTGAGGAGTTTTCGTGAACAGCATATCCTGGTGTGTTGTTGCTCCCGAGCCTGGGGGTAACGGCTGGGAGCAAGATGATGGGTTGTTGTTCACACCAATTTTGGGTTTATTCACCAAGATCTCAGGGCTTCAAGGACTCCTCATCACGGTTCAAGTATTTGTAATACTATGTGTTTACTATATTCTGTTAATAATGTTTGTGTATTTAATAAAAGGCTGCTGTGGCCATACAAATTCCAAAGAATGAAAAGTTTGCGTGTCTTGGTGAGCGGCGTAGTGGGTATTTTTCCAGTGGGGGTTGTAAGGTTGTTGTGGTTTCAACTCCCCAACAGGTAAACAACTAGACAATACCAACGTCAAGCAGCACATACACCAGCACCGCACTGCCTGCACCCCAGCACATTACTGGATAGGACTCCGGATACTCAGGGAGCTTACAGGTTACCCTGTGCTACATATATGCAAGGGATTGTTATTGGGGAGGATTTGTTATATGGGATCCTGCCAAGCAGAGACAATTGTGGGTTCATGCCTGATCACACTCAAGAATCACACGCAGCATATCCATATACACTCATTTATAAACAGAGAAATACATACTGTATACTACAGATTACATACACAAGAAACCTATGCATCCATTTACACACACGAAAGCATACACTATACACACAATATAAATTACATATACTCGCGTGTGCTGCAGCAGAGGCTTCACTGCTTGCCCCATCCCAGGACACCAGGGGCAGAGGTTAGTGCTCCATATGGGCCCCAGCACAGGAGGACACAGGGAGCTGCTGCCTCCTCTGTGAGTCTGCAGACAGTATCTCCCCCTCCCCCTCCTCCTTGGTCCGACTGCCTCCTGTGATACCAGGACGGCAGCTGCAGAGGAAGGAGTTAGGCCGGATAGCGCCTGATGGCGAAAACCTGATGTGTGAAAGAGGCCTTATGGAGGGGACAGTGTACGGAGGCACCAGCAGGCAGTGGCAGCAGCTATCCTCAGGAATGGTGGGGGCTGGGGGTCCTTCCTGCAGTGGAGAGAGCAGCCCTACATCTGGAGCCAGGAGGTGGCAGCATCAATTTGTGACACTGACACCTTCTGGCCAATGTAATTGTCACACACTGAGGAGATTTCTGGCCTTTTCTGGCTCCGAGCTCCTCCTACTTTGTCCGTCACTGTCGATGTCCTGATCAGCTGGAGGGGGAGGGGGAGAGGAGACAGAGGAGGAGCCAGTTGCTGGAGGCGGCACCGAGCTCTGCACATTAGCAATGCTCAGGAATTTGTGCATCAGGTCTCCTGCACTGAGCGCTCCCACTGCCGCCCAGCAGGTGGCGTTGCCTGAGGCAACAAGCTCAAGTTGCCTCATTATAGGTGCGCACCTGGGTCTGTGTTCTCATGAGACCCCCCTTGTATTATCAAGGGGAGGGCTTCCATGCTAACACAAGGCTCAATTAGAATAAATAAATACACAACTTTATTTATGGAATATAATGGCCGTGGCGTTTTATTTTTGGTTACCATTAATAAGTTAATCATTCATATAATATTAATTAATAAAACCATCAACTGAATGAAATATAACCAAGACATCCAATCCACCTGGTAAAACCGGGCGATTTTACCAAGAGCCATGACATACAAAGGCATGGCCCCCAAAATGCCAGAGTCATTTTTCAATGATGGCTTGGAGATCCAAGTTAAAGATATCCAAGCCAACTTCTGACAAATTAATTAAATCTCTCGTGTACATCCCAGGTACCACATCTTCAAGATCAATGTGCCTGAAAGAGAAACCATCCATTAAAAACATAAATTTTTCCAAATTCCTATTAACTCTTTTCCGAATTTTTTCAAGAAGTAGCAAATTAGGTCTTAACCAAAAAAACCTCGGAATAATTTCCGAAAAAACAAAACTTGATCTAAAAACCTCAGTTTTTAAAAGAGAAATGTCCCTCTTCATAAATGCTATAAGATCGAGAGTACCAACTTTTCACAGATCGTTGCCACCCAAATGGAAAATTATTAAATCCTGATTAGGCCATTTTTCTGCTAATTTGCGCATATCAGGAATTACATTTTTCCAAATCATACCACGCATAGAATGTCAAAAATTATTAACACAGGAAGTAGGAAAAGAAAGATTCTCAGTGTAGGACCTCACAATATTTCTCTTCTCAGCCCAAAAAACATAGGAATGTCCGATGATCCACACCGTAACGGGACCTATAAAATGAAAACAAATTAATAACTGGATAAATTTGGACGAATATACAATTTAAACCGAATGGAATCCCAATGGCCAATCCTTTCAATATTGTTATCCACTAATCTCAACAAAGCGGCCTCAGTTGCGGCATCAATTCGAAATGAGTGGGATGAAAATTTAAAACCTTCCAAACCGATTGCTTTCAGACATTTTTTAAGTACTGAGCTAAATTGAGAAATTTTTCAGTAAATACTGAATACAATCCTTATATGGTTCTTGCCATCCTATTACGGCCCTGATAGATAATAATGCACATCAATTATGTGTAAAACAAACAGATGCATAAAAAGAGGTGTAGAGATATGAATGAGCAGCAGTCACTAGGCAACCCTATCAAAATGCTGAGCGCAGTATAATTATAACCAACTTAAGGAACACAGCCACCTCATCTCCTGATGAGCATTCCATGTGGAAAGAATACCAAGCGCTATGGTCAAAATACGTATCTCACATGTATTGAGAGTTGCATAACATCAAAACGATCTCACCCATATCTTGGAGATGAACCTGTATAGTACAATGAGGTACTGCTATCCCAGATGTGAGCATCAAGCGGTTGCATAAGGACAGTTCATGCGTCTCCCGACGCGTTTCATCCTGAGACTCATCATGGGAGTATTACATGCAAGCAGGCATGTTGCTGCTGCCTCGCTGCCACTGCTACTGGCGAGGTTTAAAAGCACAAGATATACGCGCGTCACAATAAGCCACACACTCAGCGTGTGACGCGCTTCTTGTTCATGGAACGCACTTCCTGTCAGTGGAACGCAGGGCGGGCCAAGAGCGTCATACCATTAAGGAACACGCCCCCAGTGCACTCATATTACGCCCATAGCTGCGGCAAACGACCCATAGTGGTCCATGAAACAGGGATAACAGAGATAATGTAAAGTGCATTTTGCGGATGACCTCATATCAATTGGCCAACCTAAATGGCACTTCACAGGACCAAACCCAATACGTAACATCACGGGTATGGCCTGTTATTCCGAGCGGCATGATTCAGGGACGTTCCCATACAAGAACATATACACCTCCCATAAGACCAGAGACGGGACCATCAAAAAACTTTAATGCATGATGATGAGGTAAAGAGGGAGTCATTCTAGAAGCCCCTATCTCACCCTTAGGAGGAAAATTAGTAATTATGGTGAGAAGAGGGTCCGAACTATGAAGCCGAACTATGAAGATGGTATACACTGAAAAGGCTGCACAATAAGGTTCATATTAACGCTGTATCAATCGATGGGGGGAAGAACAGACAATGCCAACAGGGGAGAGAGAAAATGGAAAACCATGTAGATGACCAAAATGGTAACCTCAAGAGTGGAACTCCGGGGTCACGGTCCATGAAACCCCCCCTATAATAGGAAGTGTCAGGTGTCGGCCACTAAGCTCAAGTGACCCAACAAAAAACTACAGCGGAGGGCGGCTCAAGAGGACATAAAAAGTATAGAGACTATATAGAATGTATGGAAAGCTATAAGAAACAGCTATACGACAGATCCAAGGGAATGTACTGTCTTTAATGAAAAAATCCACCTGCTTTCCCTTTGCAAAATTAACTTGTCCCAATTGCCCCCTCTTTGTTGAGGAAGAACTCTGTCAATACCAACAAAAGTAATCATTCTAAAATCTCATTGATGTACTAGATTGATATGATTGGCTACCGGAGAGTCCCTTCTGTTGGCTATATCACGTAGGTGCTCACCCACCCTTTTGCGAAGTTCTCTCTATGTCTTGCCCATATACAGAAATTTAAAGCGAAGAAATTGTTCTGATACTAATGATTTTGTAGTGCAGCCAAGGAACTGCAAAATAGGTTCTTGGGGAGAGGATATCCTATGACAGTGCTTAAGAAAGCATATAAAGAGTCTCTTAGAAAGGACAGACGTGAACTTTTGGTCCCAAAATCTAGGCAAACTGAGAAGTCAACCATCCGCTTCATCACTAGATTTTCCAATGGTGCGGACAATATAAAATCTGTGTTGCAAAAACATTGGTCTATTCTTACAATGGATGATGATATTCGAGAGCACATTGCGCCCAACCCACAAGTCACCTTCAGAAGAAGAAGGTCCCTGAGGGATAGATTCGTGCATAGCAAGTTTAGGCCAACAGAGACCAGTACAGTGATAACTACCCCGCTAAAAGGGTGTTTTAAATGTGGAAGGTGCAAGGACTGTGCCTCTATATCCCATGCGAAAACGTTCTCTGGCAGTGTTATGGGCATGAAGTATCCCATTAGGCACTTCATAAATTGCCGGACGAAAGGGATGGTTTATAAGGCTAGATGTAACTGTGGCCTGGAGTATTTGGGCAAGACAAAGAGAGAATTTCACAAAAGGGTGGGTGAGCACCTACGTGATATAGCCAACAGAAGGGACACTCCGGTAGCCAATCATATCAATCTAGTACATCAAGGAGATTTTAGAATGATTACTTTTGTTGGTATTGACAGAGTTCTTCCTCCACAAAGAGGGGGGATTGGGACAAGTTAATTTTGCAAAGGGAAAGCAGGTGGATTTTTTCATTAAAGAAAGCACATCCCCTTGGATTGAACAAACAACTGTCGTATAGCTGTTTCTTATAGCTTTCCATACATTCTATATAGTCTCTATACCTTTTATGTCCTCTTGAGCCGCCCTCCGCTGTAGTTTTTTGTTGGGTCACTTGAGCTTAGTGGCCTGCACCTGACACTCCCTGTTATAGGGGGTGGGTTTCACTAAGTCTGCTCGCCTATGAGTTCACGGACCGTGACCCCCGGAGGTCCACTCTTGATGTTACCATTTTGGTCATCTACATGGTTTTCCATTTTCTCTCTCCCCCTGTTGGCATTGTCTGTTCTTCCCCCCATCGATTGATACAGAGTTAATATGAACCTTATTGTGCAACACTTTCAGTATATACCATCTTCATAGTTCGGACCTTCTTCTCACCATAATTACTAATTTTCCTCCTGAGGGTGAGATAGGGGCTTCTAGAATTACTCCCTCTTTACCTCATCATGCATTAAAGTTTTTTGATGGTCCCCTGTCTCTTGTCTTATGGGAGGTGTATATGTTCTTGTATGAGAACGTCCCTGAATCATGCCGCTCGGAATAACAGGCCATACCCGTGATGTTACGTATTGGGTTTGGTCCTGTGAAGTGCCATTTAGGTTGGCCAATTGATATGAGGTCATCTGCAAAATGCACTTTACATTATCTTTGTTATCCCTGTTTCATGGACCACTATGGGTCGTTTGCCGCAGCTATGGGCATAATATGAGCGCACTGGGGGCGTGTTCCTCAATGGTATGACTCTCTTGGCCCACCCTGCGTTCCACTGACAGGAAGTGCGTTCCATGAACAGGAAGCGCGTCACACGCCGAGTGTGTGGCTTATTGTGACGCGCGTATATCTTGTGCTTTTAAACCTCGCCAGTAGCAGTGGCGGCGAGGCAGCAGCAGCATGCCCGCTTGCATGTAATACTCCCCTGATGAGTCTCAGGATGAAACGCATCGGGAGACGCATGCACTATCCTTAGGCAACCGCTTGATGCTCACATCAGGGATAGCCGTACCTCATTGTACTATACAGGTTCATCTCCAAGATATGGGTGAGATTGTTTTGATGCATACCTCCCAACTTTCGAAGATGGGAAAGAGGGACAAAGTTTGCGGCATATTTTAGGCCACACCCCCGACCACACCCATTTCCCAACTAGTCACACCCATGTCCACGCCCCAACCACACCCATTTAGCACTGGTGATCACACTGACTGGTACTGAGTAAAAGAAAGAACAGAGAGAGAAAAAAGAAAACAGAGAAAGGAGAGAGAGAAAGAAAGAGGGGAAAGAAAGAAGAGAGAGAAAGAAAGAGAAAAAGAAAGGGGAAAGAAAGAAATAACAGAGAGATAGAAAGAAAGAAAGAAAGAAAGAAAGAAAGAAAGAGGGGAAAGAAAGAACAGAGAGAGAGAAAGAAAGAGGGGAAAGAAAGAAAGAGGAGAAAGAAAGAACAGAGAGAAAGAAAGAAAGAGGGGAAAGAGACAGAGAAAGAAAAAAAGAACAGAGAGAAAGGAAGAAAGAAAGAGGGGAAAGAACAGAGAGAGAGAAAAAGAAAGAGGGGAAAGAAAGAACAGAGAGATAAAGAAAAAGAAAGAAACAGAGATAGAAAGAAAGAGGGGAAAGAAAGAACAGAAAGAAAGAAAAAGAACAGAGAGAAATAAAGATGGGAAAGAAAGAACAGAGAGAAAGAAAGAACAGAGAGAGAGAGAAAGAAACAGAGAGAGAAAGAAATAAAGATTCTATAAAGATACTATAGCAGCCCGGCTCCCATTGTAGTGCCCACCTGAGCCTCCCGGTGCAGGACATATCATGATCCGCTCACAAGGCCGACATCCCCGATTCCAAGGTGAGGACACGGTGATGGATCTGAAGCATTCCCTGAAGTGCCTCCATGGTTCCGTCACAATCTCCTCCCGAAATTACCTCATTTCCGGTCATCTTCCAGCACGTCACTTCTGGTGGAACATCACATGCAAATTTTAAAGTGCTCTTCGGGGCTCCGGCATGTACTCCTGTTGTCACAAGAAAAGATCCCGGCCGGGACAGCGGGGCAGACTCTCATAATCGGTAGCGTCCCACTGAATTCAGGACGCTTGGGAGGTATGAATGCTCCCCATCATACACCTTGTACACGCACGGCTCTGCACACCTCATACACACACGGTTCCGCTTTGTATGCCTTCGCACACACAAGGCTCCACTCAGTATACACAAGGCTCCACTCCGTACACCTTGTACACATACGACTCCACTCCATAAACCTTGTACACATGCGGCTTTGCAGCATACACCTCGTACACGTGCAGTTCTGCTCCGTACATCTCGTCATACACGGCTCCGCTCCGTACAACTCGTACACACGTGGCTCCGCTCCGTACACCTCGTACACACACGGCTCCGCTCCGTACACCTCGTACACACACGGCTCCGCTCCGTACACCTCGTACACACACGGCTCCGCTCCGTACACCTCGTACACACACGGCTCCGCTCCGTACACCTCGTACACACGGCTCCGCTCCGTACACATCATACACACTACAGCACTGCTACATCCACACTGTAAACCCGAGTCCAGACCCCCACACACACCTACCCTCATCCAGCACCATGTAACAACCATCACAGCGCAGAGTCCAGCACACAAGGAGGACACTGATCATGTGACCCCTGACTCCTCCCCTCCTGTGACCTCATCACAGGTCCTGTGGGCACAGAATACTACAGCAATAGCAGCGTCATTGCTAGCTGCTGTGAGGCTAAGCTGTAGAGACAGGGAGGGCAGGAAAGGGTGCGGGGGGCGTGGCGGCTCGTCTCACTGCGGGACACATAGTGTCCTCAGCGGGACAGCGGGACGGGGGGGTCAGAATCGGGACTGTCCCGCTCAATCCGGGACAGTTGGGAGGTATGTTGATGTTATGCAACTCTCAATACATGTGAGATACGTATCTTTGACCATAACGCTTGGTATTCTTTCCACATGGAATGCTCATCAGGAGATGAGGTGGCTGGGTTCCTTAAAGTGGTTATAATTATACTGCTCTAAGCATTTTGATAGGGTTGCCTAGTGAATGCTGCTCATTTATATCTCTACACCTCTTTTTATGCATCTATTTGTTTTACACATAATTGATGTGCATTATTATTATCTATCAGGGCCATAATAGGATGGCAAGAACCATATGAGGATGGTCCTCAGTATTTACTGAATAATTTCTCTCATATGTCATTAGCATGTCAATGATTGGATCAGCATTTTTTCAGTGTTTTTTCCTCTGCAGGTTTGATACAGATTGTTTGTGAGGAGAGTACAATAGTTTATTCCTCCCCAATCATTATTCTAACAATTATATGCAGCAATATCTTCACTGCCATTTTTTCTTTGCAGGTTGGATACAGATTGTTTGTGAGGAAAAGTATAACTTATTCTTCCCCAACCAGAGAGCAGTCATTTAAGAGGTTGTTAGAGTTTTTTTTACCCGTGCATACAGGGTTCCAGCCTGTGGGTAATTTTAAATCGCCTATCTATGTCTTCTTGAGGGGTTTAGGTTCCACTTAGCATGCGGTTGATTATGTGTTGATGTTGTGAGTCTTTTTTAGAGCATTATTAAAAGTTATATTTTATCCAGATGCTTTTTTCATATAATTTTGGATATCATATTCCTGCTTCCATACCATCCTTCGCTGGTCTAATCGCTTTCCACCGTTTTGCATTTGCCACCGGACAAATTGCTGTGTCAATAGAATAGCTGTGTCAATGAATTAAGACGCAAACTAGAACCCCTACCCAACTGGTCTGTCTTGGCTTTTTAATAAATAATAGTATATGGGAGTCAAAAAACTTAATATCTTCAAAAAACAAGCCATAGTGTAAAGACTTCTTGAGGGATACAATCTCGCCGACTCGCAATGCTGCAAAAAACGCTAACGTAAATGCAGACGAAAATAAACAAGCTTCGTTAAAGTCATACAAACATAAAAAAGTGTCAAACAGATATCCTTAAGCAAATGAAAGGATATTGGATGCCGGTTATCAGGTTTAAAATCTTGCCTCTTTCAAAAATTATTTAACTGGAAATAAGTCAGTCAAAGGTTTCACACCTTGCATTTTTAGAAAAAATGAAACCTCAGCGAAGGATTTAGCTAAAGCTGAATACGATAAACTCTTCAAAACTAATTGCTCAGCAAATTTTAAAGCTGAATCCGGGTGACAATCATAACAATGATAATTATTCGCTAAACAAAATTGTACCCATTGGTGCCAAGCAGCTGAATAATCGGCCCAAGTTCTTTTAGCTAAAGATTGTTCATTAGAGTTGAGCGATACTTTCCGATATCCAAAAGTATCGGAATCGGAATGGTATCGCCGATACCCAAAAAATATCGGCGATACCCGATACCGATACCGGAAGTCCAATGTTAGTCTAGGGGAACAAAATATCGAAATTAAAAAAAACCCATTCTTGCCTTGTAGGTTAATTGTACATGAAGGAAAACAACAAAGAGTAATGTAGAATGTATTGGGGGAGGTTGAGGAGACATTAAAGGCATAGATGTTTAACCCAATCCAATGAAATAGCATTAATTTTTTTTTTTAGGAAATACGTTCGGATTGACGAAGAAATTGACAATGTTGTTAACCTTTTTTCTATTTTGGCAAATATGTATGTTTCACAACTTCCATGCTCTTCACCTTTTTAACTTTTGCCACACTTTCTCCTTCATAATCTTCAGCAGCATCATCTTTGTCATCAAATTATTCTTCATCTTCACCTTCTTTATCTTCTTCTAAAACTTCTTGCTTTTCATCTTTTTGTTAACATTACTCATATTGTTCTTTTTAAACTATTATCCTTCTTCATATTATAGTCCTTCATCTTCTTCATCATATTCTTATTTGTGACAGAGATTCCTGTACTTGTAATCTGTAAAAGTATGATTTTTTCATCGTTCCGTTCTTGCTGCCACAAAAGATTTAAATTACAACAGTATTTGTCCGTGTTCAGTTTAGCCTGCAGCATCAGGCATTTACCAGGGGCACCACGAGGAGGAACGGACTCACCCCCATACACTGCTTAGTCTTCTTCTGCTTATAATTTAGAGCATATATTTTGCTCTTCATTTTGGTCTTATACTTCATGTTCTTCTGCTTTTAGATCTTCTGCTTATTGTTCTTGTGTCTCTTGTTCTGTATCTTGTATTTGTAGCACAACCTTGTACCAGCTGATGTTACTGGGACACGGTTACTAAGCAGGAGGTACCTGTGCTCCAAAGCACTACCAAGGACCAGCAGACGTTGCTGGAACTCGGATACCGAGATGGAGGCACCTAGGCCAAAGGCACTGCGGAGAGCCAGTTGACGGTACTGGAACCCGGACGGGTAGCAGAAGGTACAAGAGCCAATGCAAGTAACGAGGACCAGCTGACTGTGCTGGAACCCGGAGGGGCAGCAGAAGGAAAAGAGCCAATGGCACAACCGAGGACCAGCTGACGTTACTGGGACACGGTTACTAAGCAGGAGGTACTTGTGCTCCAAAGCACTACCAAGGACCAGCAGACGTTGCTGGAACTCGGATACCGAGATGGAGGCACCTAGGCCAAAGGCACTGTGGAGAACCAGTTGACGGTACTGGAAACCGGACGGGTAGCAGAAGGTACCCATGGAAATTTAAGTTGACAGGCCGCGAGCCGGCCGCAGTTACCGAATCCCACAGTACTACAGTGGGTGATTGTCCTATTGTCACAACGGAAACAGCCTTTATTTGCATATCCCGCAGCACACATAGGAAGCACCTAAACTCCAGGCACCATAGAGTCGGGTAACCCGACCGCAACACGACAGGACAACTTATTGGAGGCTAAGTGACGTTTACACTGACAGGAAACAGATGGCGTGCTGTAACCAGTCTGGGCAGGAGTGAGTACCCGTGCCAATGACACTTCCGAGCAACAACTGTCGGTGTTGGAGCCCAGGGATGAGAAGAGAACCGGTTGGAGGCAGCAGGACTTTTTGCCGTTCACACAGCAGGGGAACAGCTGACATTACTGAACCCCAGTAACACAGGAGCAAGTGTTGACTGTTCTAACAGCACTTCCGAGCAACAACTGGCGGTGTTGGAGCCCAGGGATGAGAATAGAACAGGGTGGAGGCAGCAGGACTTTTTGACGTACACACAGCAGGGGAACAGCTGACATTACTGAACCCCAGTAACACAGGAGCAAGTGTTGACTGTGCTAACAGCACTTACAGGCAACAACTGGCGGTGTTGGAGCCCAGGGTCAAGGAGGATGTTTAAATACTAGATCAAGTAATTTCCTTGTTACCTGTCAATTTTAAATGTCTATACTTCAAACAAGAGAAAGATAACCTTTACTACCATAAGATGATGATTTCATTTAAACTAATATCTAGATAAATAAAGAATTGACAAACATAAACACATACATTAACATGTTGAACAGCAATGCAAACCACAAAATAAATTAGTTAAGGAATCTGCTATACGGTTGTACATAAAAGCATACAAGTACATATCTGAATCCATTAATGATGGATAAGTAACAGTATGTACACCATTTTTATTGTATAGACAATGAATGTCTGACTTCAAAACATCATCAGCATTACAAGTTATCTGTGACATTACTAAAATGTTACATTTGCTGAATAATGTCACTAAACAGTTTATACAAAATTATACAATTTCCATCATGTAATACTCATAATATGTGGCAATAATCATTTTTATTAACAAACATAACCTTTAAAAAGTGCATAGTGCATAGTGAAAATTGCTATTTATGCCTGACTGTCGACTTGCAAGCATGACAACGGATAGATAAGGTATATATAGATGAGACTGCATAGCCACAGATGGTGAATGGCGATGTAATACTGTACCTCAATAAAGTGTGCGTCACTACTACATAATTTTTTTTATATAGCTTTATAAACAGGGTACGTGGATGTATGTTTGCGCCTTTGTTTTAACGCACAGACTGCCTTCCTGCTGAGACGCGTTGGGTAGTGAACAGTTGTGTGCAGTGTTCACTGTAGTCTGAGGTTTTCCTTTTTGGAGTGCAGATCACGCTCCAGTTAGTTCTTCAACCACGGCTGGTTGTAGTCTGCTGAGCGTGTGTCACTGGCACATCCTTGAAATTTTTCTCTAATTGTTGCTGATCCATTCTATTACAAATAAATAAAATCTATTAGTGTGACGCGCTTCCATCCGTATACAATACATTTGTTGCAAACACTATAGAAGTACACAAAGGGGCCTTTCACACCTACTGAACAGTTGTGTGCAGTGTTCACTGCAGTCTCTGCGAAATAACCACACTTAGGCCTTATAACTTTTTAGACTTTCTTTATCAATCTACCAAGATGAAGAAGGCAGGGAGTAAGGCATGTGGTCGAGACCGTGGAGTTTCTTCAGGGAGAGGACGTGGGGATTCTGTGGCTGCTGCGGCCCCCAGTGACACAGCATCCACCAGTTTTCCCCGTGAGCGTTCCTTTATGCGCACTTTTGTAGGAGCTCGGAGTACCCCCCTGCTGCGGGAAGAACAAATTGAAGCCGTTGTTGGTTGGATGTCAGCCAATGCATCGACTTCAATTGCTTCCACCTCCTCTCAGGACCACAGCACTGTTGAGCAACCATCTGTCTCTTCACCGCCTGTCAAATTGCCCAGGCAGTCAGAGAGTTCTGTACAGGTGCCAGCTGAGTGTCTGCTTCTGTTCTCAGAATCTATTGGCTTGCAAACAGGGGCCCAGCCAAGCAGCATTCTGTAATGTGAAGAAGAGGGAGTATGCAGTGATGCGCAACAGCTGTGTCTCTCTGAATCTGAAGAGGCGGGTGAGACAGTGCCGATGGTCAGCACACCGCAGAACGCATCTGATGATGATGAGACTCAGGTGCCAGTTTCTGTTGAGCATAGTGCTGACCGGACCACCCAACAGCAGCAGGCGTTGGCAGAGGGTAGTGGAGATGATGAGGTCCAAGACCCAACATGGCGTGAGGAACAGGAAGGTGGTGGGAGCAGCTCAGAGGAATCCTAATAATAATAATATTAATTTATATAGCGCCATCATATTACGCATCGCTTTACAGTTTTGCAGTTTAAGAACACAAGTCATAAGTAACAACGTTAACAATACAATAATTTAAGCTAAATAAGTCGCCCCTGCTCGTGACAGCTTACAATGTACAATGAGGTGGGGGAGATACAAAGTATAGGTGTTTATATACAATGGTGCATTTACAATGATGGTCCAGCCATCTTAAGGGACTGAGGGATGGAGATAGTGAATGGGCTAGAGACACACACACACATACACACTTACACAGAATACATAGAATGACTTTGATTAGTGAATGTGATAGGCCGCTCTGAACAAATGTGTTTTGAGGGAGCGCCTGAAACCATGCAAATTGTGGATAGTACTAATATCTTGGGGTTGAAATTAGCAAAAAGGAAAGAAAAGGGGTATTAAGATTTAACATTTATTCCAAAAACGTTAAAATTGGACACATATAGTAAAACACCATCCTCTATTTAGATATATTGAGGATATATGATATATGTCAGAGAGAGTAGTTAATTAATGGGGGACCGATACAGTAGAGTAGCAGCAAAAAAATTTGTTCTGCACCGCTAGAACCAATGTTACAAAGACAATCTAGCACCGCTAGAATTGGCATTAATTCTGTCTACTATATCATGAGCAGCTATATTTAGACGCCATCAATAAGGAACGATCTCACCCGTTCAAAAGACGTCTTTTTAGGGGCCCATTCATAAATCATAGTCCCAGGTATATGAAGCCTTTTCCCAACGCGTTTCCTCCATTAGGATTCATCAGGGGATATGGCAAATATGGATAAACATTGCTTCAATGCATCTCTCTAGGGGAATTCAAACGAATGACCCCCTTATATCAATTAAACAGACACTCCCACCACCGTGACTAACCAATCAGTGAAATCATAAAAACAAAACAACCAGTGACCAACACCATTAGTGATTTAAACTTTAATTACCCAATTATAAGGAGCACAATTGAGTTGAAACGCACGCCAGCCGTTAGTCCTATAGGCGTTCATAGCGGCGATATAATCGCCTGCACAAAAATGACCACGGAAGTAACGAAAGCTGGCGCATGCGCAATGAAGTAATAAGAGTGACTTCCGGTAGAGCGAAAGAGACTTCCTGTAAACACACACAGGAAACTACTGAAACTAACGCATGCGCTCTAACATAGAGAGGTCAGAAGGTAACTGTTAATAAAACAGAGAAAATTACCTCTAGATAGACAACAAATGACCTTTAAAACAAGAGCATATGCTCTATAATTGAAAATAAACATAGTTCTATCTCGGAAGTAACCTGTGGGCCATTGATGCAAACATAACATAACGGAACCCATGAAAGTAGTAAACATAATTAACAAATGCATACACATGAGAGAAATAGATGACACGCATATATGCAACATGCAAATTATATGAAGACATTATAAAGATGCATATTTAACAGACTGCTCCTTATTGTTATAGCACGCATGATTAAACTATACAGAGTATGGCATGCAATAACGGTGCAACTTATTATGTGCAACCAGTACACTATGTGCTAGATTAGCAACATGATTAAAAAGAAGAATAATTCCTTAATATATATTTTTTATTTTTTACACTGATTAATAGTACCAAAAAGGAAAAGAGGGGGGGTAAACCTCAAAAGGGTCCGAGGAGTATCAGAAATGTGTCCCATGATCCCAAATTCCTATTGGAGCAGAGATCATATAAAGGAACAAAAATTGTTCCAAATATTACAATATGAAGCTTGGGCTGGCCTACCTCAAAATGGAATGACAACTGGAAAGGATATTTTAAATTTTTAATTTTAAACCGAAGAACTAAAAGAGGATGTGAGAAATAATAACAAATGGAGACCAGTATCCACAGGACAATAAGTTTTATGCAAGCACAGACAACCTAGAGGGAGAGAAAAGGGGGGTAATCATAGAGCCTCAAACAGACCCTACAATGTTCCTATTCTAACTTGCCCTACTAGGCTACGAGGCTCTATGATTACCCCCTTTTCTCTCCCTCTAGGTTGTCTGTGCTTATTTCTCACATCCTCTTTTAGTTCTTCGGTTTAAAATTAAAAATTTAAAATATCCTTTCCAGTTGTCATTCCATTTTGAGGTAGGCCAGCCCAAGCTTCATATTGTAATATTTGGAACAATTTTTGTTCCTTTATATGATCTCTGCTCCAATAGGAATTTGGGATCATGGGACACATTTCTGATACTCCTCGGACCCTTTTGAGGTTTACCCCCCCCTCTTTTCCTTTTTGGTACTATTAATCAGTGTAAAAAATAAAAAATATATATTAAGGAATTATTCTTCTTTTTAATCATGTTGCTAATCTAGCACATAGTGTACTGGTTGCACATAATAAGTTGCACCGTTATTGCATGCCATACTCTGTATAGTTTAATCATGCGTGCTATAACAATAAGGAGCAGTCTGTTAAATATGCATCTTTATAATGTCTTCATATAATTTGCATGTTGCATATATGCGTGTCATCTATTTCTCTCATGTGTATGCATTTGTTAATTATGTTTACTACTTTCATGGGTTCCGTTATGTTATGTTTGCATCAATGGCCCACAGGTTACTTCCGAGATAGAACTATGTTTATTTTCAATTATAGAGCATATGCTCTTGTTTTAAAGGTCATTTGTTGTCTATCTAGAGGTAATTTTCTCTGTTTTATTAACAGTTACCTTCTGACCTCTCTATGTTAGAGCGCATGCGTTAGTTTCAGTAGTTTCCTGTGTGTGTTTACAGGAAGTCTCTTTCGCTCTACCGGAAGTCACTCTTATTACTTCATTGCGCATGCGCCAGCTTTCGTTACTTCCGTGGTCATTTTTGTGCAGGCGATTATATCGCCGCTATGAACGCCTATAGGACTAACGGCTGGCGTGCGTTTCAACTCAATTGTGCTCCTTATAATTGGGTAATTAAAGTTTAAATCACTAATGGTGTTGGTCACTGGTTGTTTTGTTTTTATGATTTCACTGATTGGTTAGTCACGGTGGTGGGAGTGTCTGTTTAATTGATATAAGGGGGTCATTCGTTTGAATTCCCCTAGAGAGATGCATTGAAGCAATGTTTATCCATATTTGCCATATCCCCTGATGAATCCTAATGGAGGAAACGCGTTGGGAAAAGGCTTCATATACCTGGGACTATGATTTATGAATGGGCCCCTAAAAAGACGTCTTTTGAACGGGTGAGATCGTTCCTTATTGATGGCGTCTAAATATAGCTGCTCATGACATAGTAGACAGCATTAATGCCAATTCTAGCGGTGCTAGATTGTCTTTGTAACATTGGTTCTAGCGGTGCAGAACAAATTTTTTTGCTGCTACTCTACTGTATCGGTCCCCCATTAATTAACTACTCTCTCTGACATATATCATATATCCTCAATATATCTAAATAGAGGATGGTGTTTTACTATATGTGTCCAATTTTAACGTTTTTGGAATAAATGTTAAATCTTAATACCCCTTTTCTTTCCTTTTTGCTAATTTCAATATAAATTATTAAGGGTTTATTTTTCTACTTAATTGTGCTTTAACCATAATTTCTTGGGGTACAGCATTCCAGAGGATTGGCGTAGCGCGGGAGAAGTCTTGGAGTCGGGAGTGGGAGGTACATATTAGTGCAGAGGTTAGTCGAAAGTCGTTTGCAGAGCGCAGCAGTCGGTTAGGCCGATAGATAGAAATGAGGGAGATGTAGAAAGGGTGCTGCACTGTGGATAGCTTTGTGGCTGAGAACCAGTACTTTGGTTGAAAGCTGGGAGAGGCCTAGAGAAGTGGTTAGTGATAGAAGGAAGATAGAGGAAGACATTGCCCCAATGGTACAAACAGGAGGGAGAGTTAGGCTGCAGACTCTGTTGCCTGTAGCCTCCATTTTGGCACCTGTTCGGATTTCTCTTCCAAAAGTCTAAACGGACGCTCCCAGGACTTGCACTGCGTGGTCCTTTTTTCACACACTTGCAGATGATATTTGCTATGTCAAATGCAAGCTGTGTAATCAAAAAGTAAAAAGAGGTAAAGTGTCAGTAACCTCAATACCACAAATATGTCTAAAATTGTGCGTAGAAAACACGTAGTTGAGTTACAAAGACACACTGAAGATGTACAGTCTATAGAGAATCACAGCACAAGTTTAACTGCATATGTCATGGTTAAATTTGAAATTTTTATTGCACACTTGATGTGAAAAAAGAAAATAGCTATGAGACGACTGACTGACGTTTTGGGCAACGCAGTGGCCTTTATCAAATAGTCGCTGGAAGAGATAGAAAAATTTACAGTCAATGACAATGGATAATATATATAATATATACATAGGGTGAAGAATATATATACATAGGAATTAGGCAACATGTTAAACATTTGGGTGATACTGTAGAACACGGAGAATTATCCCTCTAGGGTATGCGGGTGGATAATGTAGTTTTTTGTTGATTTTTGTGAGTGTGTAGAAAACAGGGGTGATGGGGTATTGAATATAAAGGAATGTCATAGTCTTACAGTCTATGGTGATCAATTAAAGATGTTTTGTCAGGATACGATCAATTTTTTGACAGATGTAAAATGTAGGGTCACAATTGAGTTGTCTGTAGGTTAGGTTAACTGACAGTTGTCTATGAATTTCGGCAATAGATTGGGTCTTATTCATAATAACGATAGCACCCCCCTTATCTGCTTGTTTAATAATAATGTTGGGGTTATCTTTCAGAGATTTTATGGCTTGTTTATCTGTGGGTGTCAGGTTGTGGCGTATCGGGTGTAGGCCCAATCTCGGCAAACCATCCACGACCACAGGCTCTGAATGCTGGCATTGCAAAACTCCTGTCCCTTGAAATGCTGTCATTCAGGCTGGTGGAGACTGACAGTTTACGGAACTTAATGGCATTGGCAGTCCCACAATACAATGTGCCAAGCTGATTTTATTTCAGCAGGCAAGCCGTCCCTGGTCTACAAAACCATGTTGTTGAGGTTAAAATTAAACATGCGCTACTAAACTCCGCCAGTAGCAATGTCCACCTGACCACCGCTGCGTGGACCAGTACCCATGGCCAGGGACGATACCTTTCCCTTACTGCCCATTGGGTCAATGTTGTGGAGCCGGGTACAGATCTTGCGAGTGGCGCTGTACGTGTTCAGGCAACTACAAGGATTGCAGGAATCAAGTCTGTACACATTGACTCCTCCTTCTCCAGTTCCTCAGAAACATCGTTGCAGGAGCCATCACGGTCTACCTCCACATGGACCCGTGAACGCTTAATAAGAATCTTTAGTTATATAGCGCCAACAGATTACGCAGCGCTTTACAGTTTAACAGTTTCCGAACACAAGTCATAAGTAACAACGTTACCAATACAATAATGAAAGCAATATAATCCGCACACGCTCGTGAGAGCTTACAATTTACAAATATGTGGGGGAGATACAAAGTACAGGTGTTTATATACAATGGTGTATTTAGAATGATGGTCCAGCCATTTTCAGGGAGTGAGGGATGGATGGAGATAGTGAATGGGCTACACACACACACAGTTACACATAGAATGACTTTGATTAGTGAATGTGATAGGCCGCTCTGAACAAATGTGTTTTGAGTGTGGAAGTAGGGCTGTTAATGGGGATGTTGAAGTCTCCAAGGATAAGGATTGGTACTTCTGAGGACATGAAAGTGCGGCAGCCAGGCAGAGAAGTGGTCAAGGAACTGTGTGGGCGAGCCTGGGGTCCGATATATTACCGCTACTCTGAGGAGAGGAGACGAAAGAGCCTGATGGTGTGGACCTAATAATTTGCAAAATCTTAATCTAAAATTTACATGTTACATATTTACATCTAGTATAAAACATTTAACCATTAAGCCTACTTACAGAACAAGAAAGTGTAAAAAAACCTGTGCTTAAAAAAAAAAAGTGAAAATAAAATGTGAGAAGGGCAGTGTAACAAATAATTTAGGAAAAAGATAAACTAACATCAAGTGCTGTGTGCTGTGTAAGAGCCAGACACATTAACATTAACCCCTCTCTGACATTAGACGTACTATCCCGTCCATAAAACCCGTGCCATTCTGACCATGGACGGGATAGTACGTCATAGGCGATTAGCTGCGCTCCCCGAGGGAGCGCAGCTAATCGCCGCCGGGTGTCAGCTGATTATCACAGCAGACACCCGTGACTGTGTGTCAGGAGCGGTCACGGACCGCTCCCGGCACATTAACCCCTTGCACACCGCGATCAAACATGATCGCGGTGTACTGGGGGCACAGGGGAGGATCGCGCAGTGTGGGGGCTCCCTGCGCGCCCCCCTGAGACCCTCAGACCAGCGCGATGTGATCGCGCTGCTCTGAGGCTTCCTCCCTCCCAGGACCCGGATCCAAGATGGCGCTGGGGTCCTGGAGGGAGGCGGCTTCCTCAGTGCCTGCCGAGAGCAGGCACTGAGAAGCCTGCATCTATGCCTGAGCGATCGCTGGTGTGACAGAGTGCTGTGCACACTGTCACACCAGCGATCTGATGAAATACAGTGATGTCCCACCCTGGGACAAAGTAAAAAAGTAAAAAAAGTAAAAATAAACATGTGTAAAAAAAAATCCAAAAAAAAAAAAAAAAAAAAAAAAATATTCCCCAATAAATTCATTACTTATTGTAAATAAAAAAAATAAAACAATAAAAGTACACATATATGGTATCGCCGCGTCCGTAACGACCCCCCCTATAAAAATGTCCCACTAGTTAACCCCTTTTGTGAACCCTTAAAAAATAAAAAATAAAAACGAAGCAAAAAATCAGTGCTTTATCATCATACCGCTGAACAAAAAGTGGAATAACACGCGATCAAAAAGACGGATATAAATAAACATGGTACCGCTGAAAACGTCATCTTGTCCCGCAAAAAACGAGCCATCACACAGCATCATCAGCAAAAAAATAAAAAAGTTATAGCTCGCAGAATAAAGCGATGCAAAAATAATTATTTTTTATATAAAATTGTTTTTATTCTATAAAAGCGCGAAAACATAAAAAAATGATATAAATGAGGTATCGCCATAATCGTACTGACCCGAAGAATAAAACTGCTTTATCAATTTTACCACACGCGGAACAATAAAAACGCCTCACCCAAAAGAAATTCATGAATTGCTGATTTTTGTTCATTCTAACCTCCCAAAAATCGAAATAAAAAGCGATCAAAAAATGTCACGTGCTCAAAAATGGTACCAATAAAAGCGTCACCTCGTCCCGCAAAAATTAAGACCTCACATGACTCTGTGGGCCAAAATATGCAAAAATTATAGCTCTCAAAATGTGGCGATGCAAAAAACTACTTTTTGCAATAAAAAGCGTCTTTTAGCGTGACAGCTGCCAATCATAAAAACCGCTATAAATAGTAAATCAAACCCCCCTTTATCACCCCCTTAGTTAGGGAAAAATAATAAAATAAAAAAAATGTATTTATTTCCATTTTCCCATTAGGGTTAGGGTTGCGGCTAAAGTTAGGATTAGGGTTGGCGCTAAAGTTAGGATTAGGGTTAGAGTTTGGATTAGGGTTAGGGTTGGGATTAGGGTTGGGACTAGGGTTAGGGGTGTGTTGGGGTTAGGGTTGGAGTTAGAATTGGGGGTTTCCGCTGTTTAGGCACATCAGGGGCTCTCCAAATGTGACATGGCGTCTGATCTCCATTCCAGCCAATTCTGCTTTGAAAAAGTCAAACGGTGTTCCTTCACTTCTGAGCTCTGCCATGCGTCCAAACAGTAGTTTATCCCCACATATGGGGTCTCAGCGTACTCTGGACCCCAAGAGTTATTGTGAAATTTGTCCTATTTCTTCTGTTACCCTTGGGAAAATAAAAAACTGGGGGCGAAAATATTATTTTTGTAAAAAAAATAAGATTTTTTTGTTTTTAACGGCTGTACATTATAAACTTCTGTGAAGCACTTGGGGCTTCATAGCGCTCACCACACATCTAAATAAGTTCCTTGTGGGGTCTATTTTCCAAAATGGGGTCACTTGTTGGGGATTTCCACTGTTTAGGCGCATCAGGGGCTCTCCAAATGCGACATGACGCCCCCAGACCATTCCATCAAAGTCTGCAATCCAAAACGTCACTACTTCCCTTTCCGAGCCCTGACATGCGCCCATACAGTAGTTTTCTCCCACATATTGGGTATCAGCGTACTCAGGACAAATTGGACAACAACTTTTGGGGTCCAATTTCTCCTGTTACCCTTGTGAAAATAAAATATTGGGGCGAAAAAATCATTTTTGTAAAAAAAAAAGGATTTTTTATTTTTACGGCTGTGCGTTATAAACTTCTGTGAAGCACTTCGGGGTTCAAAGTGCTCACCACACATCTAGGTAAGTTCCTAGTGGGGTCTATTTTCCAAAATGGGGTCACTTGTGGGGGTTTCCACTGTTTAGGCGCATCAGGGGCTCTCCAAATGCGACATGACGCCCCCAGACCATTCCATCAAAGTCTGCAATCCAAAACGTCACTACTTCCCTTTCCGAGCCCTGACATGCGCCCATACAGTAGTTTTCTCCCACATATTGGGTATCAGCGTACTCAGGACAAATTGGACAACAACTTTTGGGGTCCAATTTCTCCTGTTACCCTTGTGAAAATAAAATATTGGGGGCGAAAAAATCATTTTTGTAAAAAAAAAAAGGATTTTTTATTTTTACGGCTGTGCGTTATAAACTTCTGTGAAGCACTTCGGGGTTCAAAGTGCTCACCACACATCTAGATAAGTTCCTTGTGGGGTCTATTTTCCAAAATGGGGTCACTTGTGGGGGGTTTCCACTGTTTAGGCGTATCAGGGGCTCTCCAAATGCGACATGACGCCCCCAGACCATTCCATCAAAGTCTGCAATCCAAAACGTCACTACTTCCCTTCCGAGCCCTGACGTGCACCCATACAGTAGTTTTCTCCTACATATTGGGTATCAGCGTACTCAGGACAAATTGGACAACAACTTTTGGGTTCCAATTTCTTCTGTTACCCTTGTGAAAATAAAATATTGGGGGCGAAAAAATCATTTTGTAAAAAAAAAAAAGGATTTTTTATTTTAAGGCTGTACGTTATAAACTTTAGTGAAACACCTGGGGTTCAAAGTTCTCACCACACATCTAGATAAGTTCCTTGAGGGGTCTAGTTTCCAAAATGGTGTCATTTGTGGGGGGTTTCCACTGTTTAGGCAGATCAGGAGCTCTCCAAACACGACATGGCGTCCAGCCAATTCTGCGTTGAAAAAGTGAGACGGCGCTCCTTCCCTTCCAAACTCTGCCATGCACCCAAACAGTGGTATACCCCACAATATGGGGTATCAGTGTACTCAGGACAAATTGCACAATAACTTTTGGAGTCTTGTTACCCTTGGAAAAATAAAAATTCGGGTGAAAAGATCATTTTTGTGGAAAAAATATGATTTTTAAATTTTACGGCTCTACGTTATAAACTTGTGTGAAGCACTTGAGGGTTCAAATTGCTCACCAAAGATCTAGATAAGTTCCTTAGGGGTCTAGTTTCCCAAATGGGGTCATTTGTGGGGGGTTTCCACTGTTTAGGCACATCAGGGGCTCTCCAAATGCAACATGGCATCCAATCTCAATTCCAGCCAATTTTGGTTGGAAAAAGTCAAATGGTGCTCCTCCCTTCCGAGCTCTGCCGTGCGCCCAAACAGTGGTTCCCCCCCACATATGGGCATCAGCGTACTCAGGACAAATTGGACAACAACTTATGTGGTCCAATTTCTCCTGATACCCTTGGGAAAATAAAAAATTAGTGACTAAAAGATAATTTTTGTGGGAAAAAAATAGGATTTTTTATTTTCATGCCCGGGCATTATAAACTTGTGTGAAGCACTTGGGGTTCAAAGTGCTCACCAAAGATCTAGATAAGTTCCTTAGGGGTCTAGTTTCCAAAATGGGGTCACTTGTGGGGGATTTCCACTGTTTAGGCTCATCTGGGGCACTGCAAACGGAACATGACCCCCATCAACGTCTGCATTCCAAAACGTTACTACTTCCTTTCCAAGCCCTGCCGTGCGCCCAAACAGTTTTCCACCCCCACATATGGGGTATCAGCGTACTCAGGACAAATTGGACAACAACTTTTGGGGTCCAATTTCCTTGGGAAAATTCAAAAATTTAGGACTAAAAAATCATTTTTGTGGAAAATTTTTTTTTTTTTTTTTCACACCCAGGCATTATAAACTTTTGTGAAACACTTGGGGGTTCAAAGTGCTCACAACAGATCTAGATAAGTACCTTATGGGGTCTAGTTTCCAAAATGGTGTCACTTGTGGGGGGTTTCCACTGTTTAGCGCATCAGAGGTTCTCCAAGCGCGACATGGCGTCCAATCTCAACTCCAGCCAATTTTAGTTTGAAAAAGTCAAACGTCGCTCCTTCCCTTACGAGCTCTGCCGTGTGCCCAAACAGTGGTTTTTCCCCACATATGGGGTATTGGCGTACTCAGGAGAAATTGCATAACAACCTTATCTGTCCATTTTCTCCTTTTACCCTTGTGAAAATAAAAAAAAAGTTTGTAAAAGATCATTTTTGTGGCTAAAAAGTTAAATATTCATTTTTTCCTTCCACGTTGCTTTAGTTCCTGTGAAGCACCTGAAGGGTTAATAAACTTCTTGAATGTGGTTTTGAGTACCTTGAGGGGTGCAGTTTTTAGAATGGTGTCACTTTTGGGTATTTTCTGTCATGTAGACCCCTCAAAGTGACTTCAAATGAGAGGTGGTCCCTAAAAAAAATGGCTTTGTAAATTTTGTTGTAAAAATGAGAAATCGCTGGTCAACTTTTAACCCTTATAACTTCCTAACAAAAAAAAATTTTGATTCCAAAATTGTGCTGATGTAAAGTAGACATGTGGGAAATGTTATTTCTTAACTATTTTGTGTGACATATTTCTCTGTTTTAAGGGAATAAAAATTCAAAGTTTGAAAATTGCTAAATTTTCAAAATTTCGCCATATTTGCATTTTTTTCAAAAATAAACGCAAGTTATATGGAAGAAATTTTACCACTAACATGAAGTACAATATGTCACGAGAAAACAATCTCAGAATCGCGAAGATCTGTTGAAGCGTTCCGGAGTTATAACCTCATAAAGAGACAGTGGTCAGAATTGTAAAAATTGTCCCGGTCATTAACGTGCAAACCACCCTTGGGGGTGAAGGGGTTAAATCAGTCTGGAATAGCGGTGATTTTCTCCCCATAACCCGAGTAACATTCTGGGGAGAGGGGTGTAGAGTCAACGATCAGCAACTAGCTACGGTAGATCAAATACCTGAAAAAAAAAAAAAAGTTATTCAACATTCATAACATACATTTTATTTTATAAAAAACCAAAAAAAAATTATTTAACATTCATAACATACATTGTATTTAACCAAAAAAATAACAAATTTATTTAACATTCCTAAGATTCATTTTTTTTAAAACATAAAAACTATAATACACAGCAGGATCTTTAGTAAAAACCAGACTTAAGGTACTGCCACACTTAGTGATCTCGTTAGCGATCTCAATAACGACGCAAGCTAATGAGATCGTTTTTGTGATCGTTTTAATGTCGCTAGTAGCTGCCACACTTAGTGATCTCGTTAACGACGCATAAGCGGTTAGCGATCTCATTCACGACTTTAACGGTCATTGCGATGTAAAAAACAGCGCACATCGCTCACAAAAGGTGCCAGACACAGCGATACAGGCTCACCAGCGTGACGCCAACGATCTAAATACGGTCCAGAACTCTAGTGAACGATCAGCGAGATCACAGCAGGGGCCACGTCGTTGCTACATGCCACACACGTTAGCGTCACGAACGAGATCGCTAAATAGTGACGTATTTTAGCGATCTCGTTAGCGACGCTGTTTAGTGTGGCATACCTTTTACCACTGTAACCTCTTAATCCTTGCAAGCTTCAACACAACGTTGACAAGGTACACAGCAGGGGTGGTCGGTCTCCTAGACAACGAGCAAACTCCTTCATGTTGAGAGAGGCCACCATCTCCTTAGCTTTCAGGTACTTTTCTGTGGGAATGAGCTTGTCTCCAACCAGCCAGGAATATCCATTGAATGCCACACCATGGTTTGGTATTAGCACCCAGCCAGTACCAAAAGTGAAGCCAACCTCAGTTCCCATTTCTCATGAACTTTATTTGATATACTGGCTGGCCAAACATTAGTTTCTCACAAAGGAGCTGAAGACCCTGAGTGGCAGTAGGTGCAAGTCTCTCCAGCATGACCTGTTTGTTAGATATTTGCCGTCTACACACCTAAAGAACATCTCTAGAATCCGCCCTTTTCTCACCATGGAAACAACAAAAACCCTCACTGTAGCATTTATCCACTCCCGCCTGGACTACTGCAATGCTCTATTACTTGGCCTACCCATTACTCGACTATCCCCTCTCCAGTCCATCCTTAATGCAGCAGCCAGGGTCATCCATCTGGCTAATCGGTACTCGGATGCGTCCGCTCTTCGCCAGTCCTTACACTGGCTGCACATTCATTATAGGATCCAATTCAAAGTACTGGTTCTCACCCACAAAGCTCTCCACAGTGCAGCACCCCCCTACATCTCCTCCCTCATTTCTATCTATCGGCCTAACCGACTGCTGCGCTCTGCAAATGACTTTCGACTAACCTCTGCAGTAATCCGTACCTCCCACTCCCGACTACAAGACTTCTCCCGCGCTGCGCAAATCCTCTTGAATGCTCTACCACAAGAAATTAGGACTATCCACAATTTGCCTGGTTTCAGGCGCTCCCTCAAAACACATTTGTTCAGAGTGGCCTATGACATTCAATAACCAAAGTCGTTCTATGTTTAAGTGTGTATGTGGAGCCCATTCACTATCTCCATCCATGCCTCACTCCCTCAAGATGGCTGGACCATCATTGGAAATGCACCATTATATATACACACCTGTACTTTGTATCTCCCCCACCTCATTGTAAATTGTAAGCTCTCACGAGCAGGGTCGGCTTATTTTACTTTAATTATTGTATTGTTAACGTTGTTACCTATGACTTGTGTTTTGAAACTGTTAAAGTGTAAAGCGCTGCGGAATATGTTGGCGCTATATAAATAAAGATTATTATTATATCAGAGGGAGAAGAGGATTGGGCCTTGACAAGGTGCCCGATTGCATCTTAAGTGTTATTGAATGTTGGAGCCAGTCCACCGTATAAAAGCAGCCATACAGTGTCCGGGTACCTGCTTGGATTTCGATCAAAATGAAGACTACTTTGATGTACATGTACACCAATTAGAGAAAAATGACAAGGATGAGGCAGTAAGACACGCTCAGCAGAGTACAAGCAGCATTGCTTGAAGAAGTAACTTGAGCGTGATCAAAATTGAATAAATTAAAATCTCAGACTACAGTGAACACAACTCTTAGCTGTGAAAGGGCTTTTTGTGTCCTTCTACAGTGTTTTCAACCAATGTATTGGATACGGATGGAAGCACGTCACACTATAATTTCAATTGAATTGAGCAGCAAGAATTACACTAAAGAAAAAAAAATAAAAGAGTGTGAGAGTGACATGTGCAGATGCCTACATACAGCGTTGTATGCCGAGCAAACTGCAGCGCGTCACCTGCACTCACACACACACCTTGCAGACCTGTGAAAAAAACACTGCAAGGCAAAAGGAAGATGTACACAGCTGTTGGTAAAGTAGCCTGCCTAAAGCACAGTACACAAAATCGCAATCTCTAACTGTCCCTCAGAGTCAGCAGAGCAGCGTTCTGTCCCAAACAGAATTAACAGCACAGTGACGCTAAAATGGCGGCTTTATCCGGCAACAATACCTTCCTTGTGTCACGGTTAGGGTAGCGTGTGTCTATTATATGAGTGTCTGTAAAATGTAACGTTACGCAGACTTATTCTGCCCTTGGGACGCAAAAAATAAGACAGCAGTAATCATTTACTGTATAAACTCCACCTATGCGCAACAAAACAAGCACGTTCCCTCTTACGGTTCCTGCGCTGACATGTGAGTAGGGAGTTTGGAGACGTTCCTGAATTTATCCCAGGTATCCAAGCATATCAGGCCGATAGGAGAGCATTAAAACCACCCACGGTGGTGACTTAAATATGGTGAATCTAAATAGTGAAGAACTGTAGGTCGATGCGAATGAATGTGCGATCACATGACACACGTTTATAATAACCCTTGCTAGACACGAGTAACTTTTTAGACATTTTGATTGTGGTTGATTGTGACTTGTAGGATCGCTACTTCCAATAGGTGGCGCTATAGAGTACAAGTCCTCTTTGTTTGAAGAGGCAATTTGCATATTAAAATTTCCCAGAGGAGCATTGCACGGCGAATAAGCCTCCTTACCTCGACACGCCAGAGCTGGTATGTCACTCTCCACAAGGAGTAACCTTACCCCCCAGACCCCAGTCCAGAGCCTCTCATCTAGCCAAATCAGATCTCTCCTACTTTGCACTGACGAGGACCAACAGTCCAAAACACCGTGTCTGCAAATGGAGAATCTGATTTGGCTTTTATCCTAAGTCATATTACAAGACTCGTTAAAGGGTTGATTGTGACTTGTAGGATCGCTACTTCCAATAGGTGGCGCTATAGAGTACAAGTCCTCTTTGTTTGAAGAGGCAATTTGCATATTAAAATTTCCCAGAGGAGCATTGCACGGCGAATAAGCCTCCTTACCTCGACACGCCAGAGCTGGTATGTCACTCTCCACAAGGAGTAACCTTACCCCCAGACCCCAGTCCAGAGCCTCTCATCTAGCCAAATCAGATCTCTCCTACTTTGCACTGACGAGGACCAACAGTACGAAACACCGTGTCTGCAAATGGAGAATCTGATTTGGCTTTTATCCTAAGTCATATTACAAGACTCGTTAAAGGGTTGATTGTGACTTGTAGGATCGCTACTTCCAATAGGTGGCGCTATAGAGTACAAGTCCTCTTTGTTTGAAGAGGCAATTTGCATATTAAAATTTCCCAGAGGAGCATTGCACGGCGAATAAGCCTCCTTACCTCGACACGCCAGAGCTGGTATGTCACTCTCCACAAGGAGTAACCTTACCCCCCAGACCCCAGTCCAGAGCCTCTCATCTAGCCAAATCAGATCTCTCCTACTTTGCACTGACGAGGACCAACAGTCCGAAACACCGTGTCTGCAAATGGAGAACCTGATTTGGCTTTTATCCTAAGTCATATTACAAGACTCGTTAAAGGGTTGATTGTGACTTGTAGGATCGCTACTTCCAATAGGTGGCGCTATAGAGTACAAGTCCTCTTTGTTTGAAGAGGCAATTTGCATAGACATTTTGACACACCTGAACCCAGATGGCAGTGAATATTCATTCTATTCGGCGCCACATGACTCTTGGTCCAGAATAGATTATATATTGCTAGCACACGAGCTATTAAGGGGAGTGGAAGAGGCAGATGTGCACAACGTAGCTAAATATGACCACGCGCCCGTATCAGTGACCCTGCCA
The DNA here is from genome assembly GCA_033576555.1 of Oophaga sylvatica. Classification (NCBI taxonomy): domain Eukaryota; kingdom Metazoa; phylum Chordata; class Amphibia; order Anura; family Dendrobatidae; genus Oophaga; species Oophaga sylvatica. The sequence continues at coordinate 114,904,967 of JARQOD010000005.1, forward strand.
GATATGGTGCAGATGGGGCCAAACCAAACTTGGCGCTTCCCGACCTATTTGTTAATGGATGAGAAGTTTCGACATCACGTGAAGCAATGGTGTTTTTAATATGTAAGGGATAATGGAGATACTAGGGATAGGCCGGAACTTTTATGGGCAGCAGGGAAGGGAGTAATGCGCGGGAAACTAATAGGTTATCAGACAACGCTAAAAAAGAAGATCGCGACAAACTACTCGCAGGCTAGCAGGATATTACGCGATAGGTACACGGCAAACAAGACAAGTTCATCAACACAGGTTAAAAATAGATGTAAGCAGGCTAAGGCTGACTTACACGTATGGGTATATAGACGAGAGACAAGCAGTAATAACAATTATAGAGCCGATGTATATCGTTATGGTAGCAAATGAGGGAGACTATTATCACGACTAGCGAAAGGAAATCACATTCGTCATCAACATATTACAGCGTTAACGAATAAACATGGGATCATGAACACAGACCCTCGAACCATAAACACCATTCTACAAGAATACTACTCAGACTTATATAAGGTGGAACATACGGATAGTGCGGAGGGTAACACCTTTGTAGATGGAATACGGTTACCATCCATCACAAACTATCAGCTTCTCCTTTTAAAAAAACAAATTGAGGTGACGGAAGTGACAGCGGCGATAAGTTACTTTAAATACGGGAAAGCTCCAGGACCTGACGGGTTTACAGCCAAATTATTTAAATTATTGAGTGAGGATATCCCATCCACATTAGTACGCACCTTCAATCATATATTGGAGACAGGAGGGTTGCCCAGCCATTCAAACATGTCACACATGAAGTTGCTACTAAAACCAAACAAACATTCACATCTGCCTGGATCCTATCGTACATTCTCACTCATTGACCATTATATCAAGATTTTGTCCAAGATCATGGCAGATCATTTGAGTAGCATTGGTCCTACGCTGATAGGGCGATCACAAGTGGCCTTTGTTTGCTACTTTGTTGGCTACTATCAGTCTCACTATGCATAACACATGTGTGCAGTGGGCAGTATTACCTTTGCCTTCGGTGGAGTAGGAAAACCCCTCTCCTATCGAAGTGTTAGTTGGGGAGATGGAAGATTTGACACCGGGACCTGAATTGTAATACTTAAATGTGACAGGTGACAAATTTGTTAAGGCGCAACTCCGCGGCCCCTACGTTGAGTCTAGCCCGTGAAAATTTACTGGTTGTCAATGGGGAACCCCAACACCCCGGGGCAGCTACAGTATTTAAACAATTAGAGCTGAACCAAGATTTGCTGTATCAGGTTTATAAAATACATGTTGAAATTTTTTAACAATTGCTGCTACCGCAGTCATATCGGAGGTTGGTAATGGACTTAGCGCATGCGCATGTACTAGGGTGACATTTGTGCCAAAAGAAAACCCTACACAGAATTATACAACGGTTTTACTGGCAGGGGGTCTATCAAGAAGTTAAACGGTATTGTAACTCTTGTCGCATGCGCCAGGTACACAGTCCTCAGCCTCATTTAGTGAGTCCCTTGGTGCCATTAAAAATTTTAGAGGTCCAGTTTGAGAGAATACCATGGATCTGGTGTAGCCGGTTAATAAATCAGCAAGGGGTCATCAACAGGGGCAATAAAAGGGGTAAGTTGTCCCGGTAACGAGGGTCTAGGGGGTGTACACCCAATAATCTGACGTGGTGAGAATGTGGCCGATGCGGCAGTCGTTTCTCAGGCACTGCAGCATGAAATCAACCATGTGCTGCAGACTCACAACTGGCCAACAAACGCTGTCCTCTGGAAGAGCGTCACACTAATAGATTTTTGTAAATTTAAAATAGAATAAAGCAGCAGCAATTTTTGAAAAATTACAAGGATGAGCCAGTGACAGACACTCAGCAGAGTACACGCTGCGGTGGTTGAAGTAAGTGGAGCGGGATCTACACTCCTACAAAAAAATTAAAGCTCAGACTAGAGTGAACACTGAAACACAAGTGTTCACTTGCTGTGAAAGGCCTTTTTGTGGACTTCTATTATGTTTGCAAGCAATGTATTGTATTTTGATGGAAGAGCGTCACACTAATAGATTTTTGTAAATTTAAAATAGAAGAAAGCAGCATAATTTTTTGAAAAATTACAAGGATGAGCCAGTGACAGACACTCAGCAGAGTACACGCTGCGGTGGTTGAAGTAAGTGGAGCGGGATCTACACTCCTACAAAAAAATTAAAGCTCAGACTAGAGTGAACACTGAAACACAAGTGTTCACTTGCTGTGAAAGGCCTTTTTGTGGACTTCTATTATGTTTGCAAGCAATGTATTGTATTTTGATGGAAGAGCGTCACACTAATAGATTTTTGTAAATTTTAAATAGAAGAAAGCAGCAGCAATTTTTGAAAAATTACAAGGATGAGCCAGTGACAGACGCTCAGCAGAGTACACGCAGCATTAGTTGAAGTAACTGGAGCGTGATCTGCACTCAAAAAAAAAAAAAAATCACAGACTGCAGTGAACACTGAAACACAACTGTTCACTTGCTGTGAAAGGCTCCATTGTGGACTTCTATAGTGTTTGCAACCAAGGTATTGTATACGGATGGAAGCACGTCACACTATTATTTCAATTACATGGAGCAGCAAGAATTACACTGAAGAAAAAAAAAAGAGTCTGTGAGTGACACGTGCAGATGCCTGCAGACAGCGTTGCATACAGAGCAAACTGCAGCGTCACCTGCACTCACACACACCTTGCAGAGCTGTTAAAACAACACTGCAGGCAAAAGGAATCTTTACACAGCCGGTGGTAAACTAGCCTGCCTAAAGCACAGTACACTAAATCGCAATCTCTAACTGTCCCTCAGAGTCAGCAGAGCAGCGTTCTGTCCCTTACTGAATTCACAGCACAGTCACGCTAAAATGGCGGCGGCGCCTTTTATACTGCATTCTGACATCATTTCAGCATCCAATCACAGCCATGCCATTAGTTAACATGACCGCAGCAGTACAGGATGTGCCCACACTTCTTAGGATTCCTCATTGGCTGACTATAATCACATTGCCTCTCAAAGAATTATGGGAACTTCCGATTCCGGTATACGATATATGAAAAATATCAGAACTAAGTATCGGAATTCCGATACAGCGAATATCGGCCGATACCCGATACTTGCGGTATCGGAATGCTCAACACTATTGTTCATTAAAATAAGGGATTAAACCGGAACTACATTCCAAAGCTGCGGTGGGCAAAATGTTCATCTGATGTCTCCTTCTGGAACTTGTTCCCGAAAATGTGACCACTGACGATGACAAACAAATTTTGCATTACAATTGTTAATATTAGGGGAAAAAGAAGCTTTAATCCAGATGTTAAACTCCAAGCAAAGAAGATCAAAGGCCTAATAATCTGTGCAGCCCACTTATTTTTTGACGATAAAGTGTTGGTAAGAAAAACCAAACCTTGATTACTAGAACAAAACAAAATGCACTTGTCTTTAATAAGCAGGCTCCAAAGATTAATAGAGAAAAATATAGCAAATAAATCTAATAATACAGAATTCTTCGTAACTTTACTTTGAACCCATGCCTCAGGTCAATCCACTGACACCCAATGGCAAGAAATACACAGTCCAAGGCCTGCACGTTCGTCTGTGAAAAGAAAAATCCAAAGAGTCTGCAGATACAAACGGAGACTGCCAGACTGACTTACCATTAAAATTAGACAAAAATGACAGCCAAATTTTTAAGTCTTCCCTTGTTTCTTTGTCCAATCTAATGTGGGAAGAAGGTGAAGAATAACCTGATGTAGCCTCATAAAGATGCAGAGAAAAACACGGCCTATTGGTATAATTTACAATGCGAAGTTCAACAACCCCAGAAGGGATTGTAATTCCTTTAGAGTGACTTTCTCTTTTCACAAAAAAGATTAACGTTCAGGAATGTTTGCAGAATTTTCCTGAGCAAAAACGGACTTTTTCCGCGGTAAAAATGCGCTTTTTTTCAGTTTTTTTGCGCGGATTTTGCGCATTTTACAGCAATTTTTTCCTTAACTTTCATGGTCAATAATATAGCGGGAAAAATGCTAGAATTCCACAAAATTAATGAGCATCTTGTTTCTTTTGCCAAGATGCATTTTTTTCGCGGAAAAAAAATGCACTATGTGCACAAAAATTGCGGAATTCATTCTAAACGATAGGATGCCTAAATCATGCGTTTTTGATGCGTTTTTTCCCCGCGAAAAAACGCAAAAAAACCGCAAAAAATCCTGAACGTGATTGGAAGAATAGAACAAAGTTTAGCAACTTTTTCAAAAGGAAGAGAACAAGTCATATTTTCTGAATCAATTGAAATACCCAAAAATTCAAGAGAAGTACATGGGAATACCGTCTTGTCGTAGGTAATTGGGACACCAAAATCAGAACAAACATGCCAAAATCTCTGTCATAATAGCGCACAAATATCAGAATCGTGTGGGACAATAAATAAAAAATCATCCAGATAATGTAATACTCCCCCACCAAAAGATTCAGCTTCAACAACCCAATGCAAAAAGGATGAAAATGTTTCAAAATAAAAACAAGATAATGAAAATCCCATAGGAAGGCACCTGTTGAAAAATTACTTATCATTGAAAACAAAACCTAACGAATTAAAACCTTCAGGATTAACGGGAAAAAGCCGAAAAGCAGATTTAATGTCCGACTTTGACATTAGGGAATTTTTACCAAATTTTTGCAAAAATTCCACAGCTATGTAAATAGAAGCATATTTAACTGAGCAAGCATCCTTTTCTACTTCATCATTAAGTGATGTGCCAAAAGGATAGGAGAGATGATGCATCAACCTAAATTAACCATTCCTTTTTTGGAACCACCCCGAGGGGGGAAATCCTAAAATTTACAAAATGGAGGGGAGTCAAACGGACCAGAGATTCTACCCGCTTCCAATTCTTTAAAAAAAATTTCTTCCGCAATGTGAGGAAATTCTAATACTGAAGGAAAATTATTAACTACCATGCACCCCATACCTTTAAAGGGAGGCACAAAAAATCCAAATTGAAAAGCTTTATAAAGAAGGTAGCTGCTCTCCTGGTCTGGTCTGGATATATTTCTAGCCACGGAGCCATGTTTTCCAATTTCGCTGGAGTCTGGGCTTTTTAAAATAGATTCTTTACCAATCCCTTGCTGTCCAGACTGCATTTGCTTTTTAAAACACTTGAACATGAGGTGAGCGCTCACACAAAAAGGGCATTCTGTTGTGAATGGGCTTGAGATAAGTTCTGAGCAGAGGCTCCCTCTGGTGGTTACAAGCGGTACTGGTCTGCCCAGTGAAGATTGTGAGGATTGGGAATCAGGTGTTACTGACTGGTCTTATATAAGGGAGTTGCCTTCCCATCAGGGTTGCCGGTGATCAATTGCTCGGGTCTCAATCCTTGATTCCTGTTTCCTTTGTAGCCTGCTGTGTCGAGTCTGCATCTCCTGCTAACAGATAAGACATTTTCTTCTTTTTGTTTTTGTGCTTGATTTTTGCATTTTTTCCTGCACTTCTGTGGGGGCCTTCTGGTCCCCTCCGGGGGTTTTTGCCCTCTCAGTTTTGTTCAGCCACTGATGTTTGTACATTTTGCTTTTTCCAGTTTTTTCAGTGGCTGTTGTTTTGATTTTGTTACACCAGAGAGCTAATTTAGGTGGTAGAGGTCGTGTGATCTCAGGTGTTTTTGAAATTAGTAGAGTTGGTGCTTTTCAGGGTTTTTTGAGATTGCAGTAAGTACCCTTCCTATCATTTCCTATTTAGATAGTTTGGGCCCCAACATTTGCTCATTCTATTTTCTGTCTGTGTCAGTATTTCTTCTTGTCTAACCGCCATTACATGTTTGGGGGCTTTCTATGTCTTTGGGGATCTGCTCCGGGGCAGATAGCTTTCCTCTTTCTATCTTTAGGTGTAGCTAGTTTCTCAGGCTGAGACGAGGTGTCTAGGACCAACGTAGGAACGCTCCACGGCTGCCTCTAGCTGTGGTGGTTAGTCAGGGTACTGCAATCTCATAGATTCCAACTGCTCTGGTGTATTGCCTTTTTTACCTGCACTCCTCAGCTACCGAAACATAACAGTATCACCGGCCCAAAAATTGAATGGTACTCACAGAAGATAAAAATATTGTGAAAGAAAAAACGGTTGTCAGAGTTGTCAGAGATATTTTTCTGTTTATTGCTTTCTTTTTTTTTTCCCTCTGTATCTCTGGGTGCTGGGGAGGATTTTTTCTCTAATGGAGTTTTCACAGTTGTCTGGCCGTGTGGATCAGCTTGCCACTGAGGTTCGGAGTATTGCTGCATATCTTGCTAGGTTGCCTGTGGTGGAACCTAGGATTCCCATGCCAGATTTGTTTTTAGGGGATCGAGCTAAGTTTCAGAATTTCAAAAATAACTGTAAATTATTTTTTGCTTTAAAATCTAAGTCCTCAGGGAACGCAGCGCAGCAGGTTCAAATTGTCATCTCTCTCCTGCGCGGCGATCCTCAGGATTGGGCTTTTTCCCTGACACCTGGGGATCCTGTCTTGAGTGATGTTGATGCATTTTTTCAGGCTTTGGGGTTATTGTACGATGAGCCTAATGTCACTGATCAAGCTGAAAAAGCCTTGTTGGCATTAAATCAGGGGCTTGATGATGCTGAGTTATACTGTCAGAGATTCCGTAAGTGGGCAGTCCTGACCAAATGGAATGACGACGCTTTGGCAGCCCTTTTTCGGAAGGGTCTGTCAGATAATGTAAAGGATGTTATGGTGGGATTCCCTGTCCCCTCTGGTCTCAATGATTCTATGTCATTAGCAATTCAAATTGACAGACGTTTGCGTGAGCGGAGAAGTATGCGTGGGATAGTGTTGCCTTGTGAACCTGCTTCTGAATCCATGCAGTGTGATAGAGTGGTTTCTGAGACACAGCGTCATGAGTTTCGGAAGCACAATGGGTTATGTTTCTACTGTGGTGATGCCTCTCATGCTATTTCGGTCTGCCCTAAGCGGGGAAGACGTTTTGCACGCTCAGTTGTCTTGGGTAGTGTTCAGACTAAGTTTTTATTAACTGTTACTCTGATATGCTCTCTGTCCACATTTTCTGCTCAGGCTTTCTTGATTCGGGAGCAGCTATTAACCTGATGGATTATGATTTTGCTAAACGTTGTGGGTTTCCCTTGATACCCCTACGGAAGTCTATTCCCCTTCTGGGATCGATTCTACCCCTTTGGCTGAGAATAAACCTCAGTTCTCTACTCAGGTGTTAATGAGGGTTGAACCTGATCATCAGGAGAGCTGCAAATTTTTGGTTCTGTATAATCTGCATGACATTATCGTACTGGGTTTTCCTTGGTTACAATCTCATAATCCTGTTTTGGATTGGAAATCTGTGTCTGTAACCAGTTGGGGCTGCCAATGTGTTAATACCAATACTCCTGTTTTTTCTGCCTCCCCCAGGCTCAGGATGTTCCTGACTTTTTGATTGATTTTTCTGATGTGTTTAGCGAAAGTAAATCTGCATCCTTGCCTCCCCATAGGAGCTATGACTGCGCTATTGAATTAGTGCCTGGTAGTAAATTCTCTAAAGGTCGCCTTTTTAACTTGTCTGTACCTGAACATGACGCTATGCGGTCTTATATCAAGGAGTCATTGGAGAAGGGTCATATCAGACCATCCTCTTCACCCTTGGGTGCCGGTTTTTTCTTTGTGGCCAAAAAGGATGGTTCATTGAGGCCGTGTATTGATTATCGTCTTTTGAACAATATTACTGTGAAATATCAATATCCGTTACCCTTGATTTCTGACCTGTTTTCCAGGGTGAAAAATGCTACTTGGTTTACCAAGCTTGACCTCAGGGGGCATATAACCTTTTTCGCATTAAGCACGGGGATGAATGGAAGACGGCATTCAATACCCCTGAAGGGCATTTTGAGTACCTTGTGATGCCCTTTGGGCTCACTAATGCTCCTTCTGTCTTCCAGTCCTTCATGAATGACATTTTCAGGGATTTTGTGGATAAATTTCTGATTGTTTATTTGGATGATATCTTGATTTTTTCCAATGACTGGGACTCTCATGTGAAACATGTTCGAACTGTATTCCAGATTTTGAGAGAGAATGCTCTGTATGTGAAGGGATCAAAGTGTCTTTTTGGCGTACAGAGGATCTCATTTCTGGGATTCATTTTGTCCCCATCTGTTATTGAAATGGACCCGGTCAAGGTTCAGGCCATCTGTGATTGGGTCCAACCTACTTCATTAAAGGCTCTTCAAAGATTCTTGGGTTTTGCCAATTTTTATCGTAAATTATTGGTAATTTCTCGGTTATTGTTAAACCATTAACTGATTTGACCAAAAAAGGTTCTGATGTGGTAAATTGGCCTCCTGAGGCAGTCTCTGCATTTCAGGAACTTAAGCAGAGATTCACTTCTGCTCCTGTTCTACGGCAGCCTGATGTTTCTCTGCCATTTCAGGTGGAGGTTGATGCCTCTGAAATTGGGGCAGGTGCCGTTTTGTCCCAAAGAGATCCTGAGACATCTCAAAGTAACCCTTGTGCCTTTTTCTCTCGAAAATTTTCTCCTACTGAACGTAATTATGACGTGGGTAATCGGGAGTTATTAGCCATGAAGTGGGCTTTTGAAGAGTGGAGACATTGGCTGGAGGGAGCCAAACATCAGGTGGTGGTCCTTACGAACCATAAGAACCTGGTTTATCTGGAATCTGCCAAGCGACTTAATCCTAGACAGGCCAGGTGGCCTTGTTTTTCACACGTTTTAATTTTGTGGTTTCCTTTCTTCCTGGCACTAAGAATGTTAAGGCGGATGCCCTCTCGAGGAGTGTCCTTGCGGACTCTCCTGAGTTATCTGATCCTTCTGTTATTTTGAAAGAGGGTGTAGTTCTTTCCGCCATCTCACCCAATTTGAGACTTGCTCTGGAGGGGTGTCAGGAGGATAGGCCTGAGCGCTGCCCTGTTGGAAAATTGTTTGTCCCGGACCAGTGGAAAAGGAGTGTGATGTCTGAGATTCATTGTTCCGCGTTGGCTGGTCATCCCGGAATTTTTGGTACCAGAGACTTGGTTAGTCGGTCCTTTTGGTTGCCTACCTTGTCTCGTGATGTCAGGGAATTTGTGCAGTCCTGCGGGACTTGCTCTCGCTCCAAGCCTTGCTCTCGCTCTAGTGGTTTGTTAATGCCATTACCTGTGCCCAAGAGGCCATAGACCCATATCTCTATGGATTTCATTTCCGACCTCCCTGTTTCTCAGAGAATGACCGCCATCTGGGTGATTTGTGATAGGTTTTCCAAGATGATACATCTTGTGCCATTACCTAAGTTGCCTTCCTCCTCTGAATTGGTGCCGTTGTCCTTCAGCACGTGGTTCGTTTACACGGCATTCCTGAGAACATTGTGTCTGACAGAGGAGTCCAGTTTGTTTCCAGATTTTGGAGGACCTTTTGTTCTAAACTGGGTGTTCAATTGTCTTTCTCCTCGGCGTTTCACCCTCAGACCAATGGTCAAACTGAGAGAACAAACCAGACATTGGAGACTTATCTAAGATGCTTTGTGTCTGCTGATCAGGATGACTGCGTCTCTTTTTTGCCTTTGGCTGAGTTTGCTCTTAATAATAGGGCTAGCTCTGCCACTTTGATGTCTCCGTTTTTCTGTAATTCTGGGTTTCACCCTCGATTTTCTTCAGGACAGATGGAGGCTTCTGTCTGTCCAGGTGTTGACTCTGTTGTGGAGCATATGCAACAGATTTGGGACCAGGTAGTGGAGAGGTTGTCCCTCTCTCAGGAGAGGGCCCAGCGGTTTGCTAACCAGCATAGGACTGATGGTCCTCGGTTTAAAGTAGGGGACTTGGTCTGGTTGTCCTCAAAAAATATTCCTATGAGAGTAGCATCTCCTAAATTTAAGCCTAGGTTCATTGGACCTTATAAGATCATGGAGATTCTTAATCCTGTTTCTTTTCGTTTGCTTCTTCCAGGGACATTTAAGAGGTTTGTTGAGCCAGTGGTTCCTACTGCTGTGCCTCCTGACCCTGTTTTGGTTGAGGGCAATCTGGAGTATGTGGTTGAGAAAATATTAGATTCTCGTTTTTCTAGACGGAAACTCCAGTATTTGGTTAAGTGGAGAGGTTATGGTCAGGAAGACAATTCTTGGGTGTTTGCTTCGGACATCCATGCTAGGAGACTCATCCGTGCGTATCATAGAACTCATCCTGACCGACCTGGTTGCTCAAATGAGGGTTCGGTGACCCCTCCTCAAGGGGGGGGTACTGTTGTGAATGGGCTTGAGATGAGTTCTGAGCAGAGGCTCCCTCTGGTGGTTACAAGCGGTACTGGTCTGCCCAGTGAAGATTGTGAGGATTGGGAATCAGATGTTACTGACTGGTCTTATATAAGGGAGTTGCCTTCCCATCAGGGTTGCCGGTGATCAATTGCTCGGGTCTCAATCCTTGATTCCTGTTTCCTTTGTAGCCTGCTGTGTCGAGTCTGCATCTCCTGCTAACAGATAAGACATTTTCTTCTTTTTGTTTTTGTGCTTGATTTTTGCATTTTGTCCTGCACTTCTGTGGGGGCCTTCTGGTCCCCTCCGGGGGCTTTTGCCCTCTCAGTTTTGTTCAGCCACTGATGTTTGTACATTTTGCTTTTTCCAGTTTTTTCAGTGGCTGTTGTTTTGATTTTGTTACACCAGAGAGCTAATTTAGGTGGTAGAGGTCGTGTGATCTCAGGTGTTTTTGAAATTAGTAGAGTTGGTGCTTTTCAGAGTTTTTTGAGATTGCAGTAAGTACCCTTCTTATCCTTTCCTATTTAGATAGTTTGGGCCCCAACATTTGCTCATTCTATTTTCTGTCTGTGTCAGTATTTCTTCTTGTCTAACCGCCATTACATGTTTGGGGGCTTTCTATGTCTTTGGGATCTGCTTCGGGGCAGATAGCTTTCCTCTTTCTATCTTTAGGTGTAGCTAGTTTCTCAGGCTGTGACGAGGCGTCTAGGACCAACGTAGGAACGCTCCACGGCTGCCTCTAGTTGTGGTGGTTAGTCAGGGTACTGCAATCTCATAGATTCCAACTGCTCTGGTGTATTGCCTTTTTTACCTGCACTCCTCAGCTACCGAAAGATAACAGCATTCGTGTTGAAAGTGACAATTATGTGACCATTTGCAAGCTGACTCGTTGAATGCAAAACAAACTCCCTTTTTGCTAGGAGAGCTCACACCTTGTTTTGATGAAGAAAATCTTTGAGGCAACATCAAATTAATCCACAAACCCACATCTTTTGTTCCCCAGGCCAAATTTGGATACATGGCTATTTTTTGTCTAGATGCTGGAAAAGGCCCGAATATAAATTGGGATATTTTTCGCCAAGGACAGCCGAATAAATGGAGAAAGTCTGAAGCCAATTATTAAATGATTTAACAACACTGTTTTTCTTTTTATCATCAGCTTCATCTTTCTTATAAATAGCCCACGTTAGTATATCTTATCATCCCCCTGAAGAAGGAATAGAGTTCTGAAACGTGCGTTGGGGCACGTCTTAGTGGTACACACTTTATTTCTCTTGGCTCCCAGGTATATTATTTGCACATATATAATTGGTGTCTTTGGCTTTTTTCCATTTGTTGCGGCACAGATTTTTTGCACATTGCACTTTATATTTATATCGATTATATGTTTAACTGTGTGTTGTATTGCCTTATTATTAGTTTTTGGCACATTTCATGTGCTTTGGAGTATTGCACATTGCACTTTTATATAAATTGCTTGCACATTTTGTGTACAACATTGTTTATAATAATTTTTGTTGTATCACTGAGGTATATTTTGTGTTTTTGACATATATTTTTATTTAGGAGTTTTGCACATTGCACTTTTATATAAATTGTTTGCACAGTTTTGTGTATTATATCGCCAGTATTTTCTGTGCATCACAGAGGTATATGCTCATCTACACACCTGCACCTTAGATTAAGTATTAATTGTGAGTGCATTTGTGGGTTACTCACCTGGTTACACCCAACAGCCTTGTTGATCCATTCAGAATTTTGAAAAAATGTTTTATTTTTATTATTTTTATTCAATTATATATATTTTTTGGTAATCACATATACTTGTGTCCCATCACTCACCATCCCACCATTTCCTAGTGTTTTCGTTTCATGTATCCGGATGGTCTGCCATCCTCTTTCTTGGTGATATCATTATAGATTATTTGGTATTATTCATATATTTTTATTTATTTTATTCATTGATTTTTCTGATATCGCTTTGTATGTGTCTATTTCTTTCTTCCTGACAGGAATGGCTCTGACCGTTATAAACAGCTGTTATTTATACACAAAATTCCTTCCTGCATTTTTCTCACTGCCAGAGATCAAAAAAAAAGGAGGCAAGCCATCTAGAAAAAACTGTTTGAACCTTCTCATGCATAGCACAGCTTATGCAAGAACTTAGTTAACCCTTTCAGAGAACTATTGTACCATCATGGAAATATATACCAAAATGGCTTACTTGCTAACCCAATAGGGGTCTGTGTTCTCATGAGACCCCCCTTGTATTTTCAAAGGGAGGGCCTCCAATATCTACAAACAGGAGCAGGTATTTTCAAATAATCTAACTAAAAAATATAATCAAAATTGAATTCTCCATAGCGGCTATACAACTGTCTGTCCACTCCAGAGGGCTTCAAAGACCCCTAAAATCCATAATAAAATAAATGGAATTAAAAGTGGTTTCCAGGTTCACAATATTCATGAGTAAGCCATCAATTTTAGACACAGGCAGGGATTCATGAGAGTAGAAATATGGAGGCAAGAAGACCCTCAACAGACTACTGGCTGCTACATCAACATATCAACACCAAAACAACCAGAGATGGACAGAATTTAAGTTGTTAAACAGCTTTAATGAGAACTTGTTCTGAGTGATTACTGCTCTTAGGCCGGCGTCACACTGGCGACAGAATCGGACGACTGCAATGCGATGAAAAATCGTATTGCAGTCTGCCCTATGTTAATCTATGGAGCAGCTCCCAGTATCAGATTTTTTGTGGTCCGTTTTAAACGTCCGTGTGCAATCGCAGCATGCTGCGATTGTCACCGATTGTGGGTCGACTATCGCCAATGCAAGCCTATGGGAGCGATGAAAAATCTGATTACAAACGGACCGCATGTGTGACTTGCGATGAAATCGCATCGGTGTCCTTTAGAAAAGCCGGCAATTCATCCCTGGCTATACTGTAAAATCACACTGACAGCTTTAATAAAGAATAGAAAGAATAGATATACACACATAGAATACATATATATATATATATATATATATATATATATATATATATATGTAATTGTGACATGTATATATACATATATTTATATTTCCTAGACTTCTACATACTGTAATAGTGGCAAATTCAATTGCCGGCTTTTGTGAAATCACAGAAGCTGACATGAAATGATACATTGTTTCCACACAGTTAACCATGTAATTTCCTGTATTTTGATATTTGTTTAGAACTTACAATTACATGAGTGTATTTGTGCTAAATTTCAGACATGTAGGGGTTAATTAAAGGTGTAAATTCGTTGACAAAAAAATGCGTGGGCTCCCGCTGTATTTTCTCCACCAGACAGACAAAGCAAGCGAGTGGGGCAGATAATAATAGCCTAGGGAGGGTACATTTTTTTGGTGCGCCCCCTGGCTACTAACATCTGCCCCCAGACACCCCAGAAAGGGCAAATCTATAATTAGATTCACCCTTTCTGGCACTTTGCCCGTCTATTCCCATTGCCCTGTAGCGGTGGCGAATGGGTTAATAATCTCACCTTAATGTCACCTTAGTATTGAAAGGTGACCTTAAGGCAGGTTAATAATTGAGAGCTGTCAATTAGACAAATATCAATTATTAATCCTATTGAAGTAAATAAAAAAACACACACACACTTTAAGAATAAATAATTTTAATGAAATAAAACCACATATTTTTGACCATCTTTTATTTAAGTGTTAATCCGTTCGAAGCCCTTGTTCTTCTAAAATAAATATAAAATAATAAAACAACATTATTCTTACCTATCTGGCAATCTGTCACGTCCCACGATGTAATCCTTCACAAAGGGTTAACTACTAGCAATCAGATAAGCAGCGCAAGTAATCCTGCGTGCTCATCTGATAGCTCCTGAATGAATGAGCTTATCTCCTGCCGACAGGAGAGGATGTGATTAATGAATGAAGCTTAATTGATTGTATCCACTTTCACCTTAGGTCAGGTCACTCAAGTGAAAGTTGTAATAAATCAATTAAGCTCCATTCATGAATCTATTCCTCTCCTTTCGCTGGGAGAGTAACTTATTCATTCAGGGGAATACAGGTCTGAGACAGCATTATTAGCTCTCTGCGACCTGTAACCTGTTAACCCTTTCTGATGGATTACACCGTGGGACCTGACTGTACATCGGATTGGTAAGAATCATTTTGCTTTTTTATTTTATTTTTATTACAGGAAATGGTTTTAGCAGGAAAATAAAATATTGTCAAAAACTGTGTGATTATTTCATTAAACTTCTTTTTTATTAAACTGTGTGTGTTTGATTTTTCTATCATACAATAGGATTAATAATTGATAGTTGTCTAATTGACAGCTCTCAATTATTAACCTGCCTTAAGGTCACCTTTCAATACTAAGGTGACATTAAGGTGAGATTATTAACCCATTCGCCACCGCTACAGGGCAATGGGAATAGACGGGCAAAGTGCCAGAAAGGGCGAATCTAATTATAGATTTGCCATTTCTGGGGTGTCTGGGGGCAGATGTTAGTAGCCAGGGGGGGCACCAAAAAATGTACCCTCCCTAGGCTGTTATTATCTGCCCCCACTCGCTTGCTTTGTCTGTCTGGTGGAGAAAATACAGCGGGAGCCCACGCATTTTTTTTCAACGAATTTACACCTTTAATTAACCCCTACATGTCTGAAATTTTGCACAAATACACTCATGTAATTGTAAGTTCTAAACAAATATCAAAATACAGGAAATGACATGGTTAACTGTGTGGAAACAATGTATCATTTCATGTCGGCTTCTGTGATTTCACAAAAGCCGGCAATTGAATTAGCGGCTATAACAGTATGTAGAAGTCTAGGAACTATAAATATATGTATATATACATGTCACAATGACATGTATATATATATATATATATATATATATATATATGTGTTCTATGTGTATATATCTATTATTTTTTTTGTTATTGAAATACTATTCTTTTGGATCCATTATATGTCAGTTTTGCAAGCCTGCGAGAAATTCTCACAAGTCGGATGAAAATCGGATGTTACAAGGTACACACACATGCGACTAAATCGCATCTTTGAAGGAAAATCGGATGCCAGAAGGATGTGTGATGTTTGCATTTTGATCCGACAATCGACCGTCTAAAACGGACCGATTTTTTGTCGTTGTGTGTGACGCCGGCCTTAGAGGCAGGTATTTGCTGTATATCACAGTCGTCACCTGCCATCAACAGTACAAGCTATGCTTCTTCACCAGCTCCATACATTCACATTTGACATCTGAAAGAAAGACTGATCTTGAATGTAAGTTGACGGCTGCAGATGTTCAGGACTGTTGATTTGCTGTAGCGGTCACATGACATTTTTTGCTGTCAGATTGACAGGGTACATAGGGCTGAGTATGGGGGTGTTGTATTAGTCAGGTAGGTTAGCATAGATTTTTTTTTATTATACATGCAACACCTTGAATCCATTATTAATTGTTGGGCATGCAGAAATAATCAGTTACTGATGATAGTCATTGGGGTAGCAGTTCCTTATTGTCTTAATTGATGTTGTCGATTTAGGCTTCATCTGGGAAAGTTGAGGAGGGTTCATGAAAATTGGTATTGACTCTGTTCATGTGCACATGTTCATTATGTTTTAAGACAATTGATGTGATGACGGCATCTGGGGTACCGATGGCTTACATTGTTGAAGGAAGCAATCCATGGATACCGACAATTAAAATTCTGAATGAAAATAAAGATGAAGTGCTGAAAATAACTGCAAAAAAACAATGTTTCAGCTTTTCAGCGATGCAATTTAAGGTAATTTTTATTTTATACATTAAATATACAATATGTGTAATGACAATACAACCCAATGTAGATCAATGAAGGGATAGCTGCCACACTTTGTTAGAGAAGACCTGACCAGTATTTGAACTGCTGTAATAAATACAAAATACATTTTTATTCTTCAGGACAAAACAATAAGTAAAGTTCATTACTGGGGTATTCCATTTTCATTATGATTTTCTGCCATTACATAGCCTGACAGTGTCAGGAAAGATTAGACTAGAGGGGCCAGTTCATGGTCCCTCGGACCACTGAAGGGCTGGAATATAGTTTAAAAAAACAGGAACAAATACAATAAATGAACAACAAGTAAAGTTAAATCAACAAACTTACTGGTATTTCAGTGGGAACTATGGGTCTGCTTTTGGCTAATGAGATTGTCAATGATCGGTTCCATATTTGTCACAAGAAGTGTTGAGCGATACGATACCGCAAGTATCGGGTATCGGCCGATATTAGCTCTTTCGGACTTTCGATACTTAGTTCCGATATTTTCGTCTTATCGGATACCGGAATCGGATTTGTCACTGTCACTGTCAGTGTCCGTCGGTCGGGTCTGTCAGGAGTCAGCGGCACTTACCTGGCAGAAGATCTCCGGCGGTCACGGGCTGGACTGCTTGATGGCCGCCATCATCTTTCCCCGGCGGTCACATGCAGTTTCTCGCGATAACTGCAGTGACTGCTGGGTAATCCCGGCCGTAAAGCAGTCAGTCCGATGACGTCACCGCCGGGGAAGCAGGTAATCAGCTGTGCTGCGTCGAGATGACAGGCTCTGCCTGTCATTGCGATGTAGCAGAGCTGGATCGTCGTGGGACACTCGTTACTATGGACTGCGTCGGACAGGTGGTATACTGTTGGTTTGTTTTTTTTCTTTTTTTACAGGAGATCGATGGCGTCGCAGGAATGAGAGTATAATAAAAGAAATGAAAACTGTGTTGTCTCTTTTATTTCATTAAAATACTTTTTTCTTGCTGTGTCTTTTTTTTTATACATTTAAAAACTTTGGGATTAATAATGGATCGGTGTCTTATTGACACCTCTCCATTATTAACCGGGCTTATTGTCACCGTGCAATCAACGGTGACATTAACCCCTTATTACCCCGCTTGCCACCGCTACAGGGCAGTGGGAAGAGCCGGGTAAAGTGCCACAATTGGCACATCTTTTGATGCGCCAAATGTGGGGCTGCTGTAGCCTGGTATTATCAGGCTGTTGAGGGCCAAAATCCATGGGCCTTGACAGTCTTTTAATACCAGGCCGCAGCAGTCTGCATTTTACTTGGCTGGTTAACAAAAATAGGGGGACCCCTACGCCGTTTTTTTTTCGAGGGGATCCCCTATTTTTGTTAACCAGCCAAGCTAAGCAGACTGCTGTGGCCTGGTATTATCAGGCTGGCAAGGTCCATGGATATTGGATCCTTACCAGCCTGAAAAACCAGGCCTCAGCAGTCTGCTTCATCTGGCTGGTTAACAAAAATAGGGGGGACCCCACGCCAAATTTTTTTCGAGGGGATCCCCTATTTTTGTTAACCAGCCAAGATATGCAGACTGCTGTGGCCTGGTATTATCAGGCTGGCAAGCAGGGTCGGACTGAGGCACCGGGACACCGGAGAAACCTACGGTGGGCCCCAGCTCCTGCGTGGTGGGCCCTGATTTGAAAGGATAGGTTGCAGGGCAGAGGGGGCGGTGGCCCCGGGGCCCGCGCTCTGAGGGGGCCCACCCGGAGCTACGATACAGTTACATTCTGCGGCAGAGCAGGGAGAATCGCTCTCCCTGCTCTGCCGCCCGGAAGCTATGGGGCCTGAACAGGCATTGGGGGGGCCCGGTGCCAGCAGTGGGCCCCCCACCCGTCATCGGAGGGTCAGCTGTATCGGCATCCAGCCGATAAAGCTGACCGCATGGAGAGAGAAGGAGCGAGCGCTCCTTCTCTCCCATAATCCCCCTCTCAGCGTATGACAGCGGGCGCAATAACATCACCTGCCGGCGCCCGCTGTCAGACGCTGAGAGGGAGAACAGTGAGCAGCACAGGAGCCGGGAGGTGAGTTTTTTTTTTAGTTTTTTTTTAATGGGGGTGCAGTCGAGTCCTGGCTGGAGAAGTCGTCATGTCGGTGTGGGCCAGATGGAAAATACATGAAAAGTGAACAATTCCATTAGAAAGAACATCAGCGGTAAGTCATTATCTGTACCTGTGCTGTAATCTATATGTTCTGTAGGACTGGTATTATTTAACACAGACCATATGGCGGTAATATCAATATTGGTCTTTTTATATATAGATTATTTTGGCCAACAGCGCGGTCATTTGCTGAGGTTCTCTGATGATGGGCCCACTCAGAAGTTTTGCCCCCACTAAACCAAAACCCTAGCTACGCCTATGGCTCTCTCTCTAGTCTTTCTTTCTCGCTCTCTGTTCTTTCCTTCTCGCTCTCTGTTCTTTTTTCTCTCTGTTCTTTCTTTCTCTCTTTTCTTTCTTTCCTCTCTTTCTTTCTCTGTTTGTTCTTTCTCTCTCGCTGCTCTTTCTTTCTTTTCCTCAGTACCAGCCACTGTGCCCTCATTACCAGTCAGTGTGATCAGCAGTGCTAAATGGTTACGCTTGGGGCGAGGATATGGGTGTGATTAGCTGTGAAATGGGTGTTGTCGGGGCGTGGCCTAAAATTTTCAGCGGCGCGCAACACGCGCCGCAGTCTTTAATCCTCTTTCCTGTCTTCCAAATTTGGGAGGTATTCTGTATGACCTCCCTACAACTTCTGGCCATGCTCCTGATGAGCGCGACGGATGGTCTCGTGAGGGATCTCCTCCCACACCTGGACTAAAGCATCCACCAACTCCTGGACAGTCTGTGGTGCAACGTGGCATGGCCTAAAATTTTCTGCAGCATGCACAGCGTGCCACAGCCTTTGTCCCTCTTTCCCTTATTCAAAGGTTGGGAAGTATGATGTTGGGCCGCAAGAATATATTTTCTCTGGTGGGCCCAAGGTACTCCAGTCCGACGCTGCTGGCAAGGTCCATGTATGTTGGCTCCTTAACAGCCTTAAATACCATGCCTCAGCAGCAGGGGCGTACATATAAATCATGGGGCCCCATAGCAAAAGTCTGAATGTTCCCCACCCCCCCAAAAAAAAACCCCAGAGGCATTTGTAAATGTAAAGTGCCAGCACAGTGAGGGAAGTTGAGTCGCACAGAGACAGGGGTTTTGGAGGTACTCGGCACCGATCACGTCGACTTCTATGGGGGATGTCACGAGTAGCACAGCTCGGTCCGTGACCTGGGCGATCACTGGAATGTGGGATATTTCCAGGGGATGATAGAATGTTCGTGTAGTTTGTCGTGTCGCCACCTGTAGTACCTGGTCAGGGTGTCCAGCGCTGCTGTGCAGGTCCTCTGGAAGGGATGGTGTAGTGCAGGTAGGTGAAAAGTCTTCTACAGGTAACACGCTATCCTTCCAGGGCAGATAGATGTGAGATAGAGCAATGGTGCAAAGTGATGTAGTAGAGTGGACTATGCGACGTAGTAAGAAAGCAGGAAACACTTCAAGTTAAACGTTGCATAATAAAATTTTTAATAATAACATTACAAAAGTGCAAATGGCTTATATTATGTGACATTTTTGTTACTGTTCATACCCTTGATATTTGTTATACATGTGTGTTAATAAATACATATTCAACAAAAGTGCAAATAGCATTAGTGCCGAAGTTCGTGGAGACTTCTTAGGACTACCCCCACCGGGGTAACTGTCCTTTACTTGTGCTTGTGGAAGACCCGCTCCAAACCTCCAACTGTGGTCTTGGGTGGGCTGCAAGACTTTCCTTGAGCAGACCTCACTTTCGGCCACACCAAACGGGTTTTTAGTTTCTGAGGTAGTTGAAAATAGTGCACAGTAAAGTTTTTTGTAAAACCAAGATGGAGCACCGAAGTGCCAACTATTTACAGAAAAGTTTGTGAGCCAGTACAGTTCATGGCTTCAAAGTTCAACATTTTCATTACAGTGAAACACCATTACCCAACCTGGGTATATTAAGGCAACAATAAACTTGTTCTTCTGAACATTCACCCATCCGGGTACATCAAACCATTACCCAACCTGGGTATATTGAGGCAACAATAAACTTCTTTTTATGAACATTCACCCATCCGGGTACATCAATAATTTAACTATTTACATACAGAGACCCTGTCCGGGTTATTTAGACTTCTTTGGCTGGCCTCTTCCAGGTACCACCTGGTACTGTTCTGGAGCTTGCCAAATATCCGTGACAGGAGGGTCCACCCAGACCTGATGACGTCGTGTGGCCTGTACAGTGACGTCGTGACCCACTATCTGGGTCTGTGTGGCCACCTCTTTCATCTCCCTCCGGGTCTGGACCCCTATGTCCCGGACTGAACGAACCCCAGGGGGCCTAACAGGCGCCGGGTACGGGCCAGCTATCATTATCATGTCCATAGCTGGGGCTGCTGAGGAGACCACTGAGGGAGGCTGGGGAGATTTACGGCGTGGGGTGGGCACTTGTGCAGAGGCCTGGTTGGGGGAGGCTGAAGGCTCGTAGGGTCTGTCAGTTTCCTGACACTCTGGGGAGTAGGGGTCGCACCTGGTAACATTTAGGGCATACCATCCATTGTAACCCCAATGTCGGGTGTAAGTCACCAAGTCTCCTGGCAACAGGTCCCTCCCCGGGTGTCCTTCTGGGAGGTGAGCCTCCACGTCCCGCCGGGTTACAAAAACTTCTAAATAAAGTCCAGGCTCCTGGATGAAGCCCCAACCACCTTTTAACTTAAAGTTCCGTACTGCACCCTTACGCCGCGGCTCCCTCACCGTACTTTTATCCTTTCTCATACGTGCCTTCTCTGCCAGGTCCTTCTCCAGGTGATGTTGCCGAAGCTTTTGGGATTCTCGCTGCTCCCTTTGTCGCTCTGCTTCCCGCTCCCGACGTCTCCACTCTTCCTCCTGACGCCGGTTGTAATTCTCCTCCACCAGCATCTCCATGTCTCCACCATCAAACGCCAGCTTACGATGTACGGTTTGCGGCAGCTCTCCTGGTGCCCGCCAGTCCTGGCGGCGCTCACCTGTGGCGGAAGCAGCCGGCTCTGGAACAGATGACGGTCGGGGCTCCGGTACAGGCAGGTAGAGCTCTGGTGCCTGCGCGGCCTCCTCCATGAGGACGGGTGTCGCTTCTTCTGCCTCAGCGACGGGGGCAGACAGCGGGATCTGGGGTGCTGGTGCGGCGTTTTCTGCAGGAACGGGTGCCTCCACTGTGATACTGGCAACCGGTTCAGATTGCAAGGGCTGGGATGCCCGCACGGCCTCCTCTACTGGAACGGGTGCCTCCACTGAGATACTGGCAACCGGTTCAGATTGCAAGGGCTGGGATGCCCGCATGGCCTCCTGTACTGGAACGGGTGCCTCACCTTCCGGTACAGACACTTCAGGGGGTAAGAGGGATTGGCGCCGCTCCAATTGTAGTTTTAGGGCCCGCCAGCTCGCTTCCATCCTGGCGACCTCCTCCCGGTGCCGGGCCAGGTCTCTCAGGGTATCCTCCGCTTCTTCCAGCGTAGGAGGGTTTCCAGGCCGGGTGCCAAACGGTGGCTCCGTGGCGATCGGGTCGCTTCCGTGGGGGGAGAGCTCTGACTCCTCCATCCCTTCCCACTTCTGCTCACGTCCATTCGCCATCTCTGCCAAGTCACATGTGTCATTAGCATCAGGAGAGGCGACATCTTTTGTAGGGAGGCGGGACCTTCGCGTTCGTTTCCGCCCACTGAGGAGGATGAGGAGGCGGAACTCCAGAGCTGTGGGGCACGATCTTACATTGCAGTAACATTTAGAGTGTGCGGACATCGTTTTCGCGCCACGGAGTGAGTGTACGCCCACGAGAGCACGCCCTTATTCTTCACCTGTGCCTCGTGGCGCAGATATGACGGAAAAATGGCAAATACAGTCTATGATGATTTTTGCAATTCTCAAGCAAAAAATCAGTTCAATTATGGCACACAGGACTCGCTTATAGCGAGCTTCTGAATCCTGTTCGTGACGCCAAAGTTGAGTCGCACAGAGTCACAGGTTTTGGGGGTACTCGGCACCAAGCCCGTCGACTTCTATGGAGGATGTGACGGGTAGCACAGCTATGTCCGTGCCCTGGTCGCTCACTGGAATGTGGGATATTTCCAGGGGATGATAGAATGTTTGTGTAGTTTGTCGTGACGCCACCTGTAGTACCTGGTCAGGGTGACCAGCGCTGCTGTGCAGGTCCTCTGGCAGGGATGGTGTAGTGCAGCTAGGTGATAAGTCTTCTACAGGTAAGACGGTATCCTTCCAGGGCATATAGATGTGAGATAGAGCAATGGTGCAGAGTGATGTAGCAGAGTGGAGTATGCGACGTAGTAAGAAAGCAGGAAAGGAAACAATTCTTACTACAAAGACATGCAGCAAAAGGCTGCCTCAACCCCTCCCATCCAACTAGCTACACCCTGTTCTAACCAGCCTGAGATAGACCATCCCATTGGGTCCGCCTACACTCAGCTGGCATAGTGTACTGTTGAATGTAGTGGTTGGAGTCAATGGGGTGTTTCCTCCTTACCTGAGAGTAAGTTGTCACACCGCTGGGTGCGATGCAAAATCTCTGTGGCGACTGGACCCTCGGGTGCTTCTGTCTTTTCACAAATGCCGGCTTTACCCGGCAATTGAATCAGAGGCTATTTTACTATGTAGAAGTGAATAAACTATAAATATATGTATATATATATATATATGTCACAATGACATGTATATATATACATATATATATATATATATATATATATATGTATTCTAAGTGTGTATATTTTGTGTTTACAAGGAAAGAAAGTGTTTTTTTAGTTGCGATATTTTGTTCCCATAGACTTACATGGGACTTCCGGTATCGGAATCGGATATCGCCGATATTTAGTGATATCGGCGATACCATTCCGATCCGATATTTTTAGATATCGAGCAGTATCGCTCAACACTAGTCACAAGTGAAGCAATTTTTCTCTTTCTTGATATCATTATTTCCTAGGGATTCCAAATTGCTATTAGTAAAATACCAATATATTTACAGAGCTACAAAAACAATATACCAGCAATAAAACTGCCCACACAGAGACATACAGACTGCACTGCCCATCAATGCAGCCTTGCCAGTCCATATCATTTCAGGCTCACCAGTGCACATATTGGTGGAACTCCGCTTTTACCTCAGGCTCAGACTTGTGTGGTGCGAGAGTCCCCAATAGGCAGATAAATGTCCCCATAGGCAGCACTGGTCCCCAATAGGCAGGTAAATGTCCCAATAGGCAGCATAGGTATCCAATAGGCAGCATTGGTCCCTTATAGGCAGGTAAATATCCCAAGAGGCATCATAATCCCCAATAGGCAGCATAGTCCCAATAGGCAGCATAATCTCAAATAGGCAGCATAGTACCCAATAGGCAGCATATGTCCTCAATAGGCAGCATTGGTTCCTAATAGGCAGGTAAATGTCCCCAATAGAGAGCAAAGTCCCCAATAGGCATCATAATCCCCAATAGGCAGCATAGTCCCCAATAGGTAGCATAATCCCCAATAGGCAGCATAGTCCCCAATAGGCAGCATAGTCCCCAATATGCAGCATAATCCCCAATAGGCAGCATAATCCCCAATAGGTAGCATAATCCCCAATAGGCAGCATAGTCCCTAATAGGCAGCATAATCTCAAATAGGCAGCATAGTACCCAATAGGCAACATATGTCCCCAATAGGCAGCATTGGGTCCCAATAAGCAAGTAAATGTCCCCTATAGGCAGCATAGTCCCCAATAGATAGCATAATCCCCAATAGGCAGCATAGTCCCCAATGGGTAACATAATCCCCAATAAGCAGCATAATCCCCAATAGGCAGCATAATCCCCAATAGGCAGCATAGTCCCAAATAGGCAGCATAGGTCTCTTATAGGCAGTTAAATTTCCCAATAGGCATCATAATCCCCAATAGGCAGGATAGTCCCCAATAGGCAGCATAGTCCCCAATAGGCAGCATAATCTCAAATAGGCAGCATGGTACCCAATAGGCAGCATAGTCCCCAATAGGCATCATAATCCCCAATAGGCAGCATAGTTCCCAATGGGCAGCATATGTCCCTCATAGGCAGCATTGAGTCCCAATAGGCAGGTAAATGTCCCCAATAGACAGCATATGTCTCCAATAGGCAGCATTGGTCCCTTATAGGCAGGTAAATATCCCAATAGGCATCATAATCCCCAATAGGCAGCATAGTCCCCAATAGGCAGCATAATCTCAAACAGGCAGCATAGTACCCAATGGGCAGCATATGTCCGCAATAGGCAGCATTGGTTCCTAATAGGCAGGTAAATGTCCCCAATAGACAGCATGGTCTCCAATAGGCATCATAATCCCTAATAGGCAGCATAGTCCCCAATAGGCAGCATAGTCCCCAACAGGCAGCACAATCCCCAATAGGCAGCATAGTCCCCAATAGGCAGCATAATCCCCAATAGGTAGCATAATCCCCAATAGGCAGCTTAGTCCCCAGTAGGCAGCATATGTCCCCAATAGGCAGCATTGGGTCCCAATAGGCAGGTAAATGTCCCCAATAGGCAGCATAGTCCCCAATAGGTAGCATAATCCCCAATAGGCAGCATAGTCCCCAATGGGTAACATAATTCCCAATAAGCAGCATATTCCCCAATAGGCAGCATAGTCCCAAATAGGCAGCATTGGTCTCTTATAGGCAGGTAAATATCCCAATAGGCATCATAATCTCCAATAGGCAGCATAGTCCCCAATAGGCAGCATAATCTCAAATAGTCAGCATAGTACTCAATAGGCAGCATAGTCCCCAATAGGCATCATAATCCCCAATAGGCAGCATAGTCCCCAATAGGCAGCATATGTCCCCAATAGGCAGCATTGGGTCCCAATAGGCAGGTAAATATCCACAATAGGCAGCATAGTCCCCAATAGGTAGCATAATCCCCAATAGGCAGCATAGTCCCCAATGGGTAGCATAATCCCCAATAAGCAGCATATTCCCCAATAGGCAGCATAGTCCCAAATAGGCAGCATTGGTCTCTTATAGGCAGGTAAATATCCCAATAGGCAGCATAGTCCCCAATAGGCAGCATAGTCCCCAATAGGCAGCATAGTCCCCAATAGGCAGCATAATCTCAAATAGTCAGCATAGTACTCAATAGGCAGCATAGTCCCCAATAGGCATCATAATCCCCAATAGGCAGCATAGTCCCCAATAGGCAGCATATGTCCCCAATAGGCAGCATTGGGTCCCAATAGGCAGGTAAATATCCACAATAGGCAGCATAGTCCCCAATAGGTAGCATAATCCCCAATAGGCAGCATAGTCCCCAATGGGTAGCATAATCCCCAATAAGCAGCATATTCCCCAATAGGCAGCATAGTCCCAAATAGGCAGCATTGGTCTCTTATAGGCAGGTAAATATCCCAATAGGCAGCATAGTCCCCAATAGGCAGCATAGTCCCCAATAGGCAGCATAGTCCCAATAGGCAGCATAGTCCTCAATAGGCAGCATAATCTCAAATAGGCAGCATAGTCCCCAATGGGCAGCATAGTCCCTAATAGGCATTATTGGTTCCCAATAGGCAGGTAAATGTCCCCAATAGACAGCATAGGTCTCCAATAGGAAGCATTGGTCCCTTATAGGCAGGTAAATATCCCAATAGGCATCATAATCCCCAATAGGCAGCATAATCTCAAATAAGTAGCATAGTACCCAATAGGCAGCATAGTCCCCAATAGGCAGCATAGTCCTCAATAAGCAGCATAATCTCAAATAGGCAGCATAGTCCCAAATGGGCAGCATAGTCCCCAATAGGCATAATAATCCCCATTAGGCCAGATAGTCCCCAATAGGCAGCATATGTCCCCCATAGGCAGCATTGGTTACCAATAGGCAGGTAAATGTCCCCAATAGACAGCATAGGTCTCCAATAGGCAGCATAGGTTCCTTATAGGCAGGTAAATATCCCAATAGGCATCATAGTCCCCAATAGGCAGCATAGTCCCCAATAGGCAGCATAGTCCCCAATAGGCAGCATAATCTCAAATAGGCAGCATAGTACCCAATAGGCAGAATATGTCCCCAATAGGCAGCATTGGTTCCTAGTAGGCAGGCAAAATGTCCCCAATAGACAGCATAGGTCCCCAATTGGCATCATAATTTCCAATAGGCAGCATAGTCCCCAATAGGCAGCATAGTCCCCAATAGGCAGCATAATCCCCAATAGGCAGCATAATCCCCAATAGGCAGCATAGTCCCCAATAGGCAGCATAATCTCAAATAGGCAGCATAGTACCCAATAGGCAGCATATGTCCCCAATAGGCAGCATTGGGTCCCAATAGGCAGGTAAATGTCCCCAATAGGCAGCATAGTCCCCAATAGGTAGCATAATCCCAATAGGCAGCATAGTCCCCAATAGGTAGCATAATCCCCAATAAGCAGCATAATCCCCAATAGGCAGCATAGTCCCAAATAGGCAGCATAGTCCCAAATAGGCATCATAATCCCCAATAGGCATCATAATCCCCAATATTCAGCAGAGTTCCTAATAGGCGGCATAATCTCAAATAGGCAGCTTAGTACCCAATAGGCAGCATACTGTATGTCCCCAATAGGCAGCATTGTGTCTCAATAGGCAGGTAAATGTCCCCAATAGGCAGCATAGTCCCCAATAGGCAGCATAGTCCCCAATAAGCAGCATAATTCCCAATAGGCAGCATAGTCCCCAATAAGCAGCATAATCCCCAATAGGTAGCATAGTCCCCAATAGGCAGCATAGTTCCCAATAGGCAGCATAATCCCCAATAGGCAGCATAATCCCCAATAATCCCCAATAGGCAGCATAGGTCCGCATGATAGACCGGGCCCGGCATTAAAAAAAAAAAAAATACTAGTACTCATCTATGTCCCCCGCTGCTCTGAAGAGGCACCCGCTTTACCTCCTTCGAGATTACCTCTCGACGAGCTTCAGGACATCCGATATGGTTTCCAGTTGCCCAGACATGAGGCTATTCAGCAGAGTTCCCAATAGGTGGCATAATCTCAAATAGGCAGCTTAGTACCCAATAGGCAGCATACTGTATGTCCCCAATAGGCAGCATTGGGTCTCAATAGCAGGTAAATGTCCCCAATAGGCAGCATAGTCCCCAATAGGCAGCATAGTCCCAATAAGCAGCATAATTCCCAATAGGCAGCATAGTCCCCAATAAGCAGCATAATCCCCAATAGGTAGCATAGTCCCCAATAGGCAGCATAATTCCCAATAGGCAGCATAATCCCCAATAGGCAGCATAATCCTCAATAATCCCCAATAGGCAGCATAGGTCCGCATGATAGACCGGGCCCGGCATTAAAAAAAAAAATAATAGTACTCACCTATATCCCCCGCTGCTCTGAAGAGGCACCCGCTTTACCTCCTTCGAGATTACCTCTCGACGAGCTTCAGGAATCCGATATGGTTTCACGTTGACCCAGACATGAGGCTGTGTCAGAACCTCATGCTCTATAATCTTCATACAGCCCGAGAGTTCTGAGAACAGGTCTTTGTTCCGATGCACTAGCTCCCAGCACTGCTGCTTCTGTGAGCGGGATAAGGTGTCTGCCCCCTTGACGTCCTCTGCACTGACCTTTGACTGGGCCAGTAGACAAGAGGTTTCTTCAGGTTCTCTGTCCTGCCACAATTTGATTAGGTTCATGTTGTACACCTGGCAAGGCTTCCGCTTCCTTGGTTGGTGGATTTTGTAGTTGACCTCCCCAACTTTCTCCACTACCTCATAGGGACTCTGCCACTTGGCCATGAATTTGGTCTCCACCGTGGGCACCAGCACCAGTACTCAATCCCGTGGGTTGAACTGTTTTTTTACCTTTGCCGCCTTATTGTAGACCCTAGGCTGCGCCTCTTGTGCTTTGAGGAGGTGTTATCTCACAAGGGGCATCAACCTTAGCAATCTTCTCATGCATCTGGGCCACATGCTCAATCACACTCCGATAGGGTGTAGACTCTGTCTACCACATATCTTTTGCTACAACGAGGAGTCCACATGGGTGTCGGCCATGCCACAGTTCAAACAGGGAGAACCCCGTAGAGGCTTGCAAGACTTCTCTGATGGAGAATAGAAGGTACGGCAGCAGACAGTCCCAGTTCTGGCCGTCCTTTTCCACGACCTTCTTCAACATGGACTTTAAGGTTTTGTTGAACCTTTCTACCAAGCCATCCGTCTTTGGATGATAGACTGAGGTCCGGAGTTGTGTGATTTGCAGGGTTTTGCACAACTCCTTCATCAGCTTTGACATAAACAGGGTCAATTGGTCCATCAGGAACTCTTTCGGCAACCCCGTTCTAGAGTAGACCTGGACCAACAAGGATATTCTGATGCCCTCTGGTGGACTTGACCAGGGGTCCCACTAGATCCATGGCTATGCGATCAAATGGAACCTCAATAATGGGCAACAGCACCAAGAGGCTACAATATGGGCCACTTGGGAAGTCAGCTGGCAGATGGGATAGGACCTACAGAAGTTCACAATATCACGGTGACAACCGGGCCAGAAGAACCTCTGTAGGGATCTGTTCCTTGGTTTTCTCTACACCCAGATGACCACCTAACACATGTTTATGGGCCATGCCTAACACTCTGCGTCTGTACGGCCCTGGCACCAGTCCAATAACTGCTCAATTATCTCCCTTCTCAGCTTGGTGACGCGCTATATCACCTCCCCATTCATGGCAAAATGTGGGTATTGAGTGTCAGCCCCTGGCTGTTGGACTACATCATTAAGTACTGTTACATTATTAAATGCCCCTTTTAGAGTTAAATCCCTGAGTTGGGCGGTTCCAAAATTTCCCCCGGACACCAGCTCAGGGACACTGGCCTCAATGAATGCTGTCTCATCGTTATCGCCAACAAGCACACAAAATGGAAACCTGTCATCCGCAGCCTGCGACGAGGTTTCTTCGGGAGCACACTAGCTGTCGTCTGGGCAACCAGACGTCCTCCCTTTTCCCCACAAGTCCCAAAATAACCCAAAGTCCTGACATATTATAATATGGTGCCATAGATCCTTGACCATGCCGACCTCATGGGACTCGATGCCACAGTTTGTGTTTATGACCACCTGGGCCACAGGGTAGTCCTTCGCGTCGCCATGGATTCTGCGGACACCCACCCTCTTTTCAGGAATCAGCTGATGTGGAATTATGGCCCTAGGGTTAACAAACTTCCTGAGTCCAGCAGACCAGTCACTTGCACCCCGTTTACTGTCACGTGGCATGCCTGTGGCCCTCTCTCCATTTGGAAAACAGCACTGCAGACCGGATATGCAAAATAAGAGCAGCACTGTCCTGTGCTGCAGTCCATTGGCTCGGTGATCATGCCACAATGGGCGACTATGTTGCCAGGGGTATGACACTTCCAACAAATTACACTATGGGAAGGGACCTTGGCCACTTACTCTGGTGCTCTCGGATGCCCCTCAGGTGTGGCTCAAGCTCCCCTCTTTTGGGTGTCAGACCCTCTTTGCGAACCCCAGTATGGGGATGCTACAAACCCTTGCTTGCCGAAGGACTTCTCAACCACCTGGTACCTCTACACTAGGCTCACTAGGTCATCAGCATTACGGGGATCTTCCTGGGCAATCCAGGATTGCACCGACCTTGGTATGGAGTGTATTAACCTGTCCATGACAACGTTCACCATCTGTGTTGGGGAGGAGGATTCAGGTTGCAACCATTTTTGGACCAGGTGTAGGAGATAGAACATTTGAGACTGGGGAGGCTTGTCACTATGATAATAATAATAAAGATTTTTATTATTATTATTTATATAGCGCCAACATATTCCGTAGCGCTTTACAGTTTAACAGTTTCAAAACACAAGTCATAAGTAACAATGTTAACAATACAATAATTAAAGCAAAATAAGACGACCCTGCTCATGAGCATTTACAATCTACAATGAGGTGGGGGAGATACAAAGTACAGGTGTGTATTTACAATGGTGTATTTACAATGATGGTCCAGCCATCTTGAGGGAGTGATGGAGGGATGGAGATAATGAATGGGCTAGACACGCACACTTACACATAAAATGACTTTGATTAGTGAACGTGATAGGCCGATCTGAACAAATGTGTTTTGAGGGAGAGCCTGAAACTATGCAAATTGTGGATAGTCCTAATTTCTTGGGGTAGAGCATTCCAAAGGATTGGCGCAGCGAGTGAAAAGTCTTGGAATCGGGTCTGGGAGGTACGGATTAGTGCAGAGGTTAGTCGAAAGTCATATGCAGAGCGCAGCAGTCGGTTAGGCCGATAGAAAGAAATGAGGGAGGAGATGTAGCGGGGTGCTGCACTGTGGAGAGCTTTGTGGGTGAGAACAAGTACTTTGAATTGGATCCTATAATGAATGGGCAGCTAATGTAAGGACTGGCGAAGAGCGGACGCATCTGAGTACCGATTAGACAGATGGATGACCCTGGCTGCTGCATTAAGTATGGACTGGAGAGGGGATAGTCAAGTAACGGGGAGGCCAATTAATAGAGCATTTCAGTAGTCCAGGCGGGAGTGGATCAATGCTACAGTGAGGGTTTTTGTTGTTTCCGTGGTGAGAAAAGGGCGGATTCTAGAGATGTTCTTTAGGTGTAAGCGGCAAGAGTGGGCAAGAGAATGTATATGGTATGTGAAAGAGAGATTGGTGTCAAATAGTGATGAGAGAACGTGCTCGCCGCTACTCGTTACTCGCCCGAGTATCACGGTACTCGGAGTAATCTGGGATTACTCGGCGGGAACTCGGGTCTCCACCCAGCTTTTTTGGCGGACTTTACAGACCCAATCACGATGCAGGGATTGTCTGCCAGGCAATGAAATGCCACACCCATCTTTGT
This sequence comes from Oophaga sylvatica, assembly GCA_033576555.1. Taxonomy (NCBI): domain Eukaryota; kingdom Metazoa; phylum Chordata; class Amphibia; order Anura; family Dendrobatidae; genus Oophaga; species Oophaga sylvatica. The sequence continues at coordinate 114,936,020 of JARQOD010000005.1, forward strand.
TGTGTTTTGGTCGTGCAGTGATTGGCTGGCTGCACAGCATCATCAGGGGTATAAGAGACCGGACGCCGCCCTGCTCGCCGCATTGAGCTCCGGATTGAGATAGTGTAGGGAGAGCTGTTGCCGATATAGGGTCAGATTTGGGGATTTCTTAGTCAGTGTGGGGTCTACCATCCTAAACTACTCAAATCCAGCTAAACCAACAGTCCTTCTAAGGACTAATTCCGGAGTATATAGGTTCCAGTGTTAGGTAGGCAGGGGATTGTACGTCACTCTATACACATCAGTGCAAGGCCTGCAGGCACTGTATGTGTGTATATAGATCATTGCATACATCAAGAGGGTCCATTCTCTTCCTGTGTTCTGGTGCTGCTGCTGTTACCTGTATGATATATTGGCCGTATATACCAAGCCCCAGGTGTAATTGGAATACAGCCACACATTTTTTGCCGTGGAATCTCCGTGCCAGCTCATATTTATGCGTGCTCAAAGTTTGCCCAGTTTAAGGCAGTTTCCTTTTTTTGTCTTGAGTGTCACTGTACTTATATACAGCAGTATTTACCCCCCCCCAAAAAAGAAAAAAAACACACATTTGTCGTAGTGGTATCGCCGTGCCAGCTGATATCTGTGCATGCTCAAAGTTTGACCAGTGTAGGCTGGTTTTCCTTTTTTGTCCAGGGTGTGACAGTACTGATATACAGCAATAGTTAACCCAAAAATAAAAAAAAATCAAGGGCACACATTTGTCGTAGTGGTATCTCCGTGGCAGCTCATATCTTTGTGTGCTCAAAGTTTGGCCAGTTTACGGCAGTTTTCTTTTTTTTACAAATATAACTCGTCACTCAATGGAAGACACAAAGAAGTCTCAGTCAAGAAGAGAAAGTTAATCGTGGACTTGAAACATATCCAGAGGTGCATGAGAGTATTCACGTTAATATATGTAACCATTCTATTAAGGAAGTCATATTAGATCTATAAGAACAAGTGATCAGAATCAAGAGATTGAAACTGAATGAAACTAGAAGGATATAGTGGTCCCATTGTAATTGAGGAGAAAAAAAACGTATTTGCAGATTGTGATCGCAAGGTAAGTACCTAGAAAAAAAGAAAGGGTACATTAAGCAAGTGAAGGTCAGAATGCTGCTAGATAGTGTCTCCCAGAGAGTGGTATAGTAAATCTTCAAGCGAAAATAATGGTGAACAGATAGCGATAAACAGGTGATACCTGAGCAAAAGCTTGCTATAAAGGATGAAATGACATCTATTTTGTTTGGACCCACACTCAATGGGAAAGCTGCGAACATAAAGTAGTGGAGGTGGGTTAAAAGGGTATTGAATGCCAGTGAATCGTGCCCATGTGCTGTGTGCTGTTGTACCTGAATAACGCTGGGCACCGGATCATGGAGTAAGCGCATCTAGCTATGAATATAGCAATGGAGAAGCGCTGCAGTATGAAGATAAATATAAGTGAGACATGTGCCCCTGACGAAGCCACCTAGCGGTGGCGACGCCCGTCGGGAGTCTCCACAAGCTCCCCTGCAGTAGTATTGCATCAAACTGTGCACTTTTTGTCTGCCCATTGATCTCCATGGGAATGTCTGCCTATTAGTGTTGAGCATTCCGATACTGCAAATATCGGGTATCGGCCGATATTCGCTGTATCGGAATTCCGATTCTGAGAGCCGATATTTTCGTCATATCGGATACCGGAATCGGAATGTTCCTGTCACTGTCAGTGTCCGTCGGTCTGGTCTGTCAGGAGTCAGCGGCACTTACCTGGCAGAAGATCTCCGGCGGTCACGTCCTGGACTGCTTGATGGCCGCCATCATCTTCTCCCTGGCGGTCACGTGCAGTTTCTCGCGATAACTGCACGTGCTGCCGGGTAATCGCAGCCGTAAGGCAGTCCGATGACGTCACCGCCGGGGAAGCAGGTAATCAGCTGTGCTGCGTCGAGATGACAGGCTCTGCCTGAGATTCTGATGTAGCAGAGCTGGATCGTCGTGGGACACTCGTTACTATGGACTGCGTCAGACAGGTGGTATACTGTTGTTTTTTTTTTTTTCTTTTTTTACAGGAGATCGATGGCGTCGCAGGATGAGAGTGAAATAAAAGAAATGAAAACTGTGTTGTCTTTTTTATTTCATTAAAAGACTTTTCTGGCTGTGTCTTTTTTTTAAACTTTTAAAAACTTTGGGATTAATAATGGATCGGTGTCTTATTGACACCTCTCCATTATTAACCGGCTTATTGTCACCGTGCAATCAACGGTGACATTAACCCCTTATTACCCCGCTTGCCACTGCTACAGGGCAAGTGGGAAGAGCCGGGTAAAGTGCCACAATTGGCACATCTTTTGATGTGCCAAATGTGGGGCTGCTGCAGTCTGGTATTTTTAGGCTATTGAGGGCCAAAATCCATGGGCCTTGTCAGTCTTTTAATACAAGGCCACAGCAGTCTGCATTTTACTTGGCTGGTTAACAAAAATAGGGGGATCCCCACGCCATTTTTTTTTCGAGGGGATCCCCTATTTTTGTTAACCAGCCAAGGTAAGCAGACTGCTGTGGCCTGGTATTATCAGGCTGGCAAGGTTCATGGATCTTGGCTCCTTAACAGCCTGAAAATCCAGGCCTCAGCAGTCTGCTTCATCAGGCTGGTTAACAAAAACAGGGGGGACCCCACGCCATTTTTTTTCGAGGGGATCCCCTATTTTTGTTAACCAGCCAAGATAAGCAGACTGCTGTGGCCTGGTATTATCAGGCTGGCAAGGTTCATGGATCTTGGCTCCTTAACAGCCTGAAAATCCAGGCCTCAGCAGTCTGCTCCATCAGGCTGGTTAACAAAAATAGGGGGGACCCCACGCCATTTTTTTTCAAGGGGATCCCCTATTTTTGTTAATCAGTTCCCTCTGACGTCACTGATGGTGTCCCTGGCTGACCTGAAGTGAAAGTGGAAAGCAATCAATTAAGCTTTGCACTTCCTCTCCTGTCAGCCAGGAGAGGAGAACATTCATTCGGGGGTTTACTGTGAGGCTGCAGCATTAGCTGTGGTCCCTCCAGTAAACATTAACCCTTTCTGATGGATTACACCGTGGGACCTGACTGTGCATCGGATAGGCAAGAATAATTTTGCTTTTTTTATTTTTTTTTTTATTACATGAAATGGTTTTTGCAGCAAAATAAAAGATGGTCAAAAACATGTGTCTTTATTTCATTAAAATGATTTTTAATTAAAGTGTGTGTGTTTTATTTTTATTTCATGCAATAGGATTAATAATTGATAGTTGTCTAATTGACAGCTCTCAATTATTAACCTGGCTTAAGGTCACCTTTCAATAGCAAGGTGGCTTTAACACCATATTAACCCATTCGCCACCGCTACAGGGCAATGGGAATAGACGGGCAAAGTGCCAGAAAGGGCGAATCTAATTATAGATTTGTCTTTTCTGGGGTGTCTGGGGGCAGATGTTAGTAGCCGGGGGGTCAAAATAATGGTCCCTCTCTGGGCTAATATTATCTGCCCACACTCGCTGGCTTTGTCTGTCTGGTTGAGAAAATAGGGCGGGAGCCCACGCATTTTTTTTTCAACAATTTTACACCTCATATATATATATATATATATATATACATATATATATATATATATATATATATATACATGTCATTGAATTTGTGACACATATATATATATATATATATATATATATAATATATATATTTATATTTATAGTTCATACACTTCTACATAGTATAATAGCCGCTAATTCAGTTGCCGGCTTTTGTGAAAATGCAGAACCCGACATGAAATGACACATGGTTTACATAGAGTTAACCATGTCATTTCAAGTTGTTTGATATATTGTTTTCACTAACAATTACATGAGTGTATGTGTGCAAAATTTCACACCTGTATGGGTTAATTAAAGGTGTAAATTCGTAGCAAAAAAGCCCGTTTTTTTACAACGAATTTACACCTTTAATTAACCCCTACAGGTGTGAAATTTTGCACACATACACTCATGTAATTGTTTGTGAAAATCAGATATCAAACTACATGAAAAGACATGTTTACTCTATGTAAACCATGTGTCATTTCATGTCGGGTGCTTCTGTATTTTCACCAAAGCCTGCATTACCCGGCAATTGAATCAGAGGCTATTTTACTATGTAGAAGTGTATAAACTATAAATATATGTATATATATATGTCACAATGACATGTATATATATATGTATATATATATATATATATATATATGTATTCTATGTGTGTATATTTAGTGTTTACAAGGAAAGAAAGGGTTTTTTTTAATTACGATATTTCTTTCCCATAGACTTGCATTGGATTTCCGGTATCGGAATCGGGTATCGCCGATACTTTTTGGGCATCGGCGATACCCATTCCGATCCGATACTTCTTGATATCGGAAAGTATCGCTCAACCCTACTGCCTATGCATTTTTTGACAAACGTTCCTTTCATGTTCGGGTGCATTACTAGGACTATCCTTCTGACCAGCTTGATTCTTTGATTATTTGCTATGTTAGCTGCGATTGCAGTTGTGTTTCAGCATTTTATCTGTTACTATTATACCATCTCAGGCATACTATGTTTCTTATATATTAGGTTGCACTTTGGGAGTCTTAGCTAGGCAGCATTTATTTGGATTCATTATAATCATGCATGTACAGTATAAGTCATTTATATGCCAGTTTGTTCAACTATTACAACAATTGGAAATTGCTATTGTACAAATTATTTTTGTCTGCTAAGGGGAGTTTATATGGCTGTATCATGAGCCAAAAAGGGTGTATTCTATTGTCATTTTTATGACTTTTAAATGTTTTTATGGTTGTGTACATTTTGTACCCAATAAAATTTGTATACTTGTGGTGATCCCTGTTTCTTGTCAGTAGCTTTTTCTTCTTCATAGCCATAAGTGAGACATGTGCTAACAGGAGTCCGGCTAATTGCCTCGTCTCCTGTGATTACCTGGTGCCGGGAGCTGTGGTACAAGGAACCACCGCTGAGAGGATGTCATGGAAGTCAAACTTCCAGGTTTAAATATCAGCTGAGACCGCGTCATGGTCACATGGCTGCTGTCAGCTGACACCGCGTCACGACATTGCGCTTGCGCAGTGCGGAAAGAGGCTCTAGTGAGTCGCCTATTGATGTGTATTGCTCATGCGTGGAGTGAATCGAGGTTTTTAGACGAGATGTTAATCACTAGTGGGGGGTAGTACCGGTGAGCTTGTTGAGATCTGACTTCTGTTGTCCCCTGTTACATTGGCCCCCCCGCCTCGTCTGCATCTTGAGCGGCCCTGACCGTGGCCTAAAAAAGAGGAAGAAGAGCCAGCAGTGGTGGTGCTTAAGGTACCGTGCCTGCTGTCTGCTGAACCAGAAGAACTCTGGTAGGTGCATTGCCTGGTTGACCGGTTCAAATCCCTCCACTGGTAGACTCGGTTTTGGAGGTAATCCTCGGGTGTCTCTTACGAACTTCGACATTTTCCTTTTTTCTACATCCAATCTGCAAGTATTTAGTGAGGCCTGGTTCTTGTTTTTCAGTTCTTGGAACGCCTCCTGAGTAGTGTTGAGCGATACTTTCCGATATCAAGAAATATCGGATCGGATTGGATCGGACCGATACCCAAAAAGTGTCGGATATCGCCGATTCCGATACCGGAAACCAATGCAAGTCAATGGGACTGAAATATCGGAATTAAAATAAAACCTTTCTTTCCTTGTAAACACTAGATATATACACATAGAATAAATAAATATAATATATATATATATATACACACATGTTATTGTGACACATATATATATATATATATATATATATATAAGATATATATATATATATATATTGTTCATACACTTCTACATAGTATAATAGCCGCTAATTCAATTGCCGGCTTTTGTGAAATTACAGACCCGACATGAAATGACACATGGTTTACATACAGTTAACCATGTCATTTCATGTAGTTTGATATATGGTTTTCACTAACAATTACATGAGTGTATGTGTGCAAAATTTCATACAGCTAGGGGTTAATGAAAGGTGTAAATTCATTGAAAAAAAATGTGTGGGCTCCTGCGCTATTTTCTCAACCAGACAGACAAAGCCAGCGAGTAGGGCAGATAATAATAGCCTAGGGAGGGTGCATTTATTTAGTGCCCCCCCCGGCTACTAACATCTGCCCCCAGCCACCCCAGAAAAAGCAAATCTATAATTAGATGCGCCCTTTCTGGCACTTAGCCCGTCTATTCCCATTGCCCTGTAGCGGTGGCTAATGGGTTAATAATGGGTTAAAGTCACCTTGCTATTGGAAGGTGACTTTAAGCCAGGTTAATAATTGAGAGTTGTCAATTAGACAACTATCAATTATTAATCCTATTGTATGAAATAAAAATAAAACACACACACTTTAATTAAAAATCATTTTAATGAAATAATCACACAGTTTTTGACCATCTTTTATTTTACAGGTAATCCGTGCGAAGCCCTTGTTCACCTGTAATAAAAATAAAATAATAAAGCAACATTATTCTTACCTATCCGGTGCTCTGTCGGGGGCTCATGCAGCAGGTGCTCCCTGTCGTGATTTGGCAGTCTGCTTATTATTAAATTATTAAAGCACCACCCTAGCAGGGTTTTTTCACCGCTGGAGTGGTGCTTTAAGTGCAAGTCCCTTGCCCTAGTCATAAACTCATTCTCTGGCGAATTCACCATTTTTTGTCACCACTCCAGTCCCACGGCTCCATCTTGTGAGTGCAGCTTCTGTCTGGCCAGGAGTTATAAGCTACGTCACAAGCGCTCAATGTAAGTTTATGAGAACGAGAACAAAGCCAGAAAGAGGCTCTCATAGACTTACATTGATTAGTGACCTCCGCGCCGCTCCATGAAACACTGGGGCAGCGGACAGGTCACAAACTGCAGGAGATAGACCCAAGCTTTTCAATGGCGAAAACAGATGAAAACTCCGTAAGGTGAGTGAGTATCAGACAGTCAGTAGAAGTCTTGGATTTTAAGCGCCACTCCAGTGGTGAAATTAAAATGAATGCTGGAGTGGTGCTTTAAATGTCATGCAACTCATGGTTACTATATGTGGGCTTCTTATACTAATACTCATAAAATACCCAGCTGGTACGTATAAAAAGCCCTCTACCTCCCCATCTTCAGCCCCCCAGACAGCAACTATTACATGTAATAGAATGCATATAATCTCCTAACAAAAGAGTATAATAATCAGCCCCTCAGTGCACTGTACCCCCTCCCCCACTTCAGCCCCCACAATACCCTCATCCTCTCACATTCACCCCCAGTGCCCTGTCCCCCAGTCCTTACAATACCCCCATCCTCTTATATTCACCTCCAAGGGACCATGACATGCCTTTATTTAAGCAATCTAATAAATTCCATCCCCACTTATCGATGAAGTTTGCAGCAGGACCAGGAAGTAATGAGTGAAATACTATGTGGGCACTAGGACCCAGCCTGCCTGCCCTCAGCCAATCCTAGCTAGCATGGAGTGAAGAAAACTGTAGCCTGGCGGAAGCTCCTCAGGTGACAGGTCAGTAAAGCCTGCACCATACAGTACAGGAGGGAGACTCTGTTAGGCCTCTTTCACACATCCGTTTTTTTGTGTCAGGCATAATCCGTCGAATGCCTGAAGGGACGGATCCGGCGCTGAAATGAAAAAACTGATGCAATGGATCAGTTTTTTTTGCTGGATCCGACCTGAACTTTTGAACCTGGAAAAAAAAATTTTGTAGGCGGAAAATGCAGGTAGGCATGTCCGTACGTAGTAGTAGTAGTAGTAGTAGTAGTAGTCCCTGATTTCCAGAATCCGGATCAGTCTTTTGACGGATTGCACAAAACACAGATCCGGTTCCATAGACTTTTATTATTTCCGCCTGCCGGATCCATTTTTTTGACAACACGCCGGATCATGCCGGAAGTCAAAAAACGGATGTGTGAAAGAGGCCTAACTGGCCAATGTGCTAGCAGCCTGCAGAATCTCCATCAGACTGGAGCAGGCATTTTGCTGCTTTCCTCCTGTGCTGTGTTCTGCCTCATCACTGAAATGGCAGTGACTCCCGGTGGACCCCTTCATGTGACGGGCCAGGGGTGATGACCCCCTCTGCCTCCCCCAGTAGTTACGCTACTGATCTGTACCAATCATTCTTCCTCAGTCAGAGTAAGGGTAGGTGCACACGGTCAGTAAACGCTGCGGGTTGGACACTGCGTACTTGTGCACCGTCCACGTGTTACAGCACGGTGGATGGCATTTCAGCCCACTATGCGTGCACAGACACCCGCAGCTCACCCGCTGAGACGGACATGCAGCGCGTGTCTCCAGAATGCAGCATTTCTATTTATCATGTGGAGACGCGAGTCTCCGCAAGATAAATTTCACCAGTACAATGTATTAGACGCAGTGATTGCACACGGTTCAATGAACACATGCGGATTCACCTGCGTTCAATAGACAGCAGCGCTTTGGGTGGAGCGGACATGTGATGCATCCAAAGCGCTGCCAATTACTGAATGTGTGCACATACCCTAAAGAGGCAGGGAAACAAACGTCGAACGACTTCAATATTGTCGATCGCACTTGTTAGTGGCCTGAACTCAGCGCATGTAAATACAACCGAAATGTTTGTGTGATGGTGCAATATGTGAGCATTTGGGGCCCCACTTTAAGCTTTTGCCCAGGGCCCCACTCTGCCTAAAACCAGCCCTGGCTGCACCCCCAGCCCTGACTGACAGCTGAGCCACAATGTAGAGCCAGTGTCCTTCAGGGCCAAGGGTACAATTACATCGGCCACTCTATATACTCAGAGCAGTGACTGAACCGGCGCTGCCCCAGCCCTATGGGCTCATACTCACTGGCGACGAAAACGAATGATATTCAGCCGATTAAAAATCGGATTCAAATCTGACCAATGTTATTCAATAGGTGACATCTCATTTGCGATTTTTTTCTTAGCCGAAATCGGTGTGAGAAAAAAATCGCAACATGCTGTGATTTGATGCGATTTTGGCATGATAATCGCTAATGCAAGTCAATGGGTGCGAGAAATCATCGCACAGAACTCGCACCATGCGAGTGCTGTCCGATTTATACGCACCAGTGTCCTTAGAAAAGCCGGCAATTCATCCCCGGCTATTGTAAAATCACACTGACAGCTCACAAAACACTAGATACATACACATAGAATACATATATATATATATAACAGTTAACCATGTCATTTCATGTATTCTGATATATGGTTTTGGTTTTGATATATAGCTAATGCTGCCTGCTGAGCTGTTACCCCCTGAATGAATAAGTTCCTCTCCCGGCGAAAGGAGAGGAGGTGATTAATGTGTGAAGCTTAATTGATTTATTCCCACTTTCACCTGAGGTCAGGTCACCCTGACCTGACCTGAAGTGAAAGTGGGAAGCAATCAATTAAGCTTCACACACTCATCACTTCCTCTCCTGTCGCCGGGAGAGGAACTGATTCATTCAGGGGATTACAGCTGAGCAATAAAATATGGTCCAAAACTGTGTCTTTATTTCATTAAAAGGATTAATAATTAATGTGTGTGTGTGTTTTTTTTCCTTTCATACAATAGGATTAACAATTGATAGTTGTCAAATTGACAACTCTCAATTATTAACCTGTCTTAAAGTTACCTTTCAATTGCAAGGTGGCTTTAACCCCTTATTAACCCATTCGCCACCGCTACAGGACAATGGGAATAGATGGGCAAAGTGCCAGAAAGGGCGAATATAATTATATTTTGCCTTTTCTGGGGTGTCTGGGGGCAGATGTTAGTAGCCAGGGGGGGCACAAAATAAATGCACCCTCCCTGGGCTATTATTATTTGCCCCCACTCGCTTGCTTTGTCTGTCTGGTGGAGAAAATACAGCGGGAGCCCACGCATTTTTTTTCAACGAATTTACACCTTTAATTAACCCCTACATGTCTGCAATTTTGCACACATACACTCATGTAATTGTAAGTTAAAACCATATATCAAAATACATGAAATGACATGGTTAACTGTATGCAAACCATGTGTCACTTCATGTCGGGTTCTGTGATTTCACAAAAGCCGGCAATTGAATTAGCGTATGTAGAAGTGTATGAACTATAAATATATGTATATATATATATATATGTCACAATGACATATTATATATATATATATATATATAATATATATATATATATATATACAGTTAGGTCCATAAATATTTGGACAGACAACATTTATCTAATTTTGGTTCTAGACATTACCACAATGAATTTGAAACAAAACAAATCAGATGCAGTTGAAGTTCAGACTTTCAGCTTTCATTTGAGGGTATCCGCATTAAAATTGGATGAAGGGTTTAGGAGTTTCAGCTCCTTAACATGTGCTACCCTGTTTTTAAAGGGACCAAAAGTAATTGGACAAATGACTCCAAGGCTATTTCATGGACAGGTGTGGGCAATCCCTTTGTTATGTCATTCTCAATTAAGCAGATGAAAGGGCCGGAGTTGATTTGAGGTGTGGTGTTTGCATTTGGAAGGTTTTGCTGTGAAGGAAACATGCGGTCACAGGAGCTCTCCATGCAGGTGAAACAAGCCATCCTTAAGCTGCAAGAACAGAAAAAAACCCATCCAAGAAATTGCTACAACATTAGAAGTGGCAAAATCTACAATTTGGTACATCCTGAGAAAGAAAGAAAGCACTGGTGAACTCAACAATCCAAAAAGACCTGGGAGCCCACGGAAGACAATAGTGGTGGATGATCACCGCATACTTTCTTTGGTGAAGAAGAACCCGTTCACAACATCAACTGAAGTCCAGAACACTCTCAGTGAAGTAGGTGTATCTGTCTCTAAGTCAACAGTAAAGAGAAGACTCCATGAAAGTAAATACAAAGGGTTCACATCTAGATGCAAACCATTCATCAATTCCAAAAATAGACAGGCCAGAGTTAAATTTGCTGAAAAACACCTCCAGAAGTCAGCTCAGTTCTGGAAAAGTATTCTATGGACAGATGAGACAAAGATCAACCTGTACCAGAATGATGGGAAGCCAAAAGTTTGGAGAAGAAAGGGAACGGCACATGATCCAAGGCACACCACATCCTCTGTAAAACATGGTGGAGGCAACGTGATGGCATGGGCATGCATGGCTTTCAATGGCACTGGGTCACTTGTGTTTATTGATGACATAACAGCAGACAAGAGAAGCCGGATGAATTCTGAAGTGTACCGGGATATACTTTCAGCCCAGATTCAGCCAAATGCTGCAAACTTGATTGGACGGCGCTTCATAGTACAGATGGATAATGACCCCAAGCATACAGCCAAAGCTACACAGGAGTTCATGAGTGCAAAAAAGTGGAACATTCTTCAATGGCCAAGTCAATCACCAGATCTTAACCCAATTGAGCATGCATTTCACTTGCTCAAATCCAGACTTAAGAGGGAAAGACCCACAAACAAGCAAGACCTGAAGGCTGCGGCTGTAAAGGCCTGGCAAAGCATTAAGAAGGAGGAAACCCAGCGTTTGGTGATGTCCATGGGTTCCAGACTTAAGGCAGTGATTGCCTCCAAAGGATTCGCCACAAAATATTGAAAATAAAAATATTTTGTTTGGGTTATGTTTATTTGTCCAATTACTTTTGACCTCCTAAAATGTGGAGTGTTTGTAAAGAAATGTGTACAATTCCTACATTTTCTAACACATATTTTTGTTCAACCCTTCAAATTAAACGTTACAATCTGCACTTGAATTCTGTTGTAGGGGTTTCATTTCAAATCCAATGTGGTGGCATGCAGAGCCCAACTCGCGAAAATTGTGTCACTGTCCAAATATTTCTGGCCCTGACTGTATATATACAGTACAGACCAAAAGTTTGGACACACCTTCTCATTCAATGATTTTTCTGTATTTTCATGACTATGAAAATTGTAGAATCACACTGAAGGCATCAAAACTATGAATTAACACATGTGGAATTATACATTACACTTTACAAAAAAGTGTGAAACAACTGAAAATGTGTCTTATATTCTAGATTCTTCAAAGTAGCCAACTTTTGCTTTGATTACTGCTTTGCACGCAGAAAAGGTTAACAGATGGACTCTACATGCCTGGTTCCCACCGTGAAGCATGGAGGAGGTGGTGTGATGTGTGGGGGTGCTTTGCTGGTGACACTGTTGGGGATTTATTCAAAATTGAAGGCATAGTGAACCAGAATGGCTACCACAGCATCTTGCAGCGGCATGCTATTCCATCCGGTTTGCGTTTAGTTGGACCATCATTTATTTTTCAACAGGACAATGAACCCAAACACACCTCCAGACTGTGTAAGGACTGTTTGACCAAGAAGGAGAGCGTTGGGGTGCTACGCCAGATGACTTGGCCTCCACAGTCACCAGACCTGAACCCAATCAAGATGGTTTGGGGTGAGCTGGACCTCTCACCACTTCAATTTTCAATAAATCTCCAAGTGTCACCAGAAAAGCACCCCCACACCATCACACCACCTCCTCCATGCTTCACGGTGGGAACCAGGCATGTAGAGTCCAGCCGTTCACCTTTTCTGCGTGCAAAGCAGTAATCAAAGCAAAAGGTGGCTACTTTGAAGAACCTAGAATATAAGACATATTTTCACTTGTTTCACACTTTTTTGTAAAGTGTAATGTATAATTCCACATGTGTTAATTCATAGTTTTGATGCCTTCAGTGTGATTCTACAATTTTCATAGTCATGAAAATACAGAAAAATCTTTGAATGAGAAGGTGTGTCCAAACTTTTGGTCTGTACTATATATATATATATATATATATATATATATATATGTATTCTATGTGTGTATATGTTTTGTTTCTATTCTTTATTAAAGCTGTCAGTGTGATTTACAGTATAGCCGGGGATGAATTAGCGGCTATTATACTATGTAGAAGTGTATGACCTATATATATATAATTATTTGCTTTTTGTGTACAATTTTTTTTTACAATGTGATTTTTACATGACTTTTTACATAGAGATAACTGCTCTATGTAAAACGTCATGTTAAAATCGCATTGCATACAGATGGAAAACTGATGGAAAATGGATGGAGCAATTAAAAATCGCATACAAATCGCATGACAATTGTATATATTCGGTACGTTTTTTCCATCCAGAAAACGGACCGTTTTTTTTTCCACAAATGGGTATGAGTCCTATGACTGAATACCGGATGCTGGCGGGGAGAATAAAGATAATTTTCTCCCCGCTGCTTTCGGCTGCATGCAGGCGCCAGACAGCATCATAACACTGTTAACCTGCAGATTAACCCCATGTCTGCAGGTTAACAGCGTTATTCCTGGTGACAGGTTCCATTTAAAGATCTTTGTAAGTTCAAAGCGCTGTTTGAGATTGGGCTATACTGTCAATGAGTTTTAAATTACACCACTGGTCCTAACTTTATTTTTTAATTGATAAAACCCGTGACTACTGGTATATAAATGTTTTTATATGTAAACGTCTCATTTACAGATAATGAGTCATGACTGTTCCGGAGAAAAGAGAGGTTGGAAGGATTACTATACTGCAAAGTTTCTGTTCAATTAAATATGATGTTCTTTTTTCTTTGGATCTTGATGTGAAAATGAAGGCGGCTATACTAGCGACCTGCTTACTTTTTGTAAGTTGAAACTTTTATTTAATCATTAAAATAGCTCCAAGGTACTATGTTATTTTATGGGCTTCAGCTCACATATCTGTACACATCGGTTTTGCATGGCAAAAATGTGTGTGCTTTTACAATAAATTACTGTGCATTTTTTAGGTGGTTAACTGCTAATTACAGGTGAAATATTGAACATAAGTCCATGATGCCGACCCTGGTGCCTATCGTCACAAAAATAGCCCATTGAATATTTTTATTTTCTAATGTTTAACATTTGCAATCTTGCCATTTTATTCTTCTATTACTTTTTATTACAAATATCCTTTTGTACTTTCATATTTGAGGGTTATCAGAAGAGATTGCGACCAATAATGAAAAAAGTCCAAACAGTGCAGATGTTTGTATATAAAGTTTATTTTATAAACTTACAATTTCCCCTCCAGAACCAGCAGTTCACCTAAAAACATGCGCTACTTTCATTCATTTCGCCAGAAATGTTACTAGAAACGTGGCCATGTCATGCAGAGTGTAATCCACCATGAGAATCGATCTCGCAGGCAGTTTTTGAAATTCTGCACCAATTTCTTTATTCTCCATGTGAATATGTATAGATGGAAAACCACAATTCATTTACATCGCAAATTATCTGATGAGTTTCAGTGAAGAATCTGTCACATAAAAAACTGGTCACCTGTAAAACCCATAATATTTGTTATATTTTCTCATCAATAGGATGTTTAAATTGGCAAGACAGAAGATTGACTTCAAAGGCAAAATGGAAGACTTCAACTAATAAAACTAAATATACATTTTAATACTTATGTATCTTTCAAATTTGATGCAAATATCAATATTCAATGTCAGAAGAAAGCATTATTGGGGTCTCTGCCAACTGGGACCATGCAGATCCCTAGAATTAAGTCCCCTACAGCAGGACCCTACTAAACACTCCGGACCCTTGCTTCACAACGCAGCCCTACGTAACCCAAAAATTGTAGAAATAGTTTGATATTTTCTGCTGTGTCTAAATGACAAGTCATAAGGCAAACAACAGACATTGAGCAGTGCTGGGCGCATGTGGCATAATTCACAATCCTTCACCCAAGCCACAAGAGTCAGATGCCGTGTTAGACAAGATGATGCCCTGCAAATCTGAACCAGCATATCAATTGGTTGCCCACGGATGAGTTTACTACAATGTGATCTGTGGTGGAAATGTACACAAAAGCCTTTACATCTAATTATTTAGCTGATCTAGTTAATCAAACAATAAATATAATATGTATTATTCATGCAGCATTAGGAGACATTTATACATCTAATAAAAGTGACAAGATCTTGTGGATTACTTGAAAAAAAATACTATAATGTTATGTTATAAATAAAAAATCATACTCCTTATCTCCATGGTATAACACAGTTTATGTCAATTGATCCAGGCTGTCCAAAGAAATTGCAAGTGAGCAGATGAATGAACAGTTTACACCAATGCGGGTTATGCAGCTGTAGTACGCCAACCGGGTGGTGATCATGTCAGCACAATCCATACTCACTGTGCTGCCAGCTGCCTCTTTCCTGCTGTGTCCCATGTTCTTCCTTTCTCTCAAAAGACTGGAGGCAGAGTCCAAAGTAACTTGACACATAACGGATTTATTCACTTCAGGACACAGCATATCCATAACACTTCCAGAACACTTGTCACAGTACTGTACTAGCAATGCATTTTCTTTGTCTTTCCCTCATTACTTCTTCTTCACTGGAATAGGCCACAAAGATATAACAGGACGAGGAGCCCTGTGAAAACGCCACTTCAATGTATCTCCCTGGAACCAACTTCAGACCAGACACGGAAACACTATCTACTGGGTCGTTCACCCCTTTACGGTTATCCTACCCACGCACTTTTACTGTGGTCCACTCTACTTCTTCTGTAACTTCGCCACTACGTTGCTGCATATGCTGTGCTCTTAACTCTTCTCTTCTTCGTCTTACTACTCCCACTCCATTCCTGGGATGGCTGGGCTTCTACTTCTAAAGTTACAAGGCAGCTGAGCAGCCAAGGCCATAGGCCACCTGGGCACACACAGGGGTCTACCCCTGACTGACTATAATCAGGAAGTCTCCCTATCTTATTCCTCAGCTACCCATCCTCGACCGCTTACAATCTGGCTTCCGGCCACACCACTCCACTGAAACTGCCCTAACTAAGGTCACCAATGACCTATTAACTGCCAAGGCCAAGCGACACTACTTTGTCCTCCTCATCCTGGACCTGTCCACTGCCTTTGACACAGTGGACCATTCTCTATTACTACAGACCCTCTCATCTCTTGGTATCACAGACTTGGCCCTATCTTGGATCGCGTCATACCTAACAGACCGGACATTCAGCGTCTCCCACTCGCACACCACTTCCTCACCACGCCCCTGTCCGTCAGAGTCCCGCAAGGTTCAGTCCTAGGGCCCCTGCTCTTCTCCATTTACACCTTTGGCCTCGGACAGCTCATAGAATCTCATGGCTTTGAATATCACCTCTATACTGTTGACACACAGATCTACATCTCTGGACCAGACATCACCTCCCTACTAAACAGAATCCCTCAATGTCTGTCCGCTATTTCATCCTTCTCCGCTAGATTCCTAAAACTTAATATGGACAAAACAGAATTCATCATCTTTCCCCCATCTCACACAACCCCTCCAATGGACCTATCCATTAAAGTAAACGACTGCCCACTCTCTCCTGTTCCACAAGCTCGATGCCTCGGGTTATCCTTGACACTGAACTCTCTTTTAAACCACATATCCAAGCCCTCTCCATCTGCCGACTTCAACTCAAAAATATCTCACGGATCCGTACATTCCTCAACCAAGAATCTGCAAAAACCCTAGTCCATGCTCTCATCATCTCCCGCCTCGACTACTGCAACCTCCTGCTCTGTGGCCTCCCCTCTAACACACTCGCACCCCTCCAATCTATTCTAAACTCTGCTGCCCGACTAATCCACCTGTCCCCCCGCTATTCCCGGGCCTCTCCCCTCTGTCAATCCCTGCACTGGCTCCCCATTACACAAAGACTCCAGTTCAAAACCCTAATCATGATATACAAAGCCATCCACAACCTGAGTCCTCCATACATCTGTGACCTCGTCTCCCGGTACTCACCTGCACGCAACCTCCGATCCTCACAAGATCTCCTCCTCTCCTCCCTCTTATCTCCTCTTCCCACAATGGCATACAAGATTTCTCCCGCGCATCCCCCCTACTCTGGAACTCTCTACCACAACATATCAGACTCTCGCTTACCATGGAAACCTTCAAAAAGAACCTGAAGACCTACCTCTTCTGACAAGTCTACAACCTGCAGTAACCACCGATCCACCAAAGTGCTGCACGACCAGCTCTACCCTCGCCTACTGTATCCTCACCCATCCCTTTAAAATTGTGAGCCTTCGCGGGCAGGGTCCTCTCTCCTCCTGTACCAGTCGTAACTTGTATTGTCTAAGATTACTGTACTTGTATTTATTATGTATACCCCACCTCACATGTAAAGCGCCATGGAATAAATGGCGCTATAATAATAAATATTAATAATAATAATAATAATAATAACTCCTAAATGTCCTAGAACTAAACCTTAATATGCAGTGTACTCAGTGCCCCCATCTAGTGGCCCTTTTCCTAACTGCACTGTCCCTATCTTACATATAATGCAAAGATACAGAAACATGTCACAATGAAATATATAGCAATTATATACACAACACATACAAACATGGGAATTATATTACATGTAAATAGTAGCATTAAACATTTAAAGGGGCTAAGCCCTGACCCCCTTACATACCCCCTTCCTTAAACCATTGTTGTCCCCGACAATACGACAACAATATCAACATTTTCCCTGTAAGACATGAATATTCACATTTTAAATTTTTACAAAGAATACTCCACACAAGGAGGACAATTATAAAACATCTCAATATGCAGCAGAAACAAGCAAAAGTAATGTCCACTTTTATTAATTCGACAATGCACATGTCCATATAAAAACTTCTTATGACCAGTTGTCCCTCCCACTTCCTTTGAGGGGAGCACAATTTATGTACAAACTTCAAGCTGGTGTGCTGAAACAGTCCTCCCAGCACACCATCAGTCCATCTTTACAACATATCTAGATTTCATCAACTCTTAAAGAGTACACCCCTTTCCTTGGTGTACAGCATAGTTTATGCTGTACGCAGTAGGCTGTCTAATGCTACACAGTCCGTAACTGCATCCTGAGCTCTTCGTCCATGAGCTTGTCACATATTCAAGCGTAGTTCTGCCATCCAGCAGAAGGGGCGCAACGGGCGCAACAAAATAAAACAAAACACAATTCACAGGATGTCTCGTAGACCGTCTTCAGCTCTCTTCTGGAACTTTGCAGGGTTCACTTACCCTGAGAGGATGCGGAACAGTCCCTGAGATGCAACTAGCACCTGACAGGGGAAAACCAGGAAAGTTCAGCGGCACGCAACCAGCGCGGTCTTTTCATGTGATGCCCGATCCCGGGCACGGGATGAGGGGGACTCCGCAACCACAGAGTGTCTGGAGTGGTGAGCACGATCAGGGCAAAGGTGTCATCGGTTGCCTCTGCACGTGGATTTGCATCTTCTCTGGCAGGTTCACTTTCCTCCGGGCACAGGATGACTGGCACGGCGTAGTATCCTCGTGGGTAGTACTCCTTGTAGAAGGAGATCCAATCCCCGACTTGCAGGGCTTTTCCACGTTTAATGGAGGTGGCATTAAGGTAGACTATCATGGATGTCGTCCTCCTCAATGAAACCATAGCAGCATTCCACATTGGTGTAAACGAGCTGTCCGTACGTGCAGCGCGCAGACATTGTGGCCTCGCCCCTTTCATGAAGGAAGGCCAATATTTTGCGCTCTCTGGCCTACTTTTGTGCAATAATGCCAGAGATCCACACCGACGGACATGCGGATGACGTGGGTCCGATGTTTTCCCCAGACGCCTGACGGGAGTGTGGGAGCGAGGTGGCGCTGGTCTTGGGCCTAGTGTCAGCACTGCCCTGGGAAGATGTAGGTGCAGGGGTTGCATGACCCGTCGCTCGCTGGGGTTGAGGCTCACTCACCTCTAATGCACTCACTGGACCACTCAAGCTGGCCCTCATCTCTGCTAGGTATTGCCTCATGCGTAAGGCCGGGGACTCCACTGACTCTACTGTACTCATTCTTTTCCACAGACATAACCGGCACTCTCAGGCATGCCAGCAGCTCCCTCCTGCTCCTTTTCCTCCAGTCAGGTGGGCTCCGTCAGCTCGCTGGTGTCACCGGAGCTGGCTCCCAGGATGGATGGATGTTCTGCCCCCTGCCATCCGGCAGGAACAGCTTCTGAGCAGGATGGTTCCTCGGGGGAAGTCAGCGGTGCTTCATCCCTCCGTGGTCCTGGAAAGGCCTGTGCTGCGGGTGGACGCCTCTCCGACATGCTGCTTGGCTCCAGCCCTGCAGGCCCTGCTGTTGCGGACACCGTCATCTTCCTTGGGTCTTCTCTCTGGTTAAGTGCCTTGTGTTCTGGCTGATCTTCCCAACCATGCGTGGGGCATCTAGATTCTTCATCCCACCGCCACCGCAATTCTGTACGCCCGATGCCTCTGCAGGCGCACCGATACTTCATGACCGATGTCTCGTTCCATACTGAAGCCAGACCACTGCACTCAGGACTTCCTGCAGAGCCACACCCGTTCCAGGGTGGGGTCATCTTCTGCCTCCCCACCCAGTTACATGCATTGGGTGGCAAGGGGTGAACGTCCATCTGTACATACCATTCCTTCCAGGGGCGAACCCGACATTGTTGACAACTCTTATTTGGCGCCATCTAGACGCTGTCACATCCACGAAGCACTCCTTGTAAACAGGGACAGTCCTTTTTGGCACCAAAGCTCTCCATCTTTCCATCTTGATGGCCACCATCTTGGTATCCACAAAATCGCTCCTAAGTTCTTCTTGTGTCAAATCCGGTGTAATTGTCACGTCCAGTATTATTTGTTCATCATCACAATCTTCAACCCGGTCACTATGGGTCCCTGCAATCACTTCCACTTTGTCTTCTCTATTCACCACCACTGCAGCTTCACCGCCATATGGGGCAGTGAGATACTGCTGACTACGCCACTTGTAGAACGCCGGCCGGGTGGTGATCATGTCAGCACAATCCATACTCACTGTGCTGCCAGCTGCCTCTTTCCTGCTGTGTCCCATGTTCTTCCTTTCTCTCAAAAGACTGGAGGCAGAGTCCAATGCAACTTGAAACATAACGGATTTATCCACTTCAGGACACAGCACATCCATAACACTTCCAGCACACTTGTCACAGTACCAGCAATGCATTTTCTTCGTCTTTTCCTCACTTCTTCTACTTCACTGGAATAGGCCAAAAAGATATAACAGGACGAGGAGCCCGGTGAAAACGCCACTTCAATGTATCTCCCTAGAACCGACTTCAGACCAGACACGGAAACACTATCTACTGGGTCGTCCACCCTTTACAGTTATCCTGACCGCGCATTTTCACGGTGGCCCACTCTACTTCTTCTGTAACTTTGCCACTACGTTGCTTCATATACTGTGCTCTTAACTCTTTTCTTTTTCTTCTTACTACACCCACTCCTTTCCTTGGATGGCTGGGCTTCTACTTCTAAAGTTACAAGGCAGCCGAGCAGCCCAGGCCATAGGCCACCTGGGCACACACAGGGGTCTACCCCTGACTGACTATAATCAGGAAGTCTCACTATCTTATTCCTCAGCTATTCCTCCTACTGTTAACTCCTAAATGTCCTAGAGCTAAACCTTAATATGCAGTGTACTCAGTGCCCCATCTAGTGGCCCTTTTCCTAACTGCTCTGTCCCTATCTTACATATCATAGATATGGAAACATGTCACAATGAAATATATAGCAATTATATACACGACACATACAAACATGGCAATTATGTACATGTAAATAGTAGCATCAAACATTTAAAGGGGCTAAGCCCTGACCCCCTTACACAGCATATTGTGTTCAACGATACCCGAAAAAACATTTATTCATCTGTTGATTAAATAGCTATTCCCAATGGAGATTTGTTAACCACCCTAACATTTGGGAGTTGAGCCAATGTTCAATGTTCTGGGCCATTACATTGCAGAAACACCTAATATAAAGTGTTAGATCTGTTTTTAACTTGGAGCTCTGAATCCTCATGTTTGTGTCATAAGGTTAAAGGAATTTTAACACTTAACCTCTGTTTGCTGGGACACCCTGACGGGCTCTGGAACTTTGGAAACGCAGTGCTCAACTTTCACCATCAGTCCCTTAGACAATGAATGGAGTGGAGATCGAGCATACGCATCTCTGTTCTATTCAAACCCAGTTTACGGGTTCTAGAGCCTCTATGTTTAGGTCAAATGAAATTCCAGCAGTAGTACCTCTAGGGATCAGCAAATTATCCCCTACCTTATGGTTTTTGTATAACTTGATATTTTGTGAAAAAAAATTTGAAAATGAATCTGTCACTCGATTTCTGCTACTTCATCTGAATTGTCAATAAAGCATGATGTAGAAGCAAAGACTCTGATTCCAACAATGTGTCACTTACTGGGCTGATTGCTGTTGATTTGATTAAATCATTGAATTATTAGCAAGATATTATCACTAGAGGGCTGCCATGTAGTCCTCCATATTTATGAGCTTTATATAACATATAACCTCAAACGGACCACGGATTTGCTACTTTCTGCCTATAAAAAAATCCCAAAGGTATGAACTGGGATATAAACTGGTGTGCAGACTGCATGTAAGCGCACGTTCACACTAGCCACTGAATCGAAAAAAAACAAGGACATAAACATAATGATTGAATACCCCGCAGTAAATAAATAAACAACATACTGCATGAAAATAATATACGGTACTTAGTTAACTTTCTGCCTATGCACAGTGTACACAGAAAGCTGTCCGCACAGTGTACACAGAGAGCTGTAAATCAGTGGTGTGGGTGGTGTTATACAGAGCTCAGCATTCAGAGAACAAGAAGATCTGAAGCAGGTAAAATATTAACTTTATCAAAACTGTAGCAAGCATTCTAGTAAGTGACACATCACTGGAATCAGGGTCTCTTCCCCCATGTCATGCTGCTCTCAAATGGAGCTAGAAAAAAACCTGGTGACATTTTCCTTTTAAATAATAAAATTCATACTTCATTCAGCCACGACAAATGAGAGCTCACACTCTATACAAATGCGCTTATGTGTATTGTATTAAATCCATACTTAGTCAGCTGCGTAAATGCATTTTTAGTATGCTCTAGTACAGGAAATGTTGTAGTATGGCACATGAAATACTGACATTTTTTTCCAGCAGCCATGCACCCTTTTTATAGGCCACAACCCTCGATGTAATTGCAAAGAAAAACATGGAGGAGCTCTGCTTTCTGGGGCGTCTGAAAGCTTGTTCAGCACCTAGGATATTTAATATTCCTTCTGGAAGAGCTAATATTTTTAGATTTTCTGACGCCTTCAGAACATTTTGGGAAAGCTGCAAAGTATGTACTGGGCCATATTTAACTATGAAGTCCATAGCAACAACATTCACCCCTGTGATTTTTATGCATAGGTATGTAACTTTGTGTTGCCAATTTTAATATTGCAGCAAGCTACTGTATGAGACATAACATCAGTTTTGATATAGCCACCTAGACTGCCATCAGGCACCAAATCCTGTAGGCAGGGGTCAGACATGCGAGAAACTCGCATGAGTCTCGCATGTCAAGACCCGGCACTGTCCGAGTGCCGGCAGAAGTGCCGGGTCTTGACATGCGAGACTCGTGCGAGTTTCTCGCATGTCTGACCTTGGCCTTAGAATTGTAGCATTACACAAAAGTCACCAAATGTTAATTTATCCATACAGGACTGGGAGGATGAATAGCAATTGTACAGGTCCTTCTCAAAAAATTAGCATATAGTGCTAAATTTCATTATTTTCCATAATGTAATGATTACAATTAAACTTTCATATATTTTAGATTCATTACACACCAACTGAAATTTGTCAGGTCTTTTATTGTTTTAATACTGATGATTTTGGCATACAACTCCTGATAACCCAAAAAACCTGTCTCAAAAAATTAACATATTTCAACCGTCCAATAAAATAAAAGTGTTTTTTAAAAACAAACAAAAAAACCATCAAATAATAAAGTTCAGTTATGCACTCAATACTTGGTCGGGAATCCTTTTGCAGAAATGACTGCTTCAATGCGGCGTGGCATGGAGGCAATCAGCCTGTGACACTGCTGAGGTGTTATGGAGGCCCAGGATGCTTCGAT